>CM052700.1:98580581-98655733 GCA_028551405.1 Uromys caudimaculatus
CACTCAGGATGATATTTTCAAGTTCCATCCATTTGCCTGTGAATTTCATGAAGTCATTGTTTTTAATAGCTGAGTAGTACTCCATTGTGTAAATGTACCACATTTTCTGTATCCATTCCTCTGCTGAGGGACATCTGGGTTGTTTCCAGCTTCTGGCTATTATAAATATGGCTGCTATGAACATAGTGGAGCATGTGTCCTTATTACATGTTGGAGCATCTTTTGGGTATATGTCCAAGAGTGGTATAGCTGGGTCCTCAGGTAGTATTATGTCCATTTTTCTGAGGGTCTGCCAAACTGATTTCCAGAGTGGTTGTACCAGCTTACAATCCCACCAACAATGGAGGAGTGTTCCTCTTTCTCCACATCCTCACCAACATCTGCTGTCACCTGAGTTTTTGATCTTAGCCATTCTGACTGGTGTGAGGTGGAATCTCAGACTTGTTTTGATTTGCATTTCCCTGATGACTAAGGATGTTGAGCATTTCTTTAGGTGCTTCTCAGTGCTGCGAATTTCCTCAGTTGAGAATTCTCTGTTTAGCTCTGTTCCCCATTTTTTGATAGGGTTATTATACCCTTAAGGCCAAGGCATATGAATGACTCCTCACCTCTTCCTGTTTTGTCTCTCTGGCAGCTCTCTGAATGTTAGGTGTCTCCATAGACTTTTAAAGTTTATTACTCCTAGCTAAATTACATCTGAGATGACCATTTTCATCAAAAGTGTGAGTTAGGTCACCAAAAACTCAGCTTATTTTTCCATTTTATTCCATTTTTGTGGACTTATGGGAAATAGTCTATCTTCAGAGAAAATGAATCTTCTTTTTAGGTTTATTAAAAATTGAGTCTCGTAGAAAAACCACATAGAGATGTGAATATTTCCAGACCATAAGTTTTAAACCACATAAATGTTAGTGACTGGTCTAGGGCTTACTTAATAGCTATGGGCATCAGTATGTTGAGAAAGCTCTACACCATAGCTGAGGCTGGCTGGCATTCCCATTTCTTATAACTTTTTGGATAGCTAGACTAGATTTTTTTTTTTTAAACTAGAGCCCACATACTCAGACATATTGTAAAAAATGATTCTCATTTTACTTCTGGTTTCATAAAACAAAAAAAAGCTGATGCAATTGGAAATGGAAATTGAAACCAGTCAAGTTGATTTAGAACAACTCAGGAGCACAGGGGTGGAAAGATCGCTCAGTGGTTAAGGGCACTGGAGCTCAGCTCCCAGCATTCACGTCTGGTGGTTCACAACCATCTGTAATTCCAGCTCCAGGGGATTTGATGCCCTCCTCTAGACTTTGTAGGTACACACACACACACACACACACACACACACACACACACACACACAAATAATGAAATAAATCTTAAAAATAGATCAAGCTTAACAGACACAGAGAGAGCAATTTACACCATTTTATATTTTATTAATTACTCCACATAACATTTTGCTCTGTTTTGTGTCTAGGATTAGAGTATATTGTTGAGTAGAACAGCAGTTAGGAAAACTTTGAGACTCAGAGAATATACAGCTGAAGTTAGCTGTTGAGAACCAGTCTACAGCACACCATTTTTTTATTAGGCAAGTTTTCAGATCTTTATCCAGTTTCTGTGTCATGTAAGATTACTAGTCTACTCTAAGAATCCTGAAAATAATCCAGGAGGGATTGTGTAGGACTTTTCCTTGAGGTCTTATATGCCTTCTGAGAACCAGTCTGGGTGAGTGAACTTCTACATCTCCTAATTAGACAGGTGAGACTATTGTTCTTAGATAGCGTTGGGACTGAGAGAGTTTCCTCTCATCATCTTGCTATCTAGAAACGACTGGAGAATGACATAGCCTAAAAAGCAACTACTGCTGGACAGATGTAAAGGCAGAGGGCTGAGGTAGATAATAGGTCCTTTTGTGAAATGCTGGGATTGTATTAGAAACATCTGAAGAAACAATATTTTGTGTAGACATTTATTAAAACCCCAAGTTCCTGTGAAAATTCCCTGATATGGATTATTTCATTTTTTGCCTCCTTGAACTAAATGACACATAGAGACAAATTGAAAATTAAAATTCTTTTCATATTGAACTTTTCTGTAATATGATGAGTCTATTCGGGAGACCCTCCTTCCCTCCTCCCTCCCTGTCTCTCTCCAACCCACTTTACCTCACTTTCCACCTCTGTATCTCCCTCCATACCCTTTTCTCTCATTCACTTCCATTTCTTCCGAGGTCTATCACCAGTAGAGAAGTAGGTGGTAGTTCAGAGTGCTCTCAAAATGTGAAAACAAATGGCCTATGAATGTTCATTCAGACCCATCCTCTTTACCTCCATGTGAAGCTTTACACAGTTTACAGAAGCCACGCCCTCAGACAGCAGTGATAATAATCACACCACCAGATCTTATTACTTTTTTTGTCCATCCTTGTCCCAAATCCCTCTGATTCTCTGATTTAAAGGGAATTCAAAGAAGAGTCTCTAGTTTTAACGTTTGTGAGCCTGTCAAACCTCCATTCCTGGACCGCACACTTGGACTCTTCGTAGGACAGAGATAGGCAGGGTCACCCTCCCAGCTCCCTGCAAGGCTGTGACTTGAGCTGAACATTTTTTTAGCACTCGAGAGCTACACCTATGTCATTGGGCCACTGAAGCGGCTGGGCTGGCACTTCGGGAATGCTAACAGCGGAGCTGGATCGGGTGGATCTTCAGGGTGGAGACCAGTCTTAAAGAGAAGGATGCCAATCATCCATAAAGGCCCAATAACCAAAACCACCTCTCTTCTTTTACAGAAGCAAATCCAGAGAAATTCAATAGTCGTTTTCGGAATAAAATGTTTTATGCAGGGGTAAGTATTATTTCATTTTATAGCTATTAATATTATTTAGTGGCAATTCAGAAAGTGCTAAAGAAACTAATGACATCAAAATTAGTAATGCACACCCCAGACACTTCCATATATATATATATATATATATATATATATATATATATATATATATATATATATATATATATATAGTCATTGTTTAAAATCTTCATTAAGGAATTAAAGAGAAGAGATGTTTTCTAACTGAGTGGTCAGCAAGGCAGTTGGTGTTGGCTGTGCTTAAAATTTAAGCCCTGTAAGCTTTGATGGCTTTTTATGGAGTGATGCAAAACAGATGTTCAAGAAGGCATTTGGAAGAATAGTTAGATGGGAAAAATATATATAATATTCTGGTTTAGTTTCCCTTTTCTGTGATAAAATATCCTGGTAGATCCAATTTAAGGAAAAAGGGGTTCATTTGACTCACAATTCCGGGTTACATTCTGACATTTGGGGGAAGTCAAGTGGTAGTTACTTGAAGTAGCTGGTCACAGCACATCCACAGTCAAGAGCAGAGAGCAAGGAATAAATGCACTTGTGCTACGGCCTACAGTGATTTCTCTACCCCTTTACAATCCAGGATCCCCTGCCCAGAGAAAAGTGTCACCCACAATGGAAAGGTCTTCCCACTAATCAAGATTTCCCCTCTCCTCCGCCCATGGCCAGCATCAGCACACAGGCCAACTTAATCTAGACCATCCCTGATTGAAACTCCTTTCCCAGGTTATCGAGACTGTGTTAAGTTGATAGCACTAATCACCACAGACAATCTTAGCTGAGACAATAGTTTTCAGCAGGGTGTGTACCCAGTGATCTTGGATGAGAATTTGGCAAAACATGGAAATACCTATGAGACCAAAGCAGGGACCTTTCTTTACTCTTCAGGGACATTCCTAAGAGTGATCGTTGGCTAGGTGGGATGTTAACAAGGGACCTTCGGAATAGGTCTGCCAGGTGACTCTGGGAGTCTTTTTACCTTCCTCCTATAATCTTAAATGTTATTATAGATTATAGACTGAAAACAAAGATTTTCACATGACAGACACTGCTCTATTTTACCTTGAGTTCATCCAAAGGAGAATTTGTTTTATCCTTTTTCATAGTGCAGAATCTTGGGAAAATGTCTATTGTATTGAAGCAAGGATTTGGTGGAAACTATATAACAAACAATTATTTTCTTCTTTCCCTTGTGGTGTAGGCAGCCTTTTCTGATTTCCTACAAAGAAGTTCTAGAGATTTATCCAAACACGTCAAAGTTGTCGTGAGTATTGACTGTATAGGTTCATTTCATTTGCATGTGAATATGAGTCACTCCCCTCCCCCTGCCCCCAGTGCCAGTTGATGTGTAAATACATAGATGTATAGATTAATCCCTGGGCTACGTATAGTTTGCAAATCATGTAACTCATTCAACCAAGTGTCTGCACCTTTCCCAGGTGATCGGAGACTGTATTAAGTTGGTAACATCACCCACTACAGACAATTCTTAGCTCAGACCGTAGTTTTCAGCAGGGTGTGTACCCTGAGATCTTGGATGAAAATTTAGCAGAACATGATCCTTTAATGGAAATACCTAGGAAACCAAAGCAGGGACATTTCTTTACTCTTCAGGGACATTCCTAAGAGTGATCTTAGCATGGGGTGGATAGGTAGGATTTCACAAGGGGCCTTCAGAATAGATCTGTCTTAGTTGCTGGAGTAAAATACAGACTAGTTTTACTCCTGAAGAAATAATGTGCTGGGCTTATAGTCCTGTACTACCAAGTCCAGCAAAATGTTTAAAAAACACAGAGCTACTTTTATATAAAAATGATCATTGAAAAGAAAATAACTAAGGATCATCCTAGAGTAATGTTTTGTGGGGCACTGATAGTGGTTACAATGTTAATAAACCAGTACATGCAGTGCTAATGTAATAGGTAAAGTAATGTAGCTTTTCATTCTCATAGGATGGAAAGTTCATTTTAAAAATGTCACCAGTATTTAGAAGGCTGAGCTGGAACGGCTGTAAATTCAAGGCCACCAGCTGGACTGGACAGCTTGGTGAGAACCTGTCTCAAAGGAAGGGAAAGAAGGAAAATTAAGAAATCTGGTAGGCAAACATTTGCAAACCTGCTGGTGCTGTTGTATCAACATTAGTTGGTGCCCTGCTTTGAATCTGTTAACTGATTCTTCCTGTAGAGTTTCTAAGTCTTTTCATCATAGCCGTATATATACTCAGAACATTGTATGATTTCAGTAACTTATCACAAAATCTGTAACCTGTAGCAAAATGTGCTTGAAATATGATCCCCTTAATTCAACTGGGACAAGAGCTGAGTCTTGCTGGTATTAGCTAACCTCACCATCCCTCCAGGGCATTTCAGCTCACATACAATGCCATGTTGCTGTTTCTGGCTCTGAAATAAGGCACAGCCTCATGGTGGAAGGGATTGGGGTAGCAAAGCTGCACACCTCATGGTGGCCAGGAGGAAGGGTGGGAAGAAAAAAGAGAGGGAAAGAGAGAAGGGGGAAGAGAGAGAGGCTGACTGCTGAATGACTGACCAGGATAAGATCACCCTGCATGGCAACCCCTGACTGAGTGAACTAGTTCCTCCAAGTAGGCCCCATCTCCTACCATCTCACTCAGTGAGAGATCACCAATGAAATAGCATGCTCATGAGAGGCACACAGTTTCACCAGCTTGAGAATCAGGCTTTAACACATGAGCCTTTTTGGGGAACACTTTACAGCCTAACTACATCAGGTGTATATAAAAGACCATCTTGGTTTTGTCACAGGTAAAGTCAGTATCTTGGATGTAATACATAAGACGTGGTAATAAAGGTTGCATATAGACCGAGAAAACACAAAGCATTAAGAAATATTGCATATAACACAATCTACGGTCCACTGTTTGATTAACAACACGTAAGCAGAGATATAGAACTGTATTTTGCAAGCAGATGTTTTGTCTTATGTGTGTTTGGATTAGAGAAAATGATTGCTGCTGTCCTGGAGAACTGTACTTTTTAATGCAATAATATGCAAAAAAAAAATCGTATGGTATACATCTTTGAACAATTTGATGAGCTCCCAGGAAGAAAGTCTAGCATATTTAAAAATGAGTTTGGTTCCAAGTTCAGTAGTATTTTCTATAGTATTTTTCTGTAATGTATTAACAGAGTTTAGCATCCTATTTTTGGTTATAAGTTTTCTTACAACCAAATTACTCTATGATTTCTTCAAGGGCATAGTCATCTATGGATCTGCCTGAAGACCTAGAGTTTAGGTTGTTGGAAGTACTCTAAAATATATTTGGTCATTATCTAGAACTTTATTTCTATCTAAGTTACTTTTGGAAATATTTTATTTAGGGCCATACAATTTCATGGAAATCATTTTTGAGACCATTTGTGACCACTGTAGTATAATCAGATCAGGTAGGGAAACAGTGTGGTGCTTTGAAGCAACTGTTGACTGCTTGCAAAATCATTATGCTTAGACTGCAACACTGCTGAAAGAAATCTTTACAAAATTGTAGTGAGTTTTGGAATACTGTACTCTTCCTTCCAAAAAAGAAGCTGATGGATTCTGGGATGTAGGGGTTGAGGGGGAGAAAGAAACTGAAAAGCCAGCTTTGTACCATGCCACTGTGTCGTTGGCCCCGATTGGACTCCTCTTGTGCACATCAGCAGTGGAAATAGAGAAAGGTGATGGAGAATTTTTTGTGTGACTGGCTGTAGGACAGTACTCATGGGGAAAAAAAACCTAGGTGATCAAGGAACCTATGTACAAGAGTACTAAGGTAGAATGATCAAGGGGCCCTAAGACCAAGGTCAGATCCAAACCCCAACAGTCTGATCTCAAAAGTGCTGTCTAGGTCTGTAAGAAATTAATTTGTAACACACAATCACTTGAAGTATTTGTCTTCTTGATCTAGTGTCAATACACACTCCCATGCATATGGAAGCTTATGAACTATTACATCTAAAACACTGACTTCATGCTGTGACAAACAAAAGAGGATCTATTACAAGTGATTCAAATTTAGAACAGACTCCTTAAAAACGTTCAGATAATGTATTCAAAACAAGTTTTCTAGCTTCAAAATAAACCTTGTCTCAGACAGGAAAGAAAACAAATGGCCACATTCATGCTGTGTTTGGATCAATGGATTACAGGGGGGAATGCTGCTGGCCTCACCCAACACTACATCTTTGAAGTGTGTGTAGTCTTTAAATGTTAGTACTGTGTGTCTAGATATCAAATGGTTCAAGGCAATGAATGACAGCACCTGCCTTGAATATTAGAACATTTGTTTTGGTCAAACGGAAGTTTTATTTTATATTAGATCAGAACAAAACTGAAGTTAAGCCCTGGTTCTTTTCCAGTCAGGCTCACCATAAATTTCTATCCTAGTAACTGGCATTCACTCAGGGGCAAGGGGAAAGAATTCCATGTTCTATGCTGTTGTCGACCTAGTTATCTTGGATGAGACTCTCAGACTCATGACTACTTCAGAAGCCTCGCTTTCTCTGCTTTGGTTGCTGCAGTGTGATGGAACAGATCTCACTCCAAAGATCCAGGACCTGAAGTTCCAGTGTATAGTATTTTTAAATATTCCCAGGTAAGCTCTGTTCATGCTGTTGCCTTTGTGTGATGTGAACTCTGACTGACATCTGAATGCAGAAGTGAAGTGTCTCGGGTATAACCCATGAATTCCTTATTTTAGTGTAGTGTTAAAGGTCACTCATTTTCTTCTCCTGCTCGGCTTATTCCCTGTGGCAGGTTGTTCCCTGTGATGTAGAATGTATTATCTGCATTCTCCTATCCTTGAGAGACTTGGGCTGTTTTCTCAAACATTTTCATTTAATTCTCATTACTACCCCTCACTTACCTCACAGCCTCAAGGGAAGCAGATGTGAGTAGAGTCCTTTCAGTGTCTCAGAAGCTGTTAGGAACACATCCAGCCTGATGAATATGGATTTCTCTGCCAGATGCTAGAATCCATTGGAAAGGCATGGTGTAGACCAGGAGGCATGGTGTAGACAGGGAGCTATGGTATAGACAGAGTTCCAATGCTCTTTGGAACAATTATGCACAAGGAGAAAGGAAAACCTAGGCCTATTTTTTAAAACAAGCATATCACTTCAGTGGCATAAAGTTGGGTTGCAGATTCCAAACCAATGCGTTGGAAGACACGGCCTATATCCCATCATTACTTGCTACTAACCAACTCGGAAAAATGAGCTGACCTTGGGTGAATTTAAGGAAAATGAGAGATCTATGAAAATGTATGTCTGGGGAAACCTATCAAGGCCTTCAGGTTGCTCTTGAAAGTGTTCAGTACCCTAAGATTCAAGTGTGTTTCAGGGCCTGGGGTCAGCGTGGTTTTAGTAGATGGCTTACAGATGTGCCTACTGTACAATTTTCCTCTTTACTCCTAACTCTCTTCCCGTATGTGCCTGCTTTTCCAATTTTATAATTTTATTTATTCCTTTCCCTGTCTCATCTCACTCCTCTCACCTCCCCTTCCACCCATTTTTCTTCCCTTCCTCTAGTCTTCCCTTCCTTTCTTTTGAGAGAATCTCTACCTTAGCCTCTTGTGTACTGGGAGAGCAGATATATACCACCGTGCCTAGCATATTTCATCTATCTTTTATTTATATATTTAAAGCAATTTTCAGTAATTTTTCTCCTGTGAGAATTTCTTGTCCTGCTTTGTATAGTGATAAATGCTGCCAACTTAGTTCAAGCTCTCTTTTACACTAGCATGAATTTCTCTTTATTTAAGGGAATTATGAAATTATTAAAGATAGTTCATAATGTGCTGTAGACAACATGAGCCCCAGAGTGAGGAATGAAAGGACAGATGGGTACCACAGGGTGCTTTTCTTGTTAAATTGTGTCTTATTTTTGCAAGGTTATGACATTCTGGAGATAAAAACTTAATTTTTTCTTACTCGATGATATACATCAAGAGCAGCAACTGTTCTTACATTTGAAAAGCATCAATCCCACTAGAAATTATTTTCGAAAGTTTACTTATAAACAGACACATAGAAGCACAACCCCCCACCTCCCATGTAGTCGTGAGCATACCATGCAAGACCTTAGTGCATGTATGCGTTAACCCTAAGTTAACTCCCAGCACTTATCAGCAGTGGAATGAAGTAGCTTTAACTGTTTCTGACCTTGTTTGTAGATATTGTGCTGGCACAATGCCTTGGGGAAACCCTGGAGATCATCATGACTTTGAACCCCAGCGTCATGATGACGGCTACATTGAAGTCATCGGATTCACTATGGCCTCTTTGGTGAGCAATATCTCGATTTTATTGAAAATCTTTGTGTTTAAGCTACAAATGGACGTTAAATGCTCACAAAGGGAAAATTAGTTTTCTCCAACTGAGTCTGATTTAAGGGCAGGCCCCATGCCCAGCGGTAGATGGCCAATGTAAAATGAACTCAGTGGCACGTTTGCAGGATTTTTGTTTCATAATGCTTTGCCTTGGCATTTTCTTTTTTACCTTCCAGGTCTTTACTTGAGTATTATGCTTTCCAATTTTGTGTTTCTGTGGGATTTCTCTGTGTGAATGTGTGTGTCTATGTGTCTGTATTTGTTTCTTATGCATTGTTTGGTCTTGTTTTCTTGATTGTTTTGTCCTATTCTATTTATAGTTTATGTTTTTAGATACCTGTTTGTTTTCAAATGAGACAAAGGAAGAAAGGGTATGGATTTACATGGGTGGGGAGGTGGGGGGATCGGGGTATGGATTTGCATGGGCGGAGAGGTGGGGGATCTGGGAGGAACTGGGGCAGGAGACATTGTGATCAGAATATGTTGTATGAAAAAATACTTTCAACAAAATTTTTTCTCTTGGTTTACTAGTTTATAAACTCTACGTCATACAGATTGGGTTAGGATAAACATGAATGTGCTGTTAAGGTTGAAAACAAATTCACATTACTCTTAACTTCAAAAACAAATCAATTTCATTTGATTGTTTTACTTTCTAGGAAATAAAGCAGTTTATGCTTAGGACGCCATCTTGGCACAGAGATAGTGCAGTGTTAACACAAAACCACAGCACCTGGTTGATGCTTCTCTTGCTTTGCTGAGGAAATGAGTATTTAACAAAACACTAGTTACTTCTATACATTTTCGTCTTGTTCACATACCATGAGATGAATGTATGGATTATCATGAAATCCTTACAAATGGGAAAAGAGGCCATATGAGCACCTTAGAACTACAGCTGCTGCAGTGTACAATCACTTCATACTTTAATATTGTGCGTTTATGGCTGGAGAGATGGCTCAGAGGTTAAGAGCTGTATCTGTTCTCCAGAGGTCCTGAGTTCAATTCCCAGCAACCACATGGTGGCTCGCAACCATCTGTAATGGGATCTGGTGCCCTCTTCTGACATGCAGGCAGAACACTGTATACATAATAAATACATCTTTTTTTTTTTTTTTAAAAACAAAAACCCTGAATTTATAGTATAAGTATATTTCAAACAGTTTTCAACTTATTCCACTAGGGTTGACCAATTAAGAATTATAAAAACCACTTGTTTTATGTTGTATTATATAAATTATTATATAAACTTGTAAATTGTAGAAATTGAAAGCCTCCATTGTAACTGGGCTGTACTAGGCCCTATTCACAAAAGGTCAGAAGGTATATTTCTACTTTAATAAACAGAGGCATATCTGTCTTAGTTTCTTTTCCTGTTGCTGTGATAAAATACTCTGACAGAAGAAACTCCAGGGGAAAAGTGTTTCAGCTCATAGTGTAAGGGGAAAGGCAATCAGGAAGCAAATGCAGGCTGCTCTTCAGGTTCTTTCCTCTACTTCATATAGTCCAGGATCCAAGCCCAGGAACGGTGCCATTGGTCATCAAAAGATCGTCCTACCTCGATTAATGTAATCATAGGATAATTGTCCCACGGGAGTGCCCAGAAATCTGTCTGCCAGGTGATTATAGATTGTCAAATGGACAATTAGTGTTGATCTCATTTTGTCCACCTTGTGAATGACAGTGGTTTCTTCCTCAATAACCTTAAATCAAAGCACTTTAACACAAGAACCTATTGCGATTATGGCAAGAATCTGTGTCATTTCAATTGATGGTGTCTCTAAAGGTGAGACTGACCTTCGGATCAGCATCTGAGAAGGACGATGTCTGGGCAGGGGAGGTGAAAATTCAGCTTCCGAGAAGAAGGGAGATGGATTAAGGGAAGAACAGCGTATTCCATGGATTTACTGTTAAGAGTTGACTTTCTTAGAGCATTCTTTATCACCCAAGCTTTCTAAGCTATTAGAAAGGAAAAAACAGGCTTAAATTCAGAAAATATATGTGAAGGAAAAAATGACTGTACTGGTGGATGATAGACACCCCTCAACACACCCCACCCACAAACAGTCTTGTGTTTTTTCTTGCTTATTTGTTCCTTGATCCAGTGAAAGTTGATTGAGTAGTTACCATGTACCACAGCTTCCTCATGCTACCTGTGAGGTAGAAGGGATCAGGAATTGTCTGAGTGAGGTGGGCCTGAGTGGCCAAAGGGAATGTCCCATATGCCCTCACTGTGTTCAGGATCAAGGTTTAGACTCTTAGCTGGTATGTTTGATACTGTACTATTGCTGTGTTAAAAGTCCACAACCAAAAGCAACTTAAGGAAGAAAGAGTTTATTTTGGGTAATGGCTCCTGAGTGATAGAGTCGATTATGGCACAGAAGACACAGTGTGTCAGTGGGAGCAGGAGCTGGCTGCTGATATTTTTTATCTATACAAAGAAAACAGGGAACAGGAAGTAGGATCCCAAATCTGCTTTGTTGGCCATATTTTTCTTCGAGAAAGGCTTGGATAGTATGTGGTTCATTGTCTTCTGTAACATTAATGGATGCTGATGCTTATTGACTGGATCCAACAATAATTGGGTCTTGCAAAAATGTCAACACCACTAGTTCTGGCCTATGTCTATCAACTGGAATGTTTCAAGGAGAGATTTCCTTTCATTTTTTATTTAGTCACTTAGTCATACACTTTTGCAGGGTGGCTGATTCTTTTATTATTTATTTTGAAGTTAACAAGTTGGTTCACTGGCAACCTCAGGTAGAGAGTACATTTAAAATGGCCTTGAACTTTTAGACATGTACCCCATCATGAATTTGGGTCTGTGGTCTTCTCCTTGGGTCTGGTTGGGCTTGGGAATTTGTGATGAGTCAAGGACAGTAGGAACCTGGAGAGATGACTCAGGAGGGAAAAGGATCAGAGCTCCGATCTGCAGTGCTTATGTGAAATGTTTGGTGTGCTAACATGTGCCTGTGATTCTGGTGCAAAGGAAGCAGATACAGGAGAGTTGCTGTAAGCTGTTTGGTCCAAATGGGTAAACTCTAGGTTCAGTGAAAACCTCTGTTTCAGAAAACAAGATAGAGGAGTAAGAGAGGAAGACACTCAGTATCTAGATCTGGTCTCCATGTGCAGTCACACAGTCATGCAGATGTTCTCTGAGAGAGAGAGAGAGAGAGAGAGAGGTGTCACTGTATAACTTCACAACTTCTGGGGTTGGATCATAAAGGGCCATGAAGCAGTTATGAAGTGATACTAGATAATAATGGTCACCTCTAATTGGTAGCGATTTTGTAAATTCAAAGTAATACTTCAGATGTGTCTGTTTGCAATAGGTTTCAGTTATAAATAGTGAACTCACCAGTGGTGTGCCTGTAAATGACAGGCTACTATGTAGAACTGGTTAAGGAATGAGGGAAGCAAAAGCCCTGTCTTTGGATGTACTCACAGCTCCAAGATGGTGGAAAAACCAAGAAAAAACCAATAAATTCCAGAAGAGAGCTGGGAGACACTAGAAAGGAATACCAAAAACAAGGGTGACTGTTGGGTAGTGCTGTCCCTAAATATTCCCAGAAGAGGCGGGAGTCTCTAGAGTGTAGTGGCCTACCAGAGCAAGAGGCCTGAGAGCACGTGTCCTTGAAGAGCTACGTGGTGGCTTAAGTGACAATACAAGTAATAAAACTACAGTCCTGGAGAGAAACAGCCCGTCAAACTGTCTGTGGGGATGATGCTGCAAGAGGGTTGGGCATGGTGAGACTTGTGCCTGGACTCCAATCTGACGTGACACCCTGAATCTCCACCCCTGGGGCTTGTTAGACAAATCACCAAATTGGCCTTGGTGTCCCAGTGGATGAGTACACTGGAGGGTATAACAGGAAGAGGAAGGGCCTGGTGAGTCTCAGAGGTATTTGGATGTTGTGGCCCCTGTGAATGTTAGAAGAGCATTAATGGATCCTAGGAGGTTACTGCAGGCCACTGTCAAAGGATAAATCCGTGAAAGAAGGTAGAGAATGTCAGAGCATTGCGCAAGAGCTGAGCTCTGAGACGTGCCTAAGAAGTCAGCACATTCTTAAAAGTGGATAACTGAAAACGCGTGATTGGAAGTCAGGGGCCTCCGTAGGCTAGGGAGATGGCATCGGAAGGTCTGTCAGATCCCCCTCTCTCCATCTAGCTGGGGTGAGGAGGGGAGAAAATTAATGTGTGGGATTTGGGGAAGAGGGGGTGGAATCCCAAAGTCATGACAACTATAATTTCCTCTTTGCCCAACACGAACACTATGTAGAACTGGTTATGTGGCTTTGTAGAACAAAGTCGCATGGGATAGTGTCAAATGTGTGATAGACTCTCCAATTCTAGTGACTGCAGTTGTTTCTAGGGCAGAAAATCCTGCATTAGAAAAATAGATTTAACTCTGCTTCACTGTTTAAGTATACAGCTAAAAGTATACATTATGTGCTCTCTTATTTCTGAATATTCACATGCATCTAATTCTATTACTCATCCAATGGTTAATTTTTTTTTCATTTGGTATGAAAGAATTTTTGTGTTTAGTTCTTCAGTTTTCAATTCATTGAAGGTATTCTATTGACTTTATTTCCAAGAAGGTAAATTATGTAAATTATAACCATGTGCTTGAGATGTCTGTCTAAACAGAATGTATGAGTACTTAAAATTACTCTCTTTAAATATATACTTAAAATGGCTTCCATATAATTTAAAACCTTAACTACTCGGTCAAGCTTTTTTGCAGATGATTATTTTTTTCTTCAAAATTTACATGTCTGAAATCATTAAAGGCTACCTGTTTTTAAGGTTATGCAATAAACTCATAAATATTTTTGTACATTGCTTATAATTTAAGAACACCCAAAGAAGAGGAAGCTCAGACCAATTCTTGAAAAGAGATTTTAAATCGAATTACTGGAATAGGGGGGAAAAACCTATTCCTTTTAGAATGTTTATCTTGTAATTGCAAACTTCAAAGAGAAGTCTTCAATTGACTCCTTTGGTTGAGATGCTTTCCTGCTAATTAAGATGCTCTCTCACTGGGTACTGAGTATCCTCATTGCCTTTTTGGGTTTTACAGAGCCCATAATCAGGCATTGTAACTTGTATTTGTTTCTGCCACAATTTTTTGTTATTATGGCCTGGAAGGGCCTTTCATGTTGAGTCTGTTTCTAAGTAATTTAAAACTTTTCAAGACAGTTCAAAGCTTGATTCACATAGAGGAAGTGGGACCCTCATTTGCAATTCAGGCTCCTCAAGTTTGAAGAAAGCACATTGATCTCTCTGTTAATTGAAATTAAAATGTGTAAGTTCTTTGACATGTCTGGATGAGGAAGGCAAAGGAAAGGGCTGGTCAGTCTTGGGGAGTGGGGGATAAAGCACAGAGAGATTCCCAGGGCTGAGGTTTTATACTTCTGCATAATGTGATCTCTTTTGCTTCTTAGAAAATGAAATGCTAATTTTATAACACTCTTAAATGTAAGAACTGAAGTGAACGCTATAGATCTAACCAGAAGGCCTACCAGAACGCCTACAGGAGCTACTCATATTCTGATTTCTGTTGTCTTTCCTTCCAGTGACTTGATTTTTATGTTTGAAAACACACATAAAGTTTAAAAAGTGGTTTTATAATTTTTATAATTGTTTTTGTTTTTTATGTCATTGAATTGATACCTTCTTTCCCAGGGTTTGTCATAACAAAGCAACGGGAAATTCATGCAGAGTTTCACACACAATTACATTAGTATGGCAGCAGGTATTGTTCTCCATACCACGATGGCTTTCTTTCTATTTAGTCATTATCCAGGAGCATCCTACAAATGATAACCTATGCTTCATTATAGAAGCATATCACAATTTAAATAATAATCATTGTTTTTATGAAGCTTTCATTTTTCTGATGTTTGGTGTCACGAATAACTCTGATTAACGTTGTGTGTAAACTCGGTGAGTTCAAGTTGTTATGACAGCTCTCCAGGGAAGAGTGTATTGATTTAATGACATGAGCGTTTTTAGAACTCGTAGCAAGAATTATAAAACTACTTTCTTTAATATTTACAGACACAGTAGTAATGGGCAGAGTAGTAAGAGCTGATTAAGACTTAAACTGTACAGCCAATAAGAGCGGTAATGGATACACGTAAATGCGTGAAGGAATTAGGTGTGTCTTGGGATGTTGAACTCAGCAACAAATGGTTAACAGGTCACTAAACAGCACAAATGGCAGTAAGAATATGCATATCATTATCATTGCACTTTGTCTCTTGAGAAATTCACAGTTTTATATATGCCGATGAGTGGCTTACCTTTTATTATTGAGTTTTAAGAGAAATAGAGGAGGAGTAGATCTGGGGGAGAGGGGAGGGGGCTGGGAGGGGAGGAAGGAGAGAAAACTGCGGTCCCATGTATTATATAAGAGAAGAGTAAGTAGAGATACTCTAGATACACATCTTTTGTATTTACTGGAGATGTAACCTGTCTGCTTTGATGTTGTGTGTTCTTCATGTCTCTTTTAACAAACATGCATTTTCAACATTATTGTATTTATTTATAATTTAATCTTTGAGAATTTTATGCACAAATACCCTGTAAATGCATAATTTTTGCTACTCTGTAACCCTTTCAACATTACTTCTTCCATCCCCTGCTTCCTGTAGAATTTATCTCAGACACTTTTATGACCTCTTGTGTTATGAAGTAGACTTAATTTCTGTTAGGGCTACACACATGCAAGTATGCAAACAGGTGTGTTCTTGTGTGCACACGCATGTGCGCACGCACGCGTGCGCACACACACACACCCCTTAAAAATCTTAACTAACTCCAAGTTAGACTGGGAAGACATTCTCTTCTCTTGTCTCCTTGATGGTTTATAGTTTAATGTTTCGTGTCTAAGTAAGTCTGTTAACTCAAGAAAACTTTTGTATGTTGTACAAGATGGCTCTTACTTTGTTGGAAACATTTGTTGTTCTCACCGGTGTTTTTGCTGAGTGACTTTCCCCTTCTGTAGGGTCATCCTGGATCTTTCCCTCAATTCCATTTCTTTCCATGCGCTTGCTTTTGGGTCAGTGCCCACAGCCCTGTTAGAGTAGTTTTGGCTTAGCTGTTTCCACCTATGGAGATGACACACTCCTGGATTCGTCCCCTTCGCACCCACACCTTCCTTCTCTCCCTTCCATTCCTGTCTCTATCAAGCCCACTCTCCCAGTCTACCTGGTCTCTTTACATAATTGTGACCTTTAGTTTGTTTTGGGAGCCATTTAGCTTAACCAGGCCATCTGTGTGACCGTTAGATTGGAACAATCTGTTGGAGTTTGCTGGGGTCACTTGTGGGTATGAAGGCAGGGACTCTGCCTCTCAAGGAGTTTGTAAGCACATAGGTTGTCCCACAAACAGTGGCTTTCGACAACATGACGGTGTTTTTGTACACATTTATAAACCTGCAGTCTAAGGTTCTGTAGAGAAGGGACACTGTGCTCTTTTTGCATTCTTTGCTCTGTGTTCTTATGTCGCTTCTCTGCCTCTGTCCTCTCGTTTTGCTTTTCCTGTACAGGGGCCTTTGTGATTTTGTTGTACCCACTCGTGGGCCCCAGAGCAATTTCTCTTCCTTCTCAACCTTCCTTTACTTACATTGAAAAATGCACCTCTGCTGTGTATGGGTTTCATGGGTTTGATGAGTTAGAACACAGGCATCCTTTGGTGATGGGGGCACGGGCATTTCTTTGCACACTGCAGTGATGCTCTTTGTGTTTAGTCCATTTTGTTTCATTGATTTTTATGAATCTGCTCTCTGCTCTCTTATTCTTTTCCTATGAGTTCAGTTAAAGAGTTTGCTAATTACTGTCTCACAGATGGTAGAATAACATGAAACATTCCTGTCTGTGTTGCTGAGATCAGTAATATCTATCGATCTGTTTCTGTCTTCAGCAACCTGTTTCTTTCTGCAGGATCCAGTTTGCTGCTAAGCTTTACTGTGAGATAATTTCATTTTTTCCTTCCTTATGGATCATGGTTTCTTCTTTATATGTCAGGATCCATTGATTATCTACTCATTAGATGATACGCTGAATCCACCTAAATTATGTTTTGTTTTTAGGTAGTACATTATTTTAACATTACCTTTTTCAGTTCTTCCTCTACACGATACAAAATGTGTCTAATATAAATGACAAATACTAACGAGTTGTGAGTTAAAAATATCAGTAGGAATGTGTTTCTTTCCGGATTTATACAAATCTGTCTTATCCCCTTTCTCAGAATACATTGTTGATTCTGTCACTATCTTAACTTTCAGGATATTACAGATTTTAAGGTTTTGATTATTTTTTAAGTAGCTTTAAAGCATAAAGATTTTTCCCTAACTTGTGCCATAAAACCCCAGGTTTGTGTCTTTCTAAAGGATATGAAACCTATCAGGCATCTTTATTCCTTGTTTCCTTTCTGTCATGATGTCATGTTGGTACTGGTTAGAATCTGTCCATTGAACAGAGATAAGAATGGCATATACATATAAGTCTTCTCAGTGAGAAAGGGTACTTAGATTTTTCAGTCTTTATCTTGTCATTAAGAGGGAATTTGTAAACATACCATAGGTAAATTTTTTTAGTGAATTTTAGATTTCCTGTGTAATAACTAGGAGGAAGATTTTCAGACAAACTCCCTTCCTTTCTTAAGTTGTCCCACTTTATTTTGACAACGACTGATTGACCATTAACTCTATGGCAGTTACAGAGGAGTAGAGCGATGACTGTAGTTGGGATGAGGTCGTATTTAGAACATGGTATTGTTGAATTATAGGCACAATCTAGATAGACACAAACCCAAATCAGCCACATTTGAGGAAATGCAAGTAGAATTAGTTTCCCTGTAAGTAGTTAATTATGTGGACAACTCATTGGGGGATACTACTGCCACGATTGCTATTTAAACTTACTAACAGCAGCCAGTGGGACTTTGTAGCTCACTGTTGTTCAGAGTTTAATTCTAGATGACCTGGGGGAAAAGCAATAAAACTTAATGATATTACTCTGTGGAAAGAGAATGATTGCCAAAGCTTGTGCAAGACATTGTGAACTAACCAGTTACGGTGCCATGAATTATCTAGGTAAAATTTCTTCCTTTCTGCTTAGCATCATGCGTCAGAGGGGGGAACCCATGTGAGCTAGTTTCACTGGGGCTATTGAAGACAGAAGGTTAATGAGAGGATGTCAGAGGAACTGAAAAGCGGACAGCCTGTAGATTCATCAGTCATCAAGTAAACAAAGTCCCTGCCACTTCTGGTGCTGAATGAGAGTGGCATTAGATGTGATATGAGTCCTAAGGGATCCAGGCCATAAGATAAGCGATAGAGCTTTAGAGAGAGACTTGGCAATCTGAGAAGGCTTTTGATTGGCTTTGTCATGAGGGTGGTAGAGCAGGAGTCAGTATTCTGAAAGGGAGTTACTTACTCCATGAGAAGTAGACCTATTGCTGAGGCTGTTCCTGTGAGTCAGAGATAGAGACAGCCTCTAGGAGAGGCTTAGCCACAACTGGGGAGGCTGCTTGAGAAGGAGAGAGATGTCTGTAGATGGGATGAATCACAAAGTGGGGCCATCTCTGGATGGCCGTTCCTTCAGTCTTTGCTCCATTTTTTGTCCCATATGTAGCAGAGGATTGCCTTATCTAGTAACAATGGGAGGGGAGGCCCTTGGTTCTGTGAAGGTTTGATACCCCAGTGTAGGGGGATGCTGGAGCGGTGAGGTGGAAGTGGATGGGTGGGTGAAGGAGCACCCTCATAGAGGCAAAGGGGAGGGGAGATGTGGAAGGGAGAACAGGAAGGGGAACAACATTTGAAATGTAAATAAATAAAATAACCAGTTTTAAAAAAAAGAAAGGGAAAGAGATGGTAAGTTAGTAAGCCATTACTGTGGCAAAATGTCTGGGATAACTGGCTTTTAACCAAAGGATTATTTTTACTCACAATTTGAATCTGGTCACTTGGGTGTTGGATTTGGGCCTATGCCAAGGCAGCACATCATAATAGGGGTACTTAATAGAAAAAACAATAATAACCAAGGAGGGCTAGGGTCCTGATACCCCCTCGAAGACGTGTCGCCAGTGACCCAGCTCATTCCTACAAGGCTCCACTTCTTACAGGTTCTCCTATCTCCCAATAAAACCATGGGCTGGAGACCAGACATTTAACACATCTGACTTCAGGAGACACTCAAGAGTCAAACTGCAGTGGTCAGTGTGGTAGTGCAGGTCTGTACTAGAGAGTACTAAACCAAACTGTACTAAAGAGCAAGCAGTACTGAAGAGGCTGAAGCCGGAGGATTGAGCAGGGTTCCAGGTCAGATTGGCGCAGAGTGACTTCTTCTTTTGATAAAAAGAAGCAATTAAAGCCTCATCACTGCCAACAGCAACGTTCTGAACTGACAACTATTCCTAAAACCGCTGACTAAATTATCTATTGTTCACTCAATAAATTATATTGTCAAATCCACAAGATCATGTCCCCAGAAAGATGAATGTAGTTTTCCCTGCATATTCTATTTGTCATCCCTGTTGGCATGCAGACACCAGTAATTTAATGACACATTTTTAACAAGTATTTTGATTCTTTGTCTATTAAGGATAGTAAAATAACCATTATTCTTTTTCTTCTTTCACACTATTCTAATTATAGTTGGGGCTTTGCTTTTCTAAATTATTTACAGAATTGATTCCATAAGTATAACAGCATTATATGTGAGATTTTCAAGCTTCCAGAGTGTCTTAAATTGAATAACTTACTTTTCTTTATTTATTTTTATCATTTTATTTACTGAAACAAATTCAAAATAATTTGAAGAGGTTTTAGGTAGAAAGAAAATTCTTGTCCAAGATTAAAAATTAACTAAGGATAGGCTGTACACTTAAGCATTAGAAATGCAATTTAGAAATTGGTAAAGTATGTGCTTTGTCCTTTTTATTTATTTTTATTATGCTGATATCAATTGCTTAATGAGTATAGATAACACACAAAAAACTTTTGTATTAATTAATCTTGCATGAGGTCTGTCAAGAAGGCTCAACAGATAAAGGCACATGCTGCCTAGCCTGACAATTTTACCAATGGGACCTACATGTTGGAAGGAGAAAATCCATTCCTGCAAGCTGTCCTCTGACTTCCACATGCACTGTACAGCTTGAAACCACAACATGCAAGATACATAAACATGTATTCATCTTTTTCCTGGCATGGCTATATCTGCAATCATACTGGGTAAAATGGAAGCAGTTATTTCTGGAAATACATGGTACACTTCCTTAGAAGCTTTCCATATTGAATTTATTTGTAGCTATGATGTCTTCAAGTTCTTGTTGGCTAGTGAATTTTACTGATGTTATCAAAGGCTGTTGGTTGTCTGCAGTGGATCTGGATGTGACTTCCTGAAGTGTTAGTCATGACTCTTGGCTCCTCTTACCCTTCATTGTACAGGCTGCCCTGCAAGTCGGGGGCCACGGAGAAAGGCTGCACCAGTGTCGGGAAGTGATGCTTTTGACTTACAAGTCCATCCCCATGCAAGTGGACGGGGAGCCGTGTAGGTTGGCACCTGCTATGATTCGGATCTCCTTGAGGAATCAGGCCAACATGGTACAGAAGAGCAAGCGGAGAACATCAATGCCTTTGCTCAATGAGTGAGTCTGTGCTTGCCTTCCTGGGTGACATGGAGACACTGGAAAGCAGATGGCAGAGCATGTGCATGCTCTGGGGACCTCACTGTGTTAGAAAGGAAAGAAAAAAATCAAGAGGGAACCAGAGGCCTTAGATCGCTCTCAGGGGAACATATGCAATCTCACGTTTATCTTGTAGTTATTTGACCTTCTTTTTGGTAAATTTTGCTGTATATAAAATAGGTGATTCTACTTGGCTAATCATTTGGAGGTGTATTGTGTTCAGATGACCTAGTTTTAATATTCAGTTTGGTTTATAGAGGCATTTTTTCCCTGCCTGTCAGTGAGTGGTCCTTCTCCCCACCTTTCCAATTTGGGGTCCCATGTCCTCTGATGCCTTCCAAGGCATCATCTACTGTCCATCCTGAATTGAACTCACTGTGTCTACTTTTAAGCACTCAGTATCCCTTCCTTTCTACACTCTTTCTTTTCTATTTAGGTGTTTTAATAAACTGATTCAAGGTAAGGCAATAAAGATTAGATAATATAGGATATATTTTCATTTTCTACTGTACTCAAATTGGCGACTTAATTGTCTGCTCAGGTTTGAAGAAGTAACTGGAGAGAGGAGAGAATTTGGGTCATTTTTTTTAGTATCTTCTAGATATCATGCCTCTATGCCTAAGGTCACTTCTGGGTCTCAGGTCATTCTCTGTCACAGTGAGGGGCCTCAA
Organism: Uromys caudimaculatus; assembly: GCA_028551405.1. Taxonomy (NCBI): domain Eukaryota; kingdom Metazoa; phylum Chordata; class Mammalia; order Rodentia; family Muridae; genus Uromys; species Uromys caudimaculatus. Next base: position 98,602,164 of record CM052700.1, read on the forward strand.
AGGTACACCTCCTGTTTGCTTTCTGTTATGCATGGTTACCGATTGTACTGAATGGCTGGCTTCCTGGCAGTGCCTGGAACGAAGGGGCATGCTTTGCCATGTGTTCATGAAGTCAAGGTGAGAATTTGCACAAATTCCCAGAATAACCGATGACGCAGGTGCCATAGCTCCTGTCACCTCCCTCCGTGCCAGCATATGCACAGGAAGAGCACCAGACAGCACTCTCCAGGCACTCAGCTTCTGCCATCGCTTCTAAGTTTGAGGCTGGCATGAGATGTCCGCTTCCTCTGTTCTTGGAGTCTGGACTTCCTGGAACATTGGCCTGGTTGTCTCCTCAAGCTTCCGTTCACTCCGTTCACTCTGAGGTGACGGGTCTTGCTTTATATACGTTCTGCAGCTGGCAAGACTCTTGGCGCACTTGCTGATGCTTTCTGTCCTTGCTGCCTTTCCCTTCTTCTAGGTTGAAGACACAACTTGAGTTTGTATGCTAAAAGAGATGAGATGTCAACAGTTGTACGTGGTCCTTCACATTTCTTCTAGATATGTTAGTCAAATCATGACACGCTGGTTTTGCAGAAACCTAAGAACCTATGGATAGAAAGCTACCTCTGAATCTGTACAATGGCCAAGGTGCCTATGTCACTTGTAGATCATCGATGGAAAAGACAGAATAAAGCTCAATGAGTTCGTTATTGCTCAAGTGAAGAATATGCTCTCATAACCTTCTTAGAAGTAAACTTCTTCAAGGGTTCAGTTTCAAACAATGTTTATGCTCTTTCAAGAAAGAATTTGTCTTCTTTATGTAACCCTGTTGATTAGGATTTATTTGGCTTCCTTTACATGCAAAATAAGTGGCTTCTGTTTTGTCCTCATGGCATGTGTGGTATATGGCACTTTTCTTGCATTCACTTGTACAGATGTCCAAGAGCAGCCTCATCTAATAAAATTTTGACACTTCCTACCTGGGGAAGTGTTCCCAACATATCAGCCTCTTGTGACACAGAAGACCATATCCAATGGGAGTCAAAATACACTATTCATTTAAAAAAAAATTGAAATTTGAAAAAACTACATAAAATTATTATTTAGCACTATATATAAAAGAAATCAGTACTGATACTGCATTTTCAAAGAAAAAGGAATAAACCTAGTTACTGTGTCAGGTTTGTTCCCTAAGCCTGCCTTTCTCTCTCCTTAATCTTTTTTCATTTCTATAGTTAGACTATATCTACATCATCATAAAACATCTCCCCCCCCCACTCTCTCAGATCTAACTTCTTCCTCTGAATTTCCAAATAGAAGTTCAAATTTAAAGTCAACCTTGATTTTAAGAATTTTTCTTCAGCCTTCTGTTCCTTTGAGGTTCTCTCAGACTTGTCCATCATCGAGTGATGGACGAGATAGTGAAAGGTCAAGCTCCTCCTTTGTTTCTCTGCCTCCCTTTCTTCTTGCCTCTCCTTCCTTCCTTTCTCCATTTGATTATTTAATAAACTAAAACTGCTTTTCTTTCTTTTCCTTTCTTACTTTCTTTCTTTCTTTCTTTCTTTCTTTCTTTCTTTCTTTCTTTCTTTCTTTCTCTCTCTCTCTCTCTCTCTCTCTCTCTCTCTCTCTCTCTCTTTCTTTCTTTCTCTCTTTCTTTCTTTTTTTGCTTAATTTGCCAGTATTTTTTTCTTGCTAGAAAAGGAGGACAAGTACTTTCCACTGTCATAAAATTTTTATATCAAAGACATAGGCCCGTGTGTGTGTGTCTGTGTCTGTGTGTGTGTCTGTGTGTCTGTGTCTGTGTGTGTGTGTGTGTCTGTGTCTGTGTCTGTGTGTGTGTATACATGTGTGTGCACGTGCAACTTTGTGTGCTTATGTGTGCATTTGTGTGTATGTGGTCTCAATATAGGAATGGTGGCCGCTTGGTTCATCTAAGGAACTGGGCTCCTTCATTCATGTTACCTGGGAAGACTAGCTATTTTAACACTGTGGTTTCCTGAATAACAACAATTACTGCTTCTTCTTCTTCTTCTTCTTCTTCTTCTTCTTCTTCTTCTTCTTCTTCTTCTTCTTCTTCTTCTTCTTCTTCTTCCTCTTCCTCTTCCTCCTCCTCCTCCTCCTCCTCCTCCTCCTCCTCCTCCTCCTCCTCCTCCTCCTCCTCCTCCTCCTTTTTCTTCATCCGAATGCTGGCGTGTCTCTCACATCTACTCTTTCTTTGGGATGTTGAATCTCAGGTCTGTGACTTCAGCCTTGGCTCTTTCCCAAAACTAAAGACTTTCTTCAAACACTGTCAGTGACAGATTTTCCTTAATGAGGTTTTGTGGTAAGCGCAGATTACATAGTAATAACCAGACCCTTGGTTCTACTGCCTTTGTATTTCCTTCTCATTCGCCGAGTCTGTTTCTCACCCATGTTCACGTTCATCCTGCCTCTGTCCCTGAAGCCACCTCACTCACCTCCACTTTTTCACACCTAGTTGGCTAGCTAGCACTTTCCTTGAGACCAACTTCAGGTCATCACTCAGATTTTACCACACACTACCTCTCCTGTTCATTAGGAAACTGCTAATGTGTGCTCACAGTTGATTCATTTCCCAGTTTACCTGGCTGCCCCTCCTTAGAAAGATGACGTTTGTACTATACCAGTTAGAATTCCCCAAATGGAAAGCCGCTGTTCCTTATCTTCATAGTTGGTTTTGGTATTTTCCATCTTCATCCTGATCTCCTTTTTCCCAGGGGAGCTAAGCCTTTCTTCATCAACATCCTTCTTTTGCCCCTGGATTTTCTTCTCACAGTGGTCCCCCTTTCTTCTTTCATCCACCAGCCTTGCTCACAGTGCAGACCCCAACCCATGCATCTCTTCCACTAAGCACCATCCTCTAGCTGATCCCAGCAGTCCTTGTACCTCTTGGTGCAGCTGATCCCAGCAGTCCTTGTACCTCTTGGTGCAGCTGATCCCAGCAGTCCTTGTACTTCTTGGTGCTGTTTCCATCCCATCATCTGCCTACTAGAGCATCCCTCATCTGTTTGCTTGTCTCTCTGCTCTGCTCTATGCAGAGGCCCTGGCTTTTCCACTCAGGAAGCCCTGTACTACATGCCCTGTCGTCTCTGAGACATGATCACACATTGAATCGGTGACTCCCATGTGCACTTCATTATACTTCTATTTCTGCTACATTTCTTGGAAACTATTAACAGAATAACAGCTATGTAAGACCTCATAAATATGGGGGTCATATAGAGTATGTTTGGAGGATGTTTTACAACAGGTGCAGGACAAATATTGAACCAATTAGATATGATTACATGAATAATCAGAAGGAGTCTCTGTGAGGGATTACTAAGTAGTAGGCCTTCATGATGCCATTCTGTCCACCTTTATTATGAAAGGAAACATATTTACCAGAAAATAACTCAATTTTATTAGTATATACAAAATAAAATGTGTTCACTGACTGATATTGGCAAGGGAGCATACTTTATTTTATTAGAGCATATGAGTCTACACAGACTATGGAGTCCAATAAATATTTTCTACACAAAATGTTGTAGAGATTTTTGTCTAGGTTTTTACTAATAGCCTAGCCAAAAAAGCCAGATGTATTTCATTATGTTCTGTATTGTGAAGCACCATTGAAGGTGATCAGAAGCTTAAAATAACGGGTGTAAAGGGGAAGTCTTCAGCTACTAGCCTTGACTTCATTAGCAATTATGAAGGACGGTCATTTTGTATAAAGGCAAGAGTGCTAGTCAGCTGACTTTGAATTGGGTATCTGGGTGCCATCATCCTAGGCTACTGAGGAGTACTGTTGATTTTAACAGAGAGTCTTTGAAGATAACATGGACAGGACACTGGTGTAAACTCATGGGTGACCTTCTGTGGGAATGTATGTACCCAGAATCTGGGGACTGCTGCTCTGCACTTACAGAAATTTAAATGAGAGAAGAAAAGAGGGTAATAGCACAGGTTGAGAGAGTTCGGGGGTCAGCTTGGTAAATTGCACAATGCCTATTTTCTAATAGTATTTATGGACTGACCTCATCACAAAAGAATGAAGGGGAGATGTTTATGGTCTCACGTTTGTACCTGGAGTACCAGTGACATTAAGGCATCTGAGAGATGAAATGAATTCTGTAAAACTACTGCTGGGGTTCTCAGAAAAGCCTTTGCCGTTCAGCGGAAGGAAGCTCAAGGTTGTTGAGTCCCTCTTTTCAAGATGGCTCTCTGACGGGACCTCAAAGATGAGGTGTAAGGATGACATGGGCTCCCCTCCTCGGGGAGAGGTCAGTGTGCTGCTTTCCCACTCTGATGTGGGAGCCTGTGCCTCTGTCCTTGAGTCATCCTCAATGTCCTGGAGCAAAGGTGCCATTGACAACACATCCTGTGCCCACAGCCCACCCTCCTGCTTTGGCCCCACGCTCCAGTATGTGGCTCGCCTGGAACTAGCCGCTTCCATGTGTTCTGTTGGCTTCATCGCTATCCCCGGCTTCTCTGGATTATTTCCATGGCTGGCTTGATTTCCTTTTTGTTTTTCTTTCATCGCTGTTGGTGATGCGCTCATTTAATTTCTGTTTAAACTTTGTGTGTCTCTCTTTTTCTCCCCGGCTTGTTCCTTGTTTGTCCACGCTGTCCTGCTGACTCTGTCTTCGCTGCTCATTCCCTGCCGCCTCTAGCATCCATCAGGTGCAAGCTGCGGACCTGCGGCGAGTGTCTGCTCCCCCCGGCTCCTTCACCATGTGAGTACAGTACCATTCTGTTTTGACCCTCATTCTCCAACTTCTCCTCAGGGGTAGAGTGTCTGCAGCATCCTTTTCCTTCACAGGCCTGTTGTTCAGATAAGGGAGCCACCTAACCATAGATGCTCTTACACCCCTATTATTTTTTAATGTGAAATGGAGAGCAATAGACCTCTTTTGCTTTGTATGTCCCCATTCACTATGCATTTGCACTTTCGTCTTTTTATGAGATACTTCAGAGCTCATGGCTGTGTGGGTTGGTGTAACAGTCTATGCTAAGCTTCACTGTTTTTCAGAGTCTTATAGGACAGTTAGACCAATACCATTATAGATATATTTGAGGAAGTGCGTATGGCCCCAACATGTATGGAGCTCATTTTTGTGCCAAAGAGTCACAGCTGTTACACAATGATCAATGACCATGAGCTCTCACCAAGTTAGCAGAAATTTATTATTGTGTGTGATTAGTGGTTTATGTCAATGTACTCCAGGGTGTTTTAATTTTCCAATGAAATGAAATAAACGAAATGGAAATAGGATTTTTAGGATTTTTCTTTAGCATTTTTGGCACTAAACACTGATTTGTCTTTCATTCCTTGCTCTGTATTCTATTACCTAATATTTTTTATGCTTCAAGTACCATGCTAGGTGCCTTGCATCTACTATAATTCTCAAGATGATACCGTGCATATGGAATAACGCTCTCTCTCCTGTGTACATGTTCAAGATCACAGACTAACAGGTCATAGAATGAGATTCAAATTCATGCAGCCAGTCTTCTAAACTCATGTGGCCTTCCATCTGTCTGGAGTCTGAGTGTTTCTCCAGACCCAGCAAGTGATCCCATTTTCAAATAATTCTTCCTTGATTCATGCTTTCAGAATCAGTCACACCTCACTGGAGTTTACTGTTGATGAGCCTGCTATAGTTTTTAAAGTTTGATTTGGTTTTCATTGTCTGAACTCGATATGTGTATCCATCCTACTCCAGACTTGGCCTGCTTGAGGTGATTAGCAATCTATCCCTATGATTCGCTGTGTTCTAGACCTATTCACAGTCCTTGATAGAGCACTGTGAAACTAAGCCGTAGTTACTTGATGGGCTTAATGAGTAGGAAAATATGTGTCTGTGAGGAACTGTGTAAAATCTGAAATCTGGTGGTGTTACAGGTACTTCCTCAAGTTTAGTTGCTCAATGTTGTTTTCAGCTTACAGGTCATATTTATCAGAAATGTGTGTTAGCTGATGAGTATTTCTTTTTTCCCTGGCTGAGCTCCATGCACTATTTGATGCTGCAGATCTTGTGATCAGCACCACCCCTTAGCACGGAGCATGGGCCTTATGACTGAACAATTAAAACTCAACAAGGTAATGGTATTTCATTTCCAATCCACTGATGCTTCCAGGGTAAAAGTCTCCACTCTGTAGGCTCTTCAGTAAACTTGTCTTCAGAGACTGGCTGTCAGTCATGTGATCAGGCTTTCAGTGCCTCCATGGACTGAGGTCAAAGCAATGAGAAGGTCGGCATGCAGTGGGTGTGAAAGCGGTTGCGTTCTATTCCCTAGCAGGGTTGTGTTGACAGCCTAGCCGTTGGGCTGTTGATTTGGTATTCCAGGAGAGGGTACTCATTTCCATAGAATACAGCAGGCAGTAGGTGTGGCTACTTTAATACCGTAGCATTAATATGAAAATATTTCGGTCTGTGACATACTATTACAGCACATAGACGTTATACCTCTGAAACATCCATGTAATAAAAGTTAGGAAGCTGGGTGGCGACCTCCTTAGATAGAGCAAGAAGACAGAGAGAAGTCCAGGCACCGCGGTGCATTTGGTGCCTTTACACCACGAACAGTGCTGACTTAGCCTTTTCTACCCACGCTATTTGGGAGGCCCAGACATGCTTAGCTTGTTAACTTTTCTCTGCTTCTTCTTGACCGACCATCCAGACCTGACACCCTGAACTGAGATCTTTGGTTTTTCTCTTCTCTCAGAACCTGTTTTAAATAGATGCTCTTTGGAGGAGGATTTCTGCTGCTCCTAAAGCAATGCTGCCTCCTTGAAATGGTCTGAAGTACCCTTTCCTGGAAAGCAGCCTTTTCTCTAGTTTTTGGGTGATTTTTTTGAGGAAAGCAAGAATACATGTGATAAGAAGATGAGACACAGACTGTTAGGAGTTGTGACGTAATACTAAAATCCAGCCACATACAAAACATCAGCACTGTGGAATACTTGTAAGATTTGTTTTTATTATTTTTTAGATTATGTGTTGGGGGGTGGGTTGTGCACATGAGTGCAGGTGCCTGTAGAGTCCAGAAGAGAATGAATGGATCTCCTGAGGCTGGAATTACAGGTGGGTTTAAGCTACCCCAGTGTGGATACATAGAGCAAACTCCTGTCCTCTATAAAAGCACTGTGTTCTTCGCCGCTGAGCCATCTTTCTAGCCACTAGTATTAGGCAATATTTTGGTCCTTTATGGCTGCATATGAATTTATGGATTTTAAACAAAACTGTTTAATTCCACATTCACTAAATAAGGCAACACTAAGCCAAGAACTATTTGGTCTCGCCAGCAAGAACCCACGCGGACACACGGATCCTTCTGCAGCAAAGTGTTTATTGCATCATGAAGAGGAAGACCCTGGGCCCCAAAATGGCACTGCTTATATAGCCCTGAGGCAGCGTGTCCTCCACTGATTGGTGCGCCCCGGGAGTGGGCGGTGATTAGTCATGTACACCCATAATGCGCAAGCGCTTCGGGCGAGTCACCCCGCACTATCCATAAGTTTCCTAGAGCGACAGTGGAAGTCAGCGCCATCTTGTAATGGCGAATACTCTAACCGCTCTCTACAAAGAACATTCACATGTACATCCTCTACAATGTAGCTTAAAACTAATAACCTCTATGTGCTTAAGTGTCTTCATAGCGAAGTAGTCACTGAAGGACACACATGCTGCATTTCTTAAGTTGTGAATAATGGTGTTAAATCCTTTATCCATTTGCTCCAATTGAGCATCTGCTAAAAAGCATATGGAACCTCAAAATGGGGCTTTCTAGAATTCTTTTACTGGTTAGTAGCCACTTTTCGTTGGGTAACATTTCCTTCTTGCTTTCCCGGCATAAAAAAATGAAATAATGTGATCCATTTACATTTGATTCAACTTTCAATGCTGCTTACTTCAGACGCCAGATGCTCTGGGATATTAAAGACATTGAGATGAGAATACTACGTTTCTGCCCTTGGGACATGAACAGATCAGCATCAGACCTAACTGAGTTGACTACAGTGTAATTACAATCCAGCATGACAAGACTCCAAGTAGAGAGATTTGAGTTGTACTTCTGTGTTAGGAACTTTTTACTGCATATTTGTCACAGTTGTGTTTTTACCAATCGTTGAAATTAATATGCGGCAACGTTGTTACTTCTGGTGCAATCCCATGAGTTTTAAAGCAAGTGTAAATTCCTATAACCATCACCATCACCGGAACACAGATAACATCACAAATGTCGCTAATTTTCCACCACAGTACTACCCTGTAATCCATCCAGTTGTCATTAGTTACTCTCACCACCTGACATCTAACAGCCACCGATCACCATAGATTTGTGCCTTTGAGGATCCCACAAAGATAGACTCAAGCAATATGTAATCCATCTCACCTGGTATTTTTGACTGAGCATAACACCTTTCACATGTATCTGAGTTGTCATATGGGTCAGTCATTTGTCGGTTTTTGGTTTTGAGCTGCTTCCCACCCTGTGGCCGTTTCTACTCACCTAGTGAAAGATACCTGGATTGTTGCTGGTTGAAAGTGATTGTTGACATGGCTTAAACCATTAAGGAGTAGATTTTGTATAAACAAGTTTCCACTACCTTAGGCTAAATGTCTAGAAATGAGATGGTTGGATCCCTGTGGCAATTAGATTTGGTTTCCTTAGCAGGAGAGCAAATGGAAAACTTTCCAGAGTGGTTTTGCCATTTTGCCTTTCTGTGGGTGACATTGGAGTCCTCGTCGTGTCCTGTTGCTTCTGGTGGTTAGCAGAGCCGTCAGCTTTAACTATTAATCTGTGCATTGGCAGTGTGGATTCCTATGAACCTGGAGCCCAGCTGAAGACATCATTTTAGTCTGAATTTGATAGCATTCTCCAGTTTATCAATTGAAATAGCTTGGCTTATTTTATTCCAATCTGTGTATCTGTATTTCTTTTGCATTGCGTATCAGCCAGGGTTTCTAGTATGATATTGAATAAGAGTGGTCACTTGCTTTGCTGTTGGTTTTAGGAAACCTTGCTGCTTTCACTGTTAGGTTAATTGTTTGAGATCCTTTATTCATTTATTTTAATTTATGTGTGGGTGTTCGTTTGCATGCATGTCTGTGTACCACATGCATTCCTGTTGTCAGCTGAGGCCAGAAGGGGGTGTCCTATTCCCTGAAATTAGAATCACCGGTGGTTGTGATCAGCCATGTAGGTACTTACTAGGACTCTAACCCAGGTCCTCTGGAAAACAGCTAATCTTCTGAACTGCCGAGGCATCTCTCCAAGCCCAGTTGTACATTTCTTCTGTTGAAGTATTATCTATCAAGGCTTTTTTTTTTTTTGCAAAAGACTCTGACATTTGTTTGTTAGAATTTGCCAGTGAGTGAAACCATTTGGGCATTAGGATTTTTTCTTTCAACCTTTACATGTAGATCAAAGGAGCTGGAGGGAGAGAGTCAACAGTTGGGGGCACATGATCCTCTTCCAGATGGCCTGGGTTCACAACTGCCTGTCACTCTAATTCCAGAGGACCTAAAAGTCTCCTCTGACCTTCCTGGGCACAAGGCAAGCACATGGTATGCATACATGCATGCAGCCAAATAGTTATACACAGAGAATATAAGTAATAAATAACCCCTTGAGCAATAAATAAAATTATTTTAGAATCTCTAGGACTATTCAGATTATTTATCTTTACCTTGGTGAATTTTTTTTATAGTTGTTTGATATTTTCAAAGAATCTGTCCATTACTTCTATGTTGGCAGTTAATATGTATGCAATTGTGAAAAGAATTTCCTTATCTCTTTTATTTCTGTGGAGTCTGTAGGCATAGTTCTCCTTTATTCCTGATATTTGTAGTTCAATGTATCTTTTGAAGTTTTCATCAGTCTTGGCAGAGTTATTTTATCCCCAATCCCCCAAATTGTCTGTTGGTTCAGTGGCCTTCCTGATTGTCTTTCTGTTTGAAATCGAGTTGAACTGTACCCTTTATTACTTCCTCCCTTCTGCTCATATTGGGCTCATTTTGACTTCCCCCCTTAGTAAGCAATTGACATATTGAGGTTCAAGCCACAATTTCTGACTGTCCTCAGGGTTGTGGCTGCTATTGTTACCTTGTTTTCAAATGCTTCTTGGTGTTCTTCCATTAGACAGCATGGCCATCCTGTGTCTTTAGTATAGGATCTGGGCAGGGTTTGTCCTCCGGCATTCACAGACTCAGTCTGGAGAGAGATCCTTGCTTGCCACACAGAAACCTTTATGAAGCTGATTTCTCAACCCCTTCCTCTTGGAAGTCATTCCTCTCTTTGGACCTCAACTAGCAAATTCAAACTTCAGCTACTTACCTAGGATTCATGTTTCCTTCTGTGACAGAAAGATGAAGAGAAGCAAAGAAGGTTGATCGCACCCTCTGGGAATCAAAGTTCCTGAGAATCGAAAGGAAATCGTGTTCTTGATATCAGTAATCTTAGCTGCCACAGGGCCTTTCCCATGGTAGCTACCAGTGCAGCAAAATGGCCCAGACCTGAAGTGTGAATAGATGAAGGGCAGGAAGCATTAAAAGAGAACAAAGATTTATTTGTCTCAGTGAGTCAGCATTCTGAGGTGTCGCTTTCTTGAATTTGAGTGAGGCCATGCTTTCTCCCAGCTCTCTCCGTACCTGCACTTACAGTTTACTTTCAGATTGGATGCTGCTGGAGTCCAGCTATGGTCTGTGGGAAGGGACAGTGAGGGAGCGCACCAGCAGGGAGAAGGTAGCCTGCATTTGGCCTTCTTCACCAATCTGTTGCTAGTTTTCACCTTCCAAATTTCCCTTACGACTGCTTTATTGCTTTATTTAGTTAGAAAAAAATGAAGAGGCTTCCTTCCGTAAGATAACTGGGCTACCGAACCAGGCCTGGAGCTTGTCACAGGTCTCTCACCCCTTGTCTTTCCTTACTCCCGACTCAGCACATGCCACAGCTCAACACAGAAAAGTGCCTCTGCAGACACCAGGGCATCCTACCTGCCACTGACGTACGTTAAATATAATACACCATCCGAAGTTATAATTTAGACATAACAGGATCTGCCTAGTGCTAACTTATGTGGGTTTGTCTGCTGCCTGAGGGAATGCACAGATGTTGGAAGGACAGTGTAACTTGTCATACTTGACCACAGGCTGAATGTGATTCAGCTTTGCAAAATTGATTTTGATAAATGAAGGCTTCTTGGTAAGGGGTAAAAGTAAATTGATTTTCTTTGCAGAAGTTAAAGAGTTTGAAGGCAAGAAGGGGAACTATTGTCATGGTGCCATTTTTAAGATTTTATTTGGGGCTGGATTTAAGAGTTCCGTAGCTGAAAAAGTACAGATGCAGAACCAAGAACCTTCAATCTTCATGACTGAAGTCTGCAGTTTAATGTCTGCATGCCTCTGAGGGGAGAAGGAAACGAGTCTCTGCAGCTCATTAGAAAATAGTGTAATTGTCTTCTCTAGCTGGCCACATCAAAACTTTCCCGACATTTCCTTAACCTTGTGCTGTATATTTTCCAACATCCGCCTCTCTTGCTTATGTGACCCTCACCCTGTGATTAGAAAATAAGACTTGTAATTGGAAGATATGCATGCTGCAGAACTCCTTTTTTCTTTCTCTGTAAACTCCTCCACTTTATCAAGAACGATATTGGGAAGCAACGCAGACACCGTTGAAAGCACCTGCATGTGTCTCTGTGATCTTCAAGGTATGCCTCTAATGCAAAAGGATGGTCCCTCTCCTGTGGTTTGATTCCGCAGACCAAGCTCTTGATGGAAATGCACTCCCAGGCCAGTTGAGCTCCTAGAATCTGGGCAGGAAAATGTCCAGATTCAGATTCATGGATTTAAACATTTGTATCATACTTTCTGGCTCCAAAAAAAAATTTTTTTTAAGGACATTAAAAGGTCTAGGTTGCTGGACAGTGGTGGCACACGTCTTTAATCCCAGCACTTGAGAGGCAGAGGCAGGTGGATTTCTGAGTTTGAGGCCAGTCTGGTCTACAGAGTGAGTTCCAGGACAGCCAGGGCTACAGAGAGAAACCCTGTCTCGAAAAACCAAAAAATAAAAAATAAAAAAGGTCTAGGTTCCCCAGATGTGTTTAGGTCGCTTGTTCACAACTATTCCTTTAATTATATCCTTGTTCAATTACCTCTGACTAGTGAGGCGGTACATACTTTTCTTATAATTTTAGTGAGCCTACATCACTTCTACAGAAGTAGAAAGGAACCTAGAGGTTTCTACTGTAAAAGATCAGGTGAGAGCTGCTCTGTATATAGAACCTTGATCCTAGGGTCAGACAGTGACACAGGGTTAGTTTTACATCTTCTCGAAAGCAAAGCTATTTGTTCTCTAGTAATCTGCCAGGCTTTGCCCATTCCCAACTTTTCTTTCCCATTTACCGCGGTACTCTGACACTTTGTGTGTTATCTGACTAGTCCTCTTATTCTGCTGCCCACCATTTCTCATTATTCATCCCAGTAGGCCCACAGCCATCCTTTCCTCTTCTCTTCCTCCGCCACTCTTCCCTGCTTGTTCATATGGCAGATGTGCTAAATGGAAAATGAGAAGGGCAAAGCACGTAAGAATTACTCTGGTTCTGTCCTAGGCTGCTTCCAAACCAAAGCCCAGGCTGCAACCCAAATAACAGGCTTCTTTGGTCTTTATGTAAGGCAGATTTCCTCTTGAGTTCCTTCTCTGTCTCAACTTCATTCCTCTTAAGGAGGCGTCATGACAGAAGGATTGGAACAGCATAGGTAAATAGAGCTCAGGTCTCCCTGCTAACTGGGCACTCCGTGCTTCTATTGTAAATAGCTTGATAACCCTGCCTTTTCTGTACATCACGGGTCATGAATTCATTATCCTTTTGCATTTTGTTTTTAAGACAATTTTTAAAAATGCAATCAATTCTTGGGATTTTCATCAGCCTCGAAGTTCTGTTATGGTAAATCCAAGGTATGACTTTAAGTCTCATTAAAATTTTCCCCAAGAGGAGACATCCACAGGATTGGTTGTGGAACTGCAGGTCCCTTTTGGTTCTGGGTACTGAGCAGGAGGCTAGGCACTGTACTGCTTTAGAATACTTAGTTAATGCCTTACTGTGCTGCCTGCAAGAACCTACGTGGATGCTTACACTTAGTCAAAGAGGGGATATGTACTTAGACTGTGTCAAGCATCTTATACTGTGACCAGCTTAGCACTTTAATAACTGTATTGGGTAACAATTACTATTATGCTTCTGTCATAGATGAGAAGACTGAGAAGAATGGTAGGAAGCTTGCTTCTAACATACTGTAAGTCAATAAAGTGAGGATTAAAACACAGGCCTATCTGCTTTGAGGACAGTACTTAAGTACTATCGTCTATAGTACTTAAGATGAACCCATCATCAACATAAACTTTGGTCATTTGCAGTGTGTGACTATGTGTGAGTTATGCCTTTTAATCACTTTGTACCAGATATGCTTTTAAAGCAAAAAGCAGATGTGAGTTATTAAGAATTCAGTTTTATACATTTTAGATGTTTTGATTCTTTGAAGTAGCAGATTTCAAGTGTTGCTATAAAAAAAAGTGTTTCAAAGATATCCATGCTTCTACCTGTGGTGATAGTCAGCACCAGGCTCACTAGGAAGAGTTACGCATACTTTTCCTGCAGTGAGGGTCAGCATCAGGCTGACCAGTCAGGGTCATGCTCCCATCTCCACTGAGGAACAACTTCTATGGTCTCCTATTGCAGAGGCCAATGCAGGGGTCAGGATCCAGTACACTTACGTAAAGGCCCAATGCATTAAGGATTCCCTGGATTTTAAAAACGATATCACATTGCTTTTAGCATTTATGTTTACAGATGAATTATTCATATCTATGTAGGTGAATGAACAATGTTTGGACCCAGCACTTTTTGTACAGTAAGGGTTCACTTCAAGAGTAAGGTGACTATTTGGGGCTGGTTTTGCTGGCTTGGGTGTATTGGGCATATGGGGGTATTGTCAAAGTCGGCTTTGGGATAAGAGAGAGAGTCCTCGAAAAGGTTTCTGAATCAAACATGCTCTAAGTGTGTTTACTGAGTACAGGGAATGAAGTGAGAATACTTTATGTGTATTTTGTAGTGAAATTATTTAGTAATTTTTTTGCATTAACTATTTATTTTGCGGATTATTGTGCATATGTACCATCACACAAGTCAGAGGGCATTGTGGGAATTGTTTTTTTGTTTTCCTTTCACAACATGGGCTCCAGGAACAGAGCCAGGTGGTCAGGCTTCACAGCATGGGCCCTTACCTCTCACTGAACCATGTTGCTGGCCCTAACAAGTATAATTTTTAAACTATAAAAATAATTTAGGTCTGGGAGATGTAGCTCAGGGAAAGAGTATAGACCTAGCATTTGCAGGAGCCTGGATTTGATTCTCCTGTGTGGTAAAAAAGGAAAAACAAACATATAAAACTCTGACCTTAAAAAATTCAATAAACACAGTCATGGTCTCAGTTTTTCTGTGTAGCATGTCTTCCATCAGGAGAAATTGAAATTGGGGCCTGAATAGCTACAGCAGGGATGTGTCAGGTTGACGGGGATTTGGGGGACATCTTGAAATTTGGGAAAGTGAATTTTTCTTTACTTTTCACTACACACACACACACACACACACACACACACACACACACACAGTAAATCTAACTGTGATTAAACCAAAGAGGTCGTTCCTCACTGCGTTTGAGCTGACACCCATATGAATTGGCTTGAGCTTCCTTAACAGAACACCACAGACTGAGCAGCAAAGCCACACAATTGTGTTTTCCCATAGTTTGGCAGGCTAGACAAATATGAGGCCAGAGTTCACTTCTGAACCTTTTTCCTATAATTTGGAGATTGCATCTTCTCTAATTTCTCATAGAGTCTAACACATGTGTCTACCAGATTCTTTTTTTCTTATACAGAAAAGGGTCTAATGTGCTTGCTTCTTCCACAATGATCTTATTTTTACTTACTTCCTCACAAAATATCAATTCTTTGCATATGCCAAGTCATAGTCTGAGATACTAGGGATGGCTGTATGTATCAGTTGGGGGTAGAGGGCACAACTTGGCTTGTAGCGGCATTGTACTAAATACGTTGGGCCTGGATTTTAGCTATTTTTCTGTGTATGCCTGTGTGTGCATGCGTGCGTGTGTGCGTGCGTGTGTGTGTGTTCCTGTATGTGTGACCCTGTGTGTCACTAGAAGGTTGCAGACTTTATGTCTAACATTTGCACTCATCATTTAATTCTTGAAAATAGTTTTTATTAAAGGTATAAAGGGGGTGAAGGAGATTGCCCTTTTACATAAGTAGATTTTCAGAATTCATTACATGGGTTCAGAGTGAGGTTGTTGGCGTGTCTCCAAATTCCTTCTCTATAAAAAATAAAGTGGCTGGACAAGAGGCACGTTAAATTTAGTTCAGATCTGAACTCCCAAGACATTGTTATAATAAAATAACCAGAAAAAGGCTTTCAGACTGTAAACGGAAATTATCTTCACAGACAACAGATTTATTTATAAATGGATTCTCTACCCAGGAAAGAAATCTTTAGAATGCTTTGTATTTTCTCCTTTTAAGAAAAGAGATATGTTTCATCCTTTGCTCCAGTACTGCTAATGGTACTTGATGTCTTCTAATCCAGATAATGACAAGAATATTTCAATAATAGTTGGTTTTGAGCAGTTTGAGGGCCTGGTTCATTCTTTCTTTCTTTCTTTCTTTCTTTCTTTCTTTCTTTCTTTCTTTCTTTCTTTCTTTCTTTCTTTCTTTCTTTCTTTCTTTCTCTTTCTTTCTTTCTCTCTTTCTCTCTTTCTTTCTTTCTTTCTTTCTTTTCTTTCTTCCTCTCTCTCTCTCTCTCTCTCTCTCTCTCTCTCTCTCTCTCTCTCTTTCCTTTGGGGTTACTTTACTGACCTGATGATGAACCACAAGGAACATTTCATTCGTGAGAGAGTTTGAGTTCTATTAGATCAATTCAGCTGAGTTTTCCTGGTCTGCCATAACACCCTGAAACACCCGTGTGAGATGAAGAGAGAGTGTGTTACAGAAGGCACGAGGAAAAAGGCTGGTGGGTGCATTCACACTGAACATTCAAGACCTTGGCAATTGTCAGTCCGGAGCAAAGAAATAAATCAGCACCAAGAAGAGAAAACATCAGTTCCCAACCAGTCAAGAAACAGTACATTTCTAGAAGTTTCTTTGATAGCTAGATTACTTTTAAAGTTTATAAATCTGTTTATAAAATATTTTGTGGATCAGCAAGGTGGCCCAGTGGCTACAGACACTCCCTGCCATGCATGCCTGATAACCTGAGTTTAATCCTGGGAACTCATAAAAGGTAAAGAGAACTGATTACACAAAATTGCCTCTAATTTCCACATACATGCCCAGAAATGCATCATGCATTTAAACACAATAATAAAAGAAATAAATTCTAAGCATACGTAGAATATTTATGTGTACTGTTGAGGCATTTAAGATAAATGTTTCTTATGCAATTTTTAAATTAATCTTGTCAGTTTTATTAGTTACTTTTCTCACTGCTTTGGGCAAATGCCTCTCAGAAAACAACTTATCAGAGGATGTGCTTACTCTGACTCAGAGACAAGAGCATAGTCTCTCGTGGTGGGTAAGGCATGATGCCTAGAACACCTGTCAATATGTGGCCAGAGGGGTGTGAGGCTGTTTGCTCACCTCTGGGCAGATTGAAAACAAGGAGAGTTTCAGTAGTCATCTGGTTTCCTCCTTTTCTACTTTCTCTTGAGACTTGGCCCTAGCCTATGAGCTAGTACCATCCAGTTCAGGTAGATCTTACTCAGTAGTAAGATCTGGGTGTAGTCATCTTCACAGACACACCCAGATGCTCTATATCTCGTAGGTGATCCTGAACCCAGTCAAACTGACAGTGAAGATTCATCATCACATCTGGCCAGTGCTGACCTTTTGTTTTCCTCATCTAGAATATTGTAGTGACTATTCTCATGACCATGTCTGTTTCCCAGAAAAGGAAGTCTAATGCAGGATTTTCAGTGTCTCATTTCAATAGGACCATGCACGGTAGCGCACCTATTCCAGTCTTTTCTGACCCAGTGGGCTTAGAGGAGAGCTGTATGAATCATTCTTGTTATAGAAAAATGTTCAAGGAAGACTAACTTTATAAGGAAAAGACATCTTAATTTCTTTAGCTCCCAGCTTTAGAGGCTAACTGTTTAAACAGCATGGCACAGGCTCAGTAAGGGCTACCTTGACTGTATCACTTCATGCAGATGGCAGTGACAGTTGGCACATGAAAGTGAATGAGAGGTCTCCACTAAACATGAAGGGCTAAGGAGTCTATGATCTCTTCCAAAACCAGTGCCCTTGACTGACCTCTACTTCCATCATGGCCACATTACAGTCCTCTGGAGGAACCACACACTGCAGTAGTTGTATTGGTTTTGGCTCTGTTATTGCTTGTGTTTCTTGGCTATTGCTTTTATTGTTTTGATGGAGTATTTTTAGTCATAAACAAACAGACCTTAATTCTTAATCTTTTTCCCTGTTGGTTTGTATGTGAAGTAAATGTTGCAACAGAAAGATGGCAATTTATTTTGCCTGATTTTCTGGGTACATTCACTCAAATAACACTGTTCAGTTCCCTCATGGTCTTTGAGAGGTTGGAAAGGGAACACGCACGCTTGCGTTTGGAAGCTTAATCCCAGTGCCCGTCCTGTTGTGTGGGAAAGGCCACACATTTTCTTCTGTGAAATGACATTTTTTTTAAACCACTCAAATCATAGCACCCCTATACTGCTCTCTGACAAAGGAAACTCAGTTTGTCAGCTGTGAATATGATTTAACAGGATAATAAAACATTCCGGGATTGTATGCCCAACGGAAGCTTTTTAAACAGCAAATAAGTGTGGGATCTTTGTTTGCTAAATAGACATTGAATCCTGACATAGGAAATGTCTGTCTTCCTGAGCCCAGGAGAGCCACAGTCAGCATCCGGATGCTGTATGACTCACATTATTTCATTATGTCTCCTTGACTCCATCCCAAGAACTGATCCCCATGGTTCTCCACTCAGTCAGAACAACAAAGGAACTCTCTCTGCTATTGCAGGCTACAGTCCTTAAAGTACCTCAAGCCAGCATTTCATATTGGAATCGCAAGACATTTATTTTAATAACTAGGAACCCTCTGTTCCATGGGTTTGCTTCTTAAGATTAAAATGACTTTGGCCTGATAAGTTGGAAGCAAAGGTACTTAATTCTGCACTTGCTGCAGTTCCAATTGTTATGTTATTTTTATTGTGCTTATTACAAAGTTTTTATTTCAATTTTCTTTGGTGTATATTCATTGTATGTGATATTGGGTTACAGAAGTATATTTTCATTGTGTAATGTATCTTGAGCATGCAAGTATATAATGTACTGTTCTCAACTGGATTTCATCCCAGCTATTTGAATCGGCAGAACTTTTAGTACAAAAACCACATTTTTTTCCTACACTGAAATCCCACCTGTCCTCATTTGTGGTATGTTTGCCTCTTTTTCACCTCTCATCCTGGCATTTCCCCAGTGTTTTGCTCTTCCAGCCCAGACCATTATATGACTGTGTTAGGGGGGCACATAGAGATGTTTTTCCTTGAAGGTTGTCATCTTAGCAAATAGAAGGGCAAGGAGAGTCCACACCCATGAGAATTACATTTGTAGATGGTGTGTGTTCACAGGTAGAGATTCTTCTCCATTTGTATGATGGCTGTTAACATGTTCACAGCTTATCATATATTGTGAGAGATAGGAGAGCTGTAGATCAGTGGCATTCTGCCTTCAAAAGTGCTCCTGATTTAACAGTGGGAGGAAGCAAAGTCCTCTTGTCCTGATCATGCTTCCATTTCAAACAGTGCGTTTTGGAATGGGGACTTTAGCTGTGGGGAGCTCCTCTAGGTTCGGGGTGATGGTAGTATTTTGGTCTGTGGGAGGTGTAAATATCAGAGAAGCACAGATATTAGAAAGATGTTTAGAAGAGGAGGGGCACAAGAGAGAAAGAACTTTCTGGAAGCTTGGCTGGGAAAGAAGACAGCTTTCAACAAAAGTGCAAGGGGAAAAGAGCTTCTGGGAGCAGAATGAACCACAGTGTGAAATGCTGCCAAAATGTGAGTTAGGGTGAGAAGTGCAGAAATGGAGCAGAAGGAGGAAGTGGAAATAAGATGAGCCCATGGAGGGGAAGCTCTAGTTTGGCAGCCAGCTGTTCTATAGCATCAAAAGTAAATGTGACTCTAGTTTGGCCATGGTGTAGATGTAGTGGTTTGGGCATGGTACAGATGTGGTGGTTTGGTGTGGTGCAGATGTGGTGGATTGGTTTGAGTGTGGAGCAATGCTTTTTTTATAGAACTCGGGACCAGCCCAATGGAGGCCCCACCTAGAGTGGGCTAGACCCTCCCACACCTATTACTAATAAAGAAAATGCTCTATAGGCTTGCCTACAGCCCCATCTTATGGAGGCATTTTCTTACCTGAGGTTCTCTCCTCTTACATGACTTTAGCTTGTGTTGGGTTGACATAAAACTAAGTAGTACATTCCTGTACAGAAAAATGAGCAACCTGTGAAGGGTTCAGCAGTAACATGTGTCTGGTAGTACGGTCACATGACAGCCTACCGGTAATGTAATTTTTGGAATATTCTTACTGAGTTCAAAAACTTCTGCACAATTTAGAATCTGGAGGCATTTTTTACATCTCCAGCAGAAGATAACTGAAGATGAATGTTTTGTAATGAGTTAACAGGTATCAGAATTCCATTTTAAATCTCTGCTCAGAAACCATGATTCAATTTTTATTGTAGAGGCCTTATTGGAAGCATTTATATTTAGATTAATTTCAATGTCAGTTGCAAACAGTGTCCAAAGGAAATTTTCAGCAGTTTCTGGAATATTCTTGAAGAAAGGTTCAGTTATAATTGTATTTAAGTCAAACCTCGCTTGGCAGCTGATGTGAAGAACTGGTGGTTGGTGTTCCAGGATTACTGTCGTTCGCCTGAACATCATGTATCCTGAGGTGGACTGTTGGTCTTTTTGGTAAAGAACTCTAGTTCTCAATTCTCTTTTCATCTATCTATCTATCTATCTATCTATCTATCTATCTATCTATCTATCTATCTGTCTCTTTTCATCTCTTTTCATCTATCTATCCCACTAGAGATACAGTGATAGGTGGAGAGACTCTGTGTGGATTTACCTCCTGATCTACTGGTCAGACAGAACACAGAAATGGACATCCATGTCGGAATGGAAAGCAGTAATGTGAAAGTGCCAACCTTTCCTGAAGTCTTATGGCCATGGAGGTCCAGGGTGACTCATAAATACTTACTGGAAACGTGGGAAAGGTGGCACCCTAGGTGCTGGAATTGCAAAGAGGAAGTGACTCATCCTTGCTGTTTTCACACTAATAATTAATATTTCAAATACAAGCCCATCATAACATAAGGACTAGTTGAATGCCTTCTTTAAAGATTAGTTAGATAGCCAGGCATGGTGATGTATACACTCAAGAGGCAGATGGGTCTCTGAGTTCAAGGCCAGCCTGATGAACAGATCGAGTTCCAGGACAGCCAGGGCTACAAAGAGAAATCCTGTCTCAAAACAATAAACATTAGTCAGAAACACACTTTATTGTACCTGGAGTATGCTTAAGTAGAACTTCATATTGACATGTCTTGATTGAATTTAGGAGATTTCATTTTTATTATTAAATCAAGCCTGAGGGTGGAAAGAGGCAGGATTGTGATTGTTTTCTGCTTTGGTGAAGCAAACCAACCATCTTTGTGATTCTGCATAAAAATCAATGCACTTGTATAATGAGGTTTTCAAAGGGGTGCACCTTGAAATGAGCCATCTGAGAAATGTTAATTAAGACAGGAGATTCACAAGGTATAGCATGTAGGATAATTATATAACTTTAAGGGTCCTGTCTGCCACATGAATTAACATTTATATACTGAACATCTTTGAGTAATTTTTTTTTTTTTTTGCAAACCTTCATTGTCTGTCATTGTATTCTTGGTCAATTGATTTCATAGATCTATAGCTCTGAATTTTGTCTCCCTTGAGTTTAATCCATAGTAACACACATGCTTGTGTGCACACCCACGCACATACGTATACACACACACACACACACACACACACACACACACACACACACACCCCACTCGGGAAAGGGAGGTGGGGGATCACCAGCAGTGTCTATGAAGGAACAGAGAGTAGTGAGAGAATGGCACTGAATACTCAGGGAATTGTTGCAATGGATAACGGTCTCTTCTCTTCCCACCTCCCAAGGCAGCAGCTGTGTGTCGTATAGCTAAGAGAGGTGATTGTATGGTGACTTTTGACTCTGTATAAGGTTGCAGAAGAAATTAGTGAGAAAGGACAATTTGCAATCCCCACCTCAATAGAGAGGGCAATTTACCGACTCCTGGCTCACTTGTAGGAAACTCAAGTGCCCTTTGGAAGCTGAGTTTAGAACTCTTGATACAATGCCTAAGCCAGTATGGGTTGCCTTTAGATGTTGGCATGAAGGCAAATTTCTTTATACTCAAGTTAGGAGTCTTTTCTATGCTCTATTAACTTCCTTGGCAAAATGTAATTTTAGGAAACTAATGGTCTGGTTATTCTCCAGACTCCAGGGAATAGCTTTGCTATCTTCTACCTCAGTCAGCCAGTAATGGGGACACTAATATGATGTGACACAGGGATAAAATTGAATTGCTTGGCTTTCACTTAATTTTGATGCACTTTTTTGTTCCCTATATTTTTAGCTGTCCAGATCCTTGCCATTAGCTGGCCTTGTGAAATATCAAGTTGGAGGATATTCATGAGTGTGGAATGTCATGATGCTATCTGAGAAAGACAGTGCCCCGCCCCCAAGACACTAATTAGAAATGGCTAGTGAGGTTCCTGTATCAGTTCTAAATCTTCCAGTGTCTGGCAGTGGCAGATTCTATTGCTGGGAAGAACCTTGTTTAGGGGAGAAACAATCTGGACAATTATCACAATGGTATTAGCTATTGCCTCTTCGACACTTAGACTATTCCAGGCACTTTTTCAAGGTGTATCACATGCATTGATTGGTTTTTATGCTGTTTCTATGAGGTTGATCCTGTTGTCATCATCTTACAGATGAGGACATGAGATGAGCTAGGAGGTGGAAGAACTTTGCTTCAGATCCAGTCAGTCTACTTTGAAGTCCAGCTTCTCTCCACAACTGGATTTGTTGCCCCGTGTTCCACACCTACTGCTTAGGCAAGGGTCAAGAATGATTGGAAGGGAATTTCCATTTCTTAGTCCACGGTCTGGTGCCTTAAAAATTATTTTTTATTTTTTCGGTTTTTCGAGACAGGGTTTCTCTGTGTAGCCCTGGCTGTCCTGGAACTCACTCTGTAGACCAGGCTGGGCTCAAACTCAGAAATCCACCTGCCTCTGCCTCCCAAGTGCTAGGATTAAAGGCGTGCACCACCACTGCCCAGCTGCCTTAAAAATTATTAACGGTGTCAGTTAAGTCAACATTTTTAAAAGATTTTTAAGTCATCATTTACTAGGAAGCCATACACATGATAACTTAGCTAGAAGGCTTGGCTTAAGAAAGCTCTTAGTGGTGTCTGTTGAAAGTAGTTGTAAGATGGTGGAAGCTAAAATCAATAAGAAGGTGGATGGATAAGAGAATCCAATGCTGGTTAGTGACACAATTATTACTTAGCTAATTGTCCTGGAGAAGAAATGAAATAATATGTCAATTCATTTGGGATCTACAAAACTCTATTCAAACAGTTGATCCTAATGTATAACCATAGAGGGCTTCATGGAAGTTTGGAGCTTAGTGTTTCCAGAGGCAGCATTGTGTGGGGTCGAATCAGTGGGCAAAAATGTGAAATTGAGAGGTAAATGTGGGCAGATAGGGCGTAGACTTTGATGGGGCTGGGATGGGTGTTACCCATGGAGGTAGAAGGAAGGACTGGCCAACTGTCCTCTACATTCTCTCTACAGTTGGCAACTGCTTCCCTAACGAGGTGTCTAGTCCTGTTGTCTCTAGCCTACTGAAGACAAGTAGAGCTCAGTGGTATTTGATCCCCATCTCTCTCAAGAATCTTTACACAGAACTCACTTTTCCCCATACTCGCCTCCCGCGTGTCGTCACAGAACGTGCAAACATTCTTAAACATATGCAAACTTCTACGACCTGCAAGTTAAGTGCGGGAATTTAGGCCATATGTAGTTTTCCATGATCTTATGTCATAGTCAGATTTCCCTTTCACTCAATATAGACCTCTGCATCCATTCACAATATCTGCCTCATGTTTTCTTGCTAGGGTGTGTCACAGTTCACTTAACAAACCTCACGTAAACCATTTACTGATAAATAAAACACTCTTGACACCAGGTAGAGAACAGCTGATCCGGCTAAACTGTGTTATGGCTTTGCTATCTTAGATGAGGACTCTTGGTACTATTTATCTATAGCCCCATGGTCTCAGCATCTCAGAGGAATATTATATAATAGTAAGGTCATAATGATGAGTGTGGGGAACTACCTCTGCCCTGTAGAGCTGTATGACCTTAAAATCACTTTATATTTTGAAACCACAGTTTTATCTGTTGGTGAAATGATGTTTGTAAGCGTGTGACACTTAAGTTCCGGTCTACTGATCTGTAGCTATTCCATCAAAATAGATCTCTTCTTATTATGACTAACATACTCGTGTCAGGTTTATTCCCCTGTGCTTCTACCATAACCAGCACAATGTCAGTAGATTAGCCGCCCAACGGTCCATACTTTGAATGATGGGCCACCCAGCCATCACATCGGTCCCCAAGGCTTGCTCAGGATTAACCTCTGTGTGATTTTGTTTTAGCATCTTTTTAATACAGTGAATCTTGTGTATGTCAACCTGCTAACCTCCTTAGAATTTGTATACTTATATACTTACATTGAACTACTTTAAATTTCTCTTTCCCTTTCTCTTATCGGCAATGTCTATTACCATTTAGGATTAAAAAAATAAGCAGCAGTCTTGTGTTTGAGAAAGTGCTTTCAACCAATGAAACTAAAGTATTCTCATGGGCAAAAACGAATACATTGATCCACAGAAGGGGTGATAAAAACACATTTGTTTTTATTCAGCTCAGGCCTAGGATTAAGCCCCTTGAAGATGTGACGTAAGACAAATGTGTAGAATCTAGTCAGGAGACCGAGATGCCTCAGTGAGTTTGGTGCTTCCTGATTAACTAATTAAAATGCATCCTGGACCAGCCTGAATGAGTTCTTTCAGCATGACTTATACGGTTTTCAAGACACCTCAAAGGCAGCTTCAACTATACCATCCCTTAACTGAACGGTGCTTTTAAAGACTCCTCAACAGAATGAGAAATCTCATCCTTGGTCTTGTGTACTCTAGATGCCTAGTTTGTACTTTTAAATACATTTTCCAGCTTTGACTATTATCGACATATTTACTACTATTATGTAGCACTAGCATGTTCTCATTATTTTTCATTACTTGTGTGTCTAATTTATTACACAACAAAACACATGACCTTATTTGAATGTTTGGCAAATTAATAGCAAATATTACTAGGGATGTTTCCCAGAGCCCTTTCTCCCTAGTCCTTTGTTCTTACCTAAATTATAGTTACATTAGGTTTCTAGAAAAGGACTCCTCAGATAATTTTTTGTATTTCTGGTTTGTAAACAAACCTTTTCTTTTAACCCACAGGAGACTCAATCACTCCTAGTCTCTCCAGGACCCTTTCTCACTTTTCAGTTCCACGCCATCACTGTATCTGACCACTTGGTTCTTGCCTTACAGTCCCCAGTCTGTCCCAGATCGCCTGAGGATCCGTGTGAACAAAATCAGTTTACAAGATTATGAAGGACTCCACTATGACAAAGAGAAACTCCGGGAAGCTTGTAAGTTACTAGTGCCTGAGGGGCACTTGGTGAGTCTCTTTGGTTTCAGTTCCTCCGTGTGTTGAGGGGTAGATTCATTGGTCATCCTGTCCAAAAATGGTGGCTGGAGAAGGGAAGAGGGAAGTACAAGTAACAGGGGAGCTCCTGGTGATGGTCTGTATGAGCCAGAGGAAGTGGGAACGGTGAAGGAAAACGGTGAAGCTGGGTGTTCTGACATGTGTGCTCTTGGTTTACGCACTTCTGTAGTCTCAGCTTTATCTAAAATGAGATCTGCAGAAGGCTGAAACAGAAGCATCTGAAAACTTAGGAACCTCCACAGGTTTCTTTGTGGAGCTTGCTTTGTAAAAATAATTCCAGCATGCTCTGGCTCATCAGCAGAGTTATCTGGAAAGACCTACCGGTCTCTTCCGCTCCTATACTGTTGTAGGGTGTCACACCAAGGACCATGATCCTGGACTGTTGAGACTCAGGGGTGATTCATTGATTATATTATAAGGGAGTATACTGTTTCTGAAGTTGTACTTTGAGTCAACCTATGAATTATGTCAGTGCTTTTCTTCCTTGTATATCCTAGAATGCACAGCTAATTGTTAATTTATATCACCCAAAGGTACTTATTGGACATTGTTTATATTCTCATCACTACTTTAGATCAGTGTCTACACCATGATTAATGTTTAGACATTATTGGATAGAACACATAATAAATTGTTATCATAGGTGCTACATGTATTAAGGTTCTGGGTTAAGATACCTCTTTCTTGTGGGAACCAGTAGTTAGATGCAATAAAATGGAGTAAGAGAAGACCAGTACTCAAGAAAACAGACATGAGCATCACTAGAAAGAAGGGAAAATGGTGCTGGAGGGAGGGCATCAAAGCTTCCTGGGAGAGTGAGTTCCAGACTCTGCTTACTTAAGACTAAATTGGCACAGGCTTTATCAAATGGAAATTCTCAACCCAAGGAAGATCTTTCAGTTGGGTGTGGGGATTTCTGGGATCCTCTTCCACAGACATCAGTATCTTCAGTTCCCCAGAAGCCTCCTGCTCTCTCCCTCCATCTCCTTTTCTTTGACAGAAGCCATTCTCTGAGTCTCTGCATTTCTTCCTTTTGTTAAGAATCCATTATGAATTATGTTTTCTAGTATAAATTAGGGTATAAGTGACAGTACAAAGTCCAATTTAACCCACTGACAGATGAATAAGCACATATGTGAGGAGGTCTATACTACAGCTGGACTCAATTGACTTTCTGAAACTACTCACAAAGAGCAGTGTTCCATGCCTCCCCTTTTCACGATTCCAAACTAATAGCTTCTGATTGTTAAAAACACTAATAGCTTCCAATTATTAAAAACCAATAAAAGATAATGCATCTCAAGTCATGCTTTGCAGCTTATCATCCACTCTGGAGAACTTGGCTGGGAGTAGGATACATCTGAAGATTTTGGCTGACAGGAATTTTGAGGCTTATCTGTAACGTTCAGTTATCCGTTTTATCTCCTCTGTGCCTCTATCTCTCCATTGTTGCTGGAGGTAATTGTGATTTGAGTTTTTCCAGGAAGATGACATTTCCTGGCAAGTGCTTTCTTGACTCATCCTCTCTTAAATAATAAAACTTCTATCCAGGCAAACTTCTTAAATTGGGAACAGTGACTTGGCATAAGCACAGGACAGATAAATTCAGCGGTATCTCCGGAGACCAAGAGAATGAGTGAACTCTTAAAGGGGAACAGAAAGGAATTATATTAAAGATCTGAGTTTGAAAGGAAAATCAATTGAGAGGAAAAGCTGCCAAGTCAGCCGTTCCACTTTTAACAAATGGCGGTGATGCTAATAAACTGGGTGCACAGGGAAGCTTAGCTTTTGAGGCTAAGGATTTACCGACCCTTGTTCTTTTTGCCTTGCAAAAAGTCTACCATGCAGCAACTACTGAGCCACAGAATGGCTGACAGAGCTCAAGTTGAATATGAGTGAAGGCCAGTTCAAGTTCATATGTGATGAACATGCCAAAACACACATTATTTCAGAAGCATTAATGAAATGAACCTCCTGAAACACATCTAGATTAAAAAGGACCCCAGAAAATGTTCCCTGATCTGCAAAACAAATAAGCTGAATCCACCTGGAAGCATTCATTTATTGGTAACAAAGTTTCCGCTGAGCAGTGGTAATACTATTTAAAATAATAGTTCTTGATGACAGAACTGAGTGACTCATCCAGGCATCATGAGCTGTTTGCCACTGCTATATAACTGTTTCCTATGCGTGTGTTTGGATGGTTGTTCATATTAGCTTACAGCCTTGGATGTTTGCTGGCTAACCAAGTCCTGCTACCATCTTTAACTCAGGGCTCCTGGTAATCCAGGGAGCCTTACTGGTCTGCTTATTTCAACAGACAGAAACACAACTTTACTGTTCCAGACACTTTGTGTCTCTCTTGCACTAAGCTCCATCTCTCCCGTGGACCTATCCCTAATATACAATGGTAGGGTATAAACATACTCCACAGGCTCCCCCTCAGGATGAGTCTGAAATATCAGATTGACAGATCTTCAGGAGAGGCAGAAGTGATTACCACAGCCCTGGAGGAAGAAACTCAGGGATCTTGAATTGCTGTGATAATTCACAAGAGTCTAAAATACAAACAAGTGAAGTCAGTTTGGACTAAATGAAGACAAAGGCAGGAGGGGGGTAGTAATATTTGTTGCCCATCAAATGCACTATTAAGAAGCTTGTATATGAATCATTTCAGGGTAATGGATGCTGTGTGGACGCCTATAATGTATCATACATGCTTCTTCAGTATATTGGTTCAGACTAATGATATCAGGCCCACAGTCTAATTAGAGCATTTAGGCGTCCACGCTAATGGAATTTTCTTGGTAAGCGAGTTAGGGGAGAGTGCCAGGAATGTTTGTGTTTGAATCTCAGTTGCAACCTTGGCAAAGTAATTTAATTTTTCTGATGATCAGGTCTCTCATCTCTAAAATGAGAATATAATTGAAGCCTTGTAGAGTCTGGGGGTGGGGAGTGTTAAATGTAATCTTGTATATAAAGCCCCTGATGCTGAAGCTGACACATTACCCTGCTGCACAAATCTGCAAATGTGGGTGCCATGAGGTGAGGCTGCTATTGTTAAAAAGCTTCCCTGCCTGTCATCACATTACCCATGAGTCTGTAGGTCTGTGAACCTGGCTCAGGGGATAGTCGGACCTCAGCAAACCCTACAGCCCACCAAAACTTTAACTTCTATTTTCATAAGGCCTGGGCGTCTCTTTCCCATATGCTTTTAGATCATTAGTCAGTTTGGCGTCAAATATAGTGCAAACACTATGTAGATAATTAGTATAATGAAGTTTAAACAGGGCATAATGTTAAGAAAAACATCTATACACGTTCACATTTCAGAAGATCAATTTGGGGAGTCAAATGATGTGAGCTTTTTCCTCTGTGGGGAATCGTTTAATCTACTGTGGCTTGGAAAGACTTTGATATCTGAATTCTCAAAACAGGAACCCTCAGATATAGGGCAACTGTTTTGTGACAAGATGGTGGGAAGAAAGTAGAACTGTACCCACTCAAGTTGCTCTTATTACACTTCTGCACAACGGTGTGCTGGGATGATAAGATGCTTAAACCAGAGAAGCATGCAAGCACCACGCTCCCATGTGATTATCTGACCAGATAATTACAGTTTCTCTTCCACTGCTCTGAGCTCAGGCTCCTAGATGCATCCTCTGATATAGCCTCTCTGAAATTTAACATTTTATTATTTTTTTTACTTCTAAATTACCATTTAAATTATTAGGCTTCCTTGTGGGACTTTCACACAGCTTTGTTTCGACTGATTCCCTACCACTGACCTCCATCCTTCATTCCCCTTCTCGCACTCTGTGCCTGTACCCTCCATCCCCAGCGCTCCGCTTCCCAGGTCCACAGGGCTTGTGTTCTGTTGCCCTCCCCATGTCCTGTTCCTCAAAACTTCTGACCCCCTCACATACCTTTGTTCTCATTTCCACATTCATATGCATGCATCAAAAAGAGAACTTAGCATCCTTGTTTGAGACAGGACATGCAGTGTTTGTTTTCTTGGGCCTGGGTTACTTGATCAATTCAGTACTTTTCAATTCTATCAACTCTCTTGCAAACTTTATGAACATTTTTTAAATTCCAGAATGGTTTGAGATTCATAAAGGTTCAAAAACAAGACCAGCAGTCCCAGCTTTACACTAATTGCCACAATATATTTCTCAAAGACCAGTGCTTCACTATTATTAACAAAACCCTTAGACTTTTTGTTCCAGGGTTCAATCTAGGGTACCACCTTTTCTGAAGCTGGCACTCCTATCTAGTGTCCTCTGAACTGTTACAGTTTCTTAGACGTGTCCCCAGTAACCTTGATGAGACTGGCCTCAGGTCCAGTAGAATATCCTCTAATCTGGCTTTCTGTGTTGTTTTACTCACTTTGATCGGAATTATGAGTGCTGGAAAGACAGAAGGGAAATACCTTTCCTGACTATCTTTTCTTTCTCTTTTGTGGGGTCTCTCTCTCTCTCTCTCTCTCTCTCTCTCTCTCTCTCTCTCTCTCTCTCTCTCTCTCTCTCTCTGTGTGTGTCTGTGTCTGTGTCTGTGTCTGTGTCTGTGTCTGTGTTGTAGTCAACCTAGACTTCATCCAGTAAACATGCTCAGAGGTGGTATTTCTGGGTCACACAATAATTATACTTCATTTTTTTTTTGAAGAATTTCCATATTTATTCCTTCCTTCCTTCCTTCCTTCCTTCCTTCCTTCCTTCCTTCCTTCCTTCCTTCCTTCCTTCCTTCCTTCCTTCCTTCCTTCCTTTCTTTCTTTCTTTCTCTTGGTTTTTTCGAGACAGGGTTTCTCTGTGTAGCCCTGGCTGTCCTGGAACTCACTCTGTAGGCCAGGCTGGCCTCGAACTCAGAAATCCACCTGCCTCTGCCTCCCAAGTGCTGGGATTAAAGGTGTGCGCCACCACTGCCCGGCTAAGAATTTTCGTATTTCAATAATTTATGTTCCTACTAACAATTTTAAAAGGCTGGCCCATTACCTTAGGACTCATCTGATAACTACATGACAGCCCTGATAATGTCACTCTGGTAGCTTGATTAGCTTTGGTTGCTAACCTTGTGACAAAATGGCCGAGGAAATGTCTTACACTAGGGGGATTTATTTGGATCCTGGGTTCAGAGTGCTCAGTCTGTAGTTGGATGACCTACTACCTCTGAACTTGTGCTGAGGTAGTGTACTATGTCAGAGAGAGTGAGCTGGATCAGAGCCACTCATGTTGTGGAAGCCAGAAAGCAGAAAGCCAGAGGGAAGAAGGATCCAGAGATAAATATACTTATCAAAGACATGCCAATGAAGACTTTCTTCCAATCATGTCTATTCAGCTATGAATTCATTGAATGACTAATCCATACAGAGACAAAGATTATGATACAGCTGCCTCTAAGTAACACCAGCAACTGGGGGGCCAAGCCTCAGCACAGTAGTCTTTGTGGTGAGGGGCTTCATATCCAAATCATAGTATTTGATTCGGTGGCGTTTGCCACCACTCCTATTGTTTTAATTTTATTATTGTTTTAATTTTTCCCTTTTATTGAAACGATGTTTTTCTCATATAATGTACCCTGTTTACAGTCTCTATTCCCTCGACTCCTCCCAGTTCCTTTCTCCTTCTCTCCCCTCCCGTCCAGATCTACCCCCTTTCTATCTCTCATTAGAAAACAGACATGCTTCTAAGGAATAATAATAAGAGAAAATATGATAAAAGAAATATGAACACATCAGAATTTGACAAGACAAACAAGAAGATGGAAGAACCCAAGAGAAGGCACAAGAAACAGAGACCAACTCATTTGCACATTCAGGAGTCCCATAAAAAAAAAACAAAAACTCTGAATCGGATGTCATGACATCTATGTAAAGAGCCTGGTGCAGACCTGTGCAGGCCCTGTGCATGCTGCTAAGGTCTCTATTCCCTGTCCATTCATAGGAGCTTTTATTGTGTCATATAGCAAGCTTTGTCTTCATGGTGTCCTCTATCCACTCTGGCTCCAACATTTTCTACCTCCTCTCTCAGAGGGTTCCTGAGCCCTGACAAGAGAGTGCTGACAATATCACATTTAGAGCTGAATGTTCTAAGGTTTCTCATATTCTGAGTGATGTCTGGTTGTGAGTATGTGTATTTGCTCCCATCTGCAGCAGGAGGAAGCGTCTTTGATGATGGCTGAGTCAGGCACTGATCTATGAGTATAGCAGAATGTCATTAGTCATTTTCTTGCCACATGCTAATATTTATTTATTTATTTATTTATTTATTTATTTATTTATTTATTTATTTTAGAATAGTAGTATTTGCTTTTATCCTAGGTCTTTGGGCTGTCTAGTCTCAATCAAGTTCTTGGTTACCCATCTCATGGAGTAAGTAAAGCATCTCATGACCTTAAGTCATATCAGATAAGGAAGTCACTAAGTATGAGGCATTTGGAGTGTTCATTGTTCTAACTTGCCTTGTTTGACTATGGTTGAAGTCAGTATGCAAAACTGGCGGAGTAAGTCAATCATCATACATTTATGCTTTCAACAACTATATACTGTTGCTGGACATTGACAGATACTGGACATTGACAGATGAGACCAGAACATCTCCCGGTACAGTATAAGCCACTCATTATGGTAGCAGCTTTGCAGGGTCTGAAGGCACATCCAGAGAGGTTCTGTGTTCTTGTGTCCCAAAGCATGTAATCGAACAGAAGAAACACATCATTGTGGCAGAAGCAGAGTCAGTCTGTTAGTGGGTGCTACAGTGCTGGGAGGTGGGAAGCCCACTGGAGCAGAGAAGAGTTTAACTTATTATTAGCCTCACTCTACCAAGAGAACAGTCTTTCTGGCTTAGTTTTGTAGCACTGGCTTTTCATTGTACCTCACTCTGAGTATACCTACGACTTCATGTATTGCATATCTCAATAGCATCTTAAGATTCCACCAAGGGCGTACATTTTAATATGCTAATGAACCTAAGTTACTCTTTGGAGCCCCAGTGGGCACCAGCTGGCTCAAGTCCCTCAGCTGAGGCATTTCTGGCTTTCCTCTTTCCCAACTTTTTCCCATGTTAATTTTATAAGGCTTCCTTCAGGGCTTTTCATACTTTGCTCCCTTCCCTACTCCATCTCAAAAGTATCTATATTGAATTCTTACTGTAAACAAATGTTGTTCGAAAAATGAAACAAAACAAAATGGAAATATTCTGGGAATTGCTTTTTTTCTGTCTCTTTAAGGACTGAGTAAGCTATGGAAACGCTAAGTACCTGTTTTCCTATCGAGCATTACATAAATAATGATCTTTTTCTAAAAGATATGATTCTTTCTATCAACTGCTTTATCTAGAATTTACTTTCCCCCTCATTTACCAAGTTGACAATAGGGCTGTTCAGTAGAGATTAGCACTCATTTGAGGGAGGAAGGTGTTTCCATTTGAAACCTGTCAGGGAGGTAAATGGCTCCAGCTTGTCTCCTAGGAGCTGTGATCCATCCTTTCCCACATGTTTATTTCCTGGCCACACATCGACATTCGCCCAGAATTCTGGGCTCAGTTTCCTTTATCTTTGACTGTCCATTAAATTAATCATTCAAGTTTAAAATGAAATATTAGTACGCATGCTAATAAAGTATATTGCGCTATTATATTGAGCTGGGAGATAGCTGTACTTCTGCACGTATCGTGGAATTTAGCTCTCCCGTCTTCCCTGTACGTCAGCTAGGATCCTTAACCTCATCTCACATAGAAAGCAACTGACGTGCAGAAGCCATAAGGGGATTGTGAAGGAGGCCAGCATTCTGAGTTCTCTAATTACTGTGCTTTCTGTGTCTTCCATACAGTGGTTTTGAGTTTGTCATATAAAATGTATTTTTATTGGATAAGATTTCCATGTTAAATGTTCCTGAAGCATCCCAAAGTCCTTTTCACATTCAACTGATGTTATCTTAATTTACTGTCCTCTGGTTTGTTGAAAACAACCCAACCAAGTTTTAGGGCTTCAGCTCCAAATAAATCACCCATTCATGCATTCAACTACATTTATTGACTACTTTTCATCCTTTCAGCACTATATCAGGCAATGGCAGAGTTACTAAAAGTGCTCACCATTACAGAGGGGGAATAAATAATACAGCTCAGCAGAGTGACCTATAAAGGAAAGGAAAGCAGAGCAGTGACCGCGAGCTCCTTTCCCCAAGGTAATCAACCACGAGGAGATTTTCTGAGGAGCTGGCATTCAGCAGAGCACCTAAAGGCAAAGAGAGAATATAGATGCCTGAGGGAAGAGTATCCCCAGGTAGAAGAAACAAGAAGCAGAAAGGCCCAGTGGTATAAGTGTTCTTGGTATGGAATGAACAGTAAAATCCTTGTGACTGTAACCCAGTTAGATAGAGAGGGATAGAACGTGATTGTGGATTTGTAGAAAAGGGTCTGAAATAGAATGGGAGGAGAAGCTGTCAGTAGTGTTTGGAACATGGCTGACCATCAGGTTTAAAGACTGGACCTAGGGAAACACATAAGAGACTATGAGAGTGGAGGGGACCTGTGTGAGGAGTAGGGCATTCCATTAATAGAGCTGAAGGGGAACACTGGAGCAGTAGTTGAGAGCTCACGTGTTACGGCTACAACCATGAGGCAGAGAGAAAGCTAACTGGGAATGAGGCAGGCCTTTGAAACCTCGAAGCCCACCTCCAGTGACACACCACCTTCAACAAGGTAACACCTCCTAATACTTCCCAAACAATTCCACCGAATGGGGACTAAGCATTCAGATACACGAGTCTGTGGGAGCCACTCTCATTCAGACAACCACATCAGATTGACAGCTATTGAAGGTAAACTTAAGTGGTAGTTGCTTTCTCTCGGAAAGCTTTCTTCCAAGACCCTGGTATGAAATTGTTACACTTTCCTTTCTCATGTTACTATGCGAGTTGTATAACAGCCACTAGAGCTTTGTTGCCAACATAGCAACATCGTGCACACAATATCTATCTGTTTTGTCCTTCCTACTTTACTGGGGGCTTATATTGGCCAAATACATGACTATGGGAACAATGAAGCATCATCTCATACAGAGTCACCTGCAGAGAAAGGATTTTAACAAAATATTTCTTTCTTGTCTCTTTGCAGTGCAGTTTGTAGCACATACTCTGCTTCTTTCTGAAGCACATCTGTGCACATATAGAAATGTACTATCTAAGAGAGTTGGGGTCACTGTTCTTGTTTACAGGTTGGGGCTCAGATTTATTGTCTGAGACTGAGTTTTACATATAGGAAGTTAACTGGGCTAATGATATACTCTCAAGAGGAAGCTATATATGCTCAGGGCAAGGACCACATACTGGGCAAAGTAAGAAGCTAAGATATAATGAAGTACTGGCAGAGGACTCCCACAGTGACCTTTGGATATGGGGCAGTCTGTAGACTTACATTATAGGAGGCCAAGGTCACTACATACTGAATGGGCTCCTAGAATTGGGGGTGGGGGGTGGCAAATCTTGAATAAAGCAACTTCCTTCTTGGAGGGAAACTCAGACATGAGTTTTCCCTGGGATTCCAGAGGTCATGGGGCTGATTTGAGTGGGACACTTCATGTCTAGAAACATCAAGCTGGGTGTCAGAATATGCTCGAAATAATGTATGCAACACATAACAGAATCCATGAGTCTTTTCATCTCCTTTTATCAACTGGATAAAGTAGATATTTCTAGAATTGTTGTATCCTAGGGTTCAACTCGAGAAGTAGTCCCCAAGATTTTCTCTGTCTTTTTAGATTTTCAAATTAGATGTATTTATTTGTGGGTGGGAGGGTAGAGTTGACATATGTGTCATGGTGAGCATATGAAGGCCAGAGAACAACTTGCAGGAATCAGTCCTCTCCTTTCCTCATGGAGATTCAAGGGATGGAATTCATGATTGATGACGGGCATTTTTACCCACTCAACCATCCCCTTGGCCCACTATGTGCGTGGTTTGATCTGACTTCCTTACCACCTAGGAAGATAAGACTAGATGTTACTTTCTTCAGAATGCAAATTATTAGAATATAAGTGAATGCTGACCTTGGATGTTCCTTTGGCATGAACTATTGCCTAAATTTCCAGCCATGATTTCTACTCTCACACCACAGGCAGTAAATAGAACTTCAGTCAGAGTTTGCTTCTCAACAAGATGGGTATTTCTTCTGAATGCATCAAGTTAATTGGTAATGACATTGAACTAAACAGAGCCAGGGATAGAAATGTCTGAGATCATCTGAAAATAAGCTTTTTGCGGATTGACTCAGAACCACAAATTAGTGTGCCCATTACATGGCTTAAGCCCCAGCATCACAGTACCCAGTGGAGAGAGGCACACTTTCTTAGCATCTGAAGGTTACAGCCATCCTCCTGAAGTCTACTAGGACCAGAATGAGAGGCCTTTGTAAGTTGTCAGCTGCCCTATCCCACAAATTAACAAGGCTTCCTCTCTATGCTTCCAGAAAGAGACTTGAGGCCTTATCATTAATTTTCCATACAGTTCTCATCAGACATTCAGAACTACATGATTGGGTTTCCAGCAACTCTATTTAGTGTTGACCTTAGCTATCCCCACACAGGATAATTGATGAGATGATGCTGAAAATTGGACCAGTGTGGCTGTGACCATCATTGTATACATTTAAGTTTTGGATGCAGTGATGAATCATTGATTTGGTGTTTTGAGCACTTCATCTGCAGTTTCTGATTTGTATGCCTGACTTTGGCTCTGGGGCTAATTATTTTCATGTCACAGTTAACTATTTGTTGTCTCCCTTCCAAACACAGTGTCAGTAATGGTTATCCAGTATATCTAAACATTTTGCAAATATTGTTGATGGAACACTTAGGAAAAAAACAACTACAACTTACATTTGTCTATTGCCTAGGTTATTATGCACCCCACAGCCAAAGGCTTTTTTGGGGGGAAAAATCAGATTTAACATTAGAGTCATACTTTCTTTTCTGTTGCTGTGATAAAGCACCCTAACAATAACAACTCAGTGAAAAGGGGTTATCTCAGCTCACAGGTCCTAGTTACAACCCCTCAATGTTGGGATTCCCACAACAGGAACTTGAAGTCACATCCACAGTGAAGAACAGAGAGAATGAACACATGTATGTTTGTGCTCAGCTTGCTTCCTCCACTTTATATACTTGTGAACTCAGGCCTAAGGGATGGTGCCACCTACCGTGAGCAGGTCTTCCCACTTTGGTTCAATTATTTGAGATAATATCCTCCTGGCATGCCCTTAGATCCTTCTTCCAGGTAATTTTAGATTCTGACATCACCCTCATACTGGATGTGAGCTCCAAGAGATTACTGATCATTTTGTTGAACTATATAATTTCATGATAGTGGTGGGGAATACTCATTAAAATAGGATTCAATAAACCATTATATTGTGAGGGTAGATTTCCATATTAAGTTTGTAGATGATTCTACTTTATAATATAATATAACCTAGACTTTGGATCTTTACTGTCTAAGAGAATGAAAGAGCATTTGAGATTTATTTCTTGTTCTCTTTGCTGGGTTACCACTGATAATATAGAAAACACATTCGTCAGAAATGGGAATCAAAACTAGAACAAATACAGGGTAAATAATACCCAAACATTGGGCTTCCATTTGAATCCATTGTCTTTGCCCAGGAGCTGAGGCTGGGATAACTTATTTGATTCTAGGCTTTTACTTATTCACATCCACTTTCCCATGAGCCTTGTGCATTTTGTCGATGACTTGGAATGAGGAAAGTTAAAGTGTCCACTGGTGGCTGGGCTGTAGCAGGTGGGAAGGTGTCCAGGCAGATCTAGATTTCTCTTCTTCTTCTCCCTCTGATCTTTGCTCTGTAGTCATCAGAATATTTTCCCCATTTCTGTCTCTTACTCAAGAGCCCTAAGCTGATGTTTTGGGTATTAACAAATCGCCTTATGATGGTGGTCTTGTAATCCACCATCATTCATGTCTACTTGGTTTATGTAATTCTCTCTTACCATTTTCCCTCTGGTGCCTCTGGTGCCCTCCTGAACCTTCTTCCACACAGCTGAAGCTTGTAGCTGCAAGTCCTCCATGCCGTCAGTCAAGTGTGTCACATGGCTGCACTCCCGAAACTCTGGGCTATCCCTGAGTGACCTTTGCTCTCCTGTCTCTCATTGCCTGGTTAACTGGCCATGGAGAAGTCTCCTATCTGTCTCCCTTGTGTGTTTCATTGCTCCCTCATAGTAGACAGCACCCTTACTCATACCACTCCTTGCAGTATTTGCTAACTCATCTTTGCATACTCCTCTTGTTTTCCATAAAATTGTCTCTTGTATTAACTGGCGATGGTCTTTGTAAAATTTTGTCAAAGACAAAGGTGAGGAGCTCTTTGAAGCCTTGGATTAAGCTCGTAGAAAAGTACTCAGGATTTTGGTGGGCAGCGTGATAGCCCATCTATGCTTACTGGTTGTGTATTATTAGCAGTAATGGAAGTTCTATACTACCATTAGATGGTGATGCAAGGTGTTCACTTGGTGCTCTTTCATGGTGTTCCCATCTCAGCAGAGTTTGTGAGTGTTTGGATATCCCTCCCTCCTTTTTAAGTTGCTAGGTCATAAAACTGGTAAGAAAGGTTTACATATCAATAGGTCAGGGGAAAGAAATTATCATTGTAAGTTTGCTTACATAAATGCTCTACAGAATAAAAGTTCAGGGTGTTCTATTAAGGACACTTGTCTAAAGTTTAGTCAGACTGGTAATACTGAAGTTGTCATCATCAGTGTGGATCTGAAACCTTCAACTGATAGAAACCTGTAGACATCCAGTCACGTGTGTGTGTGTGTGTGTGTGTGTGTACATGTGTGTGAATGTATGTGTATATGTGTTGTGTGTCTGTGTATGTGCCACAGAATATATATAGAGGTTAGAGGGTAACTTTGAGAGTCTGTTCTCCTTTTTCACCAGTTGGTCCTGAGGATCCAACTCAGACCACCAGGCTTACAGTAACAAACTTTTTCCAGGTGAGCCATTTTACCAGCCTTGTTTGTTTTCTGAGACACATTGTTGCTATGTAGACCAGGCTTGCCTAAAACTTAACTATATAGCCCATGCTGGCCTTGTGCTCAAGCTGGCCCTCCTACTTTCAGTCTACCCATTTTTAAAGAATAAAGTCTTGGCTTCTTAGTATAAAATTGTGTGGTGGATAGTTTTATGTCAACTTGACACAAGCTAAAGTCATTGGAGAGGAGGGAACCTTAAGTAAGAAAATGCCTGCATAAGATCAGGTGGTAGGCAAGCAATATCAGCCTGTAGGTCATCTTAACTAGTGACTGATCAGAGAGGGCCCAGCCCATTGTAGGTGGTGCCAGTCCCTTGGCTCTATAAGTCCTGGGTTCTATAAGAAAGCAGGCTGAGCAGTCCATGGAGAGCAAGCCAGTAAGCAGTATCCCTCGATGGCTTCTGCATCAGCTCCTGCCTCCAGGTTCCTGCCCTATTTGAGTTCCTGTCCTGTCTTCCTCCAATGATGGACTAAGATGTGGAAATGTAAGACAAGTAAACTCTTCCCTCCCCAACTTGCATTTGGTCGTGGTGTTTCATCACAGCAATAGTAACCCTGACTTAGACAAATAGTGAAGTCTGAACCAGCTCTCACGCCAGTTTTCCATGCGGGCAAATCTTCCTGATTCCTGACCCTGAGCTTCTGCCCAGACCTTGCTGTCTCACAGTACCATAGACAACAATTTCCTTTGTCTGAGACTCTTCTTCCCTTAATGAAATTCTTATGTTTGTCACTAGAGGGAGCATTCCTTGTGGAAGTCTGTCTGGTCCTGGGTAATGCATACCATCTCAGAATCTTAAACAAACTTTAGTATTTGTCCACAGGAATGGCCATCGTAAAGCTGTCACTAGTAGGATGTTCTATATACACAATTCTTTCCTGAAGTTCACTAACACCTTGAAGGCAAGTATTGTACCTTACTCAGTACAAAAGGCCAAACTCTTGGCACATGTTATAGTTGCCTCTGGTGTCAGAAAGTACTTTAAACCTGTTTTCTAAAGTGATTCACTGAATGACTTATAGACCTGAAGCCAAGTCCCTTTTGTGTAGAATGTGCTTGCCAAATTAAAAGAAAAGGAAATCCAGATGTTGCTACTAAAAATTTAAAGTGCCAAAAGAATTTATGGGGATTTAAAAATGAAAGTTTCATGTTCCCAGAGAGACTGTCTTAGTTGTGGTTTTATTGCTGTGAAGAGACACCATGACCATGGCAACTTTTATAAGGGAAATATTTAATTGGGGCTGGCTTGCAGTTTCAGAGGTCCAGTCTGTTATCATCATGGCAGGAAGCATGGCAGCATCCAGGCAGACGTGGTGCTGGAGATAGAGCAGAGAGTTCTACATCTTGATTTGAAGGCAAACAGGAGGAGACTGGATACCATACAGGACTGGCAGAGCTTGAGGATGGGAGACCTGGAAGCCTACCCCCCTAGGGACGTACTTCCTCCGGGGCCACTCCCACTCCAATAAGGTCATGCCTCTTAATAGTGCCACTCCCTGTGGGGCAAGCATTCAAACACATGAATCTATGGAGGCCTAACCTATTCAAGCCACCACAGATACCCTCTCAGGTAGAGTGCTAGTGTGGCAAAAGGCAGAATTCAGTATAATTTGAAACCGAGATTTGTGAAGAACCAACTAGTTTCCCGAAAATGTACTTTAGAAATCTCACCTTCTAACCAGGTCTAATAAAAACTACATAGCTTGCTTTTATCTTGTGACTGACATTTTAAATTAACTATAGGCAGGACCTGGTTTAGCTTAAACTACAGAATTCAAATTTTAATCATAAGAAGCAGAGGTTGTGAAATCTTTCACAGACTGCAGACATAACAGGGCAAGGCAAGGCACAGTGTTCTTAGGGTGTCCGGTTCCCTTTTGTATGCTAATCTGCTTATTAGTGGTTCTTGCTAGTTCCAGGTATGCAATGGGATGCTAATGATGTCAGGTTGTAGGAGAATGTACCCATGGTTCATGGTTGGGGAAGACTGAAACACTGCCAATTGACTTGATCTCATTATTATCAGATGGCAAGTAAAAATTCAATCCCAGAAACCTTGGCACATTTCAAGCTAATGAGATAAAGTGGAGAGATCCCATGTGTCTCTTACCATATCCTCTTTTAGGGGTTTCTGCCCTTCCTTCATCCTTGCCTCTCTTTTTCAGCTTTTATTTTCAGCCCTAATTCCCATCAGTCCTTTGACCTCTTGAGCAAGCTTTAATGCTAAGAAGGGAAAGCACATTTATCAGGCATTTATCCATTGTCAGTGGAGTACCCACCCATAGCAGACACAGAGCATTCCTCATGTTTGAAAAGTTAGGAGATGCTATTTAAAACAAATTTAAGTTTATACAGAATTTAAGGGGACAGTAGAGAGGATTGTTTTTATACCCACTCCTCCCCAAGTCTCCACCCCATCCTCATTACTAACCTCTACCTGTGTGGTGCCCCAGGAACCTCTCTTGTGCACCATGTGTTTCTGTGAATGCATCTTGGCATGAGTTCATTCCCATACTGCTACACACAGGAGGTTCATTACTCTAAAAGCAAAACACGGTATAAAACGTACCATGTTTATCGTTCTTCTCCTAAATGTATGTCTACCACTGGTATGTCTACCACTGGATTCTCCCTGCTACCCCAAACTTCTGATAGATTTTCCTATAATTTTTGTTAATTTACTCTTTGATCATTTAATACATATATTCTAGTCACCCTCATCTTCTACCTTGCCTTATTCTCTATCCATTCTGTGAGCCCCCTTTCTCTAACCAAGACCCTCATGCTCATGTATTTTTGCTTTGTCTATTATCTTTATGTTGTGACCTACTGGGCTTAACTGGGCCAGAAGCTTAACAGTGACCACATCACTCATTTTCTTTCTCCAGCATCCTCTAGCACCACTAGCCCTTCTGGGCAGGGCTTGGCTGGGCCCCATCATCCCTTTCCACCTCTATTATAGAATGCTTACGGGTCCAATATTGGCTTTATTAAGCAATCATAGCTACTGGGAGTTCATTAGTGTCATGGGCAGACTGTGCCTACAATACCATATTTCATAGCTTTCATCCTCATTACTACCTACCTCTTTTGTCTCCATAATTTTACTGGTTATAAAACATTATATAGTTGGAACCATATAGTAGGAAGTCTTTCAGATTCATGTCTGTCACTTAGCAGCATGTATTTAAAGTTCTAGGGCTTTCATGTCTTGATAGCTCATTTCTTTTTATTGCTTGGTATTCTATTGTACAGACACATCACTATTGGTTTAACTATTCACCTACTGAAGAATACCATGGTAGCATCCACAGTTTAGAAATTATTTTCTAAAGAATGCTATAAACATTCATATGTAGATTTTTGTGTGGACAGAATTTTCAGCTCGATTCATTACAAAGAAATGATGTTGGATTGCATGCTGAGACAATATTCAGCATCATATAATAAAATGTATTAAATATGGTAAAACTCCTCAGGGAGGGGGAGGGGTCTCATGATTCTCACCCCCACTCATGGAATGTTGGAGAGCTCATTCTGTATAGGTCTTCACAGCTGCTGTGTGTTTGTGATTGCAAGGGCAGGCTGTATCTAAACAGAAACATCTTCACAGCACACATCTGTATCCTCAGACTCTTGCAGTCTTTCCACTTCCTCTTCCTAGATGCTCCACGGTC
This sequence comes from Uromys caudimaculatus, assembly GCA_028551405.1. NCBI lineage: Eukaryota > Metazoa > Chordata > Mammalia > Rodentia > Muridae > Uromys > Uromys caudimaculatus. The sequence continues at coordinate 98,643,913 of CM052700.1, forward strand.
CTTTGAAGGGATGATTTCGATGCTACCTTTAGTGCTGAGCACTCAATGGCCACTTATTCCCAGCACTTGGACCAGCTATGAGCTTCTACATCAACTGTTGCCCAAACCCATCAACTGGAGGATGAATGGATAATGGTTCATATATGCTGTGACATTCTATTCAGCACTAGAGAAAACAATTATGAAATCTTCAAGAAAATGGATAGAAATGGGAAATATCCCACTGATAAGAAATACATTGTATATTCTTTTCCTAGGCAGATCCTAGCTTCAAATTTATAAGTTTACCATGTCTAAGTTGGAGTGTATATTCTTAGATGAACACAATAAAAGAGCCATTTTAAAATTTGTTGTTATTGTTGAATTTTAAGAATCTGGGCATTGAGGGTGCTATTTCTTTTCAGAAAAGTGCTTTGCAAAGACTCTTTCCCAGTCTGTGCCGTGTCTTCATATTCTAACAGTGTCTACACAGAGTTGTTTTCATATTGATAGAGTTGTATTTTCTTTCACATACCATGGTTTTGGTGTTCTGTCTAAAGTCTCATTGCCAGTTCAAGCTCGTCTAGCTTTTCTTCTGTGTTAATTTCTAAGGGATAGCTTTTTCTTTGTTGTTGTTACGTATCCATTGTTAAAAAGATAGGGGATACTTGGCATAAGCCCTGTTGCTTGTCAATAAGTTCAAAAATTGATCCTTATTGAAATTAAAATTTTACAAAATCTCTGCCTGTGCTCACAGGAAGCATCTTGATTCTGTGTTTAGTATCTGTATCTTTATAGTTTACTCTGTTGTTCAAACATTTCCTAGTTTATGACCTTGTATCTCTGTGATTGTATTCATTAATCTCTTCAGAAACTGATACCTTAGTCCTTGTATCTTAGTAAAATAACCCTGACAAAAGCAACATAGGATAGAAAAGATTTTATTTTAATTATTTTATTTTAGCTTACAATCCCAGGTTAGTCACTCACTCTGGAAGAGTCACAGAAGCAGGAACGTTAGGCAGCCAGGCCCATCACACACACAGTCAAGGGCAGAGAGAGAATAAGCATGTGAATATCTACACTGGGCTTCATGTCTCCTCTCACACAGTTCAGGACCCAGCCCAAGGGAATGTGCTTTTAGGCTGGGTCTTCTCACCTCAGTTAACATACTCATGACAGTCCCCCACACACATACCCACAGGCCAACCTAATCTAGACAGTGTGTCATTGATACTCTCTTCTCAGATGATTCTAGATCATGTAAAGTTCACAATTGAAGTCATCAGTCTCAGTGACAGCATTTTAAAATGCCCTAGTGAGGCCTCTACATTCTGCATCTGTGTACTTAGAATGGAACTGAAACCCTTGTAGTTTCTGAGAAGCTTCTCCCCAAGGAGTCTCATATTTTTTCCAGCATCCCTCTGAAGACAGTCATTTGTGCTTTGAATAAATAAATGGTCCCATTTAGCTGCAATTTTGCTTTAACAGGTGGTATCCCGTAATAGCAAACGTGTCAGATAATTAAATCTTTTTTCCCCCCTCCAAAGCATGCTAGTACTTTTATTTCCACACTGATACCTTGTTGAATATATCACAGTTCCTTGCAGGGAAGGAATTAACATCTGTGAGTTTCTTCCAGTTTATTAATCCCATTCTCAGTTTCATGTAGACTGGATGTCAGAGGCAGCTCTTCTTGGCTTCGCTCTCTAGGGCCATTGCTTAGATCAAGGGGCTGCCAGCTGCTGGTCCCTTCTGTCTTTGTAGATTTGGTGATTTCTCTTATTTAGTTTGGTGTAGCCCTTTATCTGTTATCACAGGTCTCATGTGTGCTCTGCTGAAATTTGCTCTGAGTGTTTATCAGTGACCAGTACATGTTGATAACAGAATTGGGAAGTATGGGGACTCTAATAAGTCTGAGAGGAGAGTATCAGATGGATTTGCTATCTATAAGTGCTTCGAGGCACTCCTTAATCTTCACAGTAATGAGGAGGTAGGAATCATCATGTCATCCATTACATTGGGCTGTCAGGCTGCGCAGAAGGATGAAGGGAAAGCTAAGCTCACTGGCTCTATAATTATTACCTTTTTCTTAATGTAGTTATTTGCCAATGTTATTTCTGCATTAAAATGACATGTGAAACAGCTATCAAATAGATAATGGTTATAGACAAATGTTTTATAAACATTCAAAAAAATTTCTGGAGACACTTTGAATATCTTGTCTAGCTAAAGTATTGTACTTTTTATATCTCAAGGGAGAGTGTGAGATTTGTTTCCTGTTTAGAGTATGTTGGTAGTCAGTCAGCTTTTCAATTCCATGTTAAACATTCAAATATAAGCATTTTAATAGCAAACTAACTCTCGTGATTGTTCATCACAAATTCAATTAAAGTCCGCTGTACTCTATATCTGTGTTTTCAAAGCTATTAGCAACTGCTTCAAATATATAGTTTCATTTCTGCATAAAGTCAACTACATTCACTTAAGTTCCATTAACACTGAATTCCAGTAAAGGTTATCTCATTATAGCAAACTTCACTCATGGTCTGTGTAAACCACTTAGAAGCTGGCCTGCTGAAAATCCAGCAGCTTTGAAAGCAGCTCTACATGTGCCGAGTGTGTTCATGCAGACTTAACTCATAGCTTCTGTCTCCCCTAGTCCTGATCTTCTGTACAGCCGTAGAATTGCTACTCTTGGCCCTCCATATTCACAGTTTTCCCTGTCAAGCTTGATGGGCGACAGACCCAGCCTCTCCTGGGCCACTCTGTCCCCCATTTTTGCCTTCACTCTGCTGACCTCTAGTATTGAAGGTTAATGACCCTTTGTTTCTTTCAAAGCTCTCTCAGCTCTTTATCCCACACTGATACTTCTATTTCTGTACTTATGACTGGTTGAACATTTGGGCCACTGGGAGTAAAAGGCATATGGCACTGGCACTGCCTTGCTGTTTGGTAGTTGTGACATGTGTCACCTAACCCTTCTGAGAATGGTGCTGCCCTCTTCTCAGCTTTGTAGCAAAGATTAAAGAACAAAATAAATAAATGCTTTTTTGCCTCTTACATTGTTTTTTTCCCTCTGCCTCTTCTTTGCCATCTTTTCCCTTCCTCAGCCCTGTGTAGTTCCCTTCACCTCCTAGAATATGACTCTCCCTCTCCCCCCCTCCTCTCTCAGTACACTGTTGATCTCTTCAGACACACCAGAAGAGGGCATCTGATCCCATTACAGATGGTTGTGAACCACCATGTGGTTGCTGGGAATTGAACTCAGGACCTCTGGAAGAGCAGTCAGTGCTCTTAACCACTGTGCCATCTGTCCAGCCCTTGCTTATGTTTATTTCTATCAGCATCTTATTAATTCCGTTTTGTTCCATCCACCCTTAAATTCATGTAAGCTATATAGTATCACGCTATAGATCATAGCTCTTATGACATGACCCCAGAGGATGTAGCTTTAATGCGCCATAAGTTAGTTCATGTTCCCATAGTGCATGTTCGGAGAAAGTCATTTCTGGCCTGCTTGGCCCTGCTGACGTGGAGAGTGATTTACTCATAGAGGACAATAAATGACCTCAGATCCTAGCTTTTTCTCCCGGCAGATTTCTTTCTCTGAATATGTAGGCACTGTGCCTGGGATAGTTGAGTATCCATAGCTTAGCCCATATCCAGGGACTCACAAAGCTTCTGTGAACAATAAGCTTAGGTTCCCAACCGTTGTGAATTTTCATGGGCTTTCTCAGGCTTCAGTGTACCCCTAAGTTACACCAGAGTAAAAAATGGATCCAGAGATCCTGAGAGAGGGCAACCTACTGGCGGAGGTCTCTCTTCAATCAAATAATTGATTAACTTAACTAATTTATTTTGTTGTTTTTTACATCATATCTCTTTATCTTTGGAAAATAGTTCTCAAGTTTTCTTAAACTCCAAGCACCTTCTATTGTAACCTTTACCAACTTTGGTTTTCACTAGTTTGAGCAATTCAATCCCATGGGCAGATGTCGAGGCTACTTCTATTCCTGGGACCTGTTTGGCATTTGTGAGATATATATTTTAGAAATTGTGCTTGACACATTTGATTTTAGTGCCTGGAGACTTTAAAAGTTTCTTGTTGATAAAAGAGTATTCTTGTAGATTGTTTGCTGCAAGATTTGAATGCACTGAAGATGACTAGTGTTAATATATGCATAATTTGGCATAAATTTGAATAATGAGCTCAAGTAATCCTAACAGCAAGTGTAAAAAATATTAATTAGTATGACCCGTTGGCATTTTATTTCAAACGTAAAATCCAGAGAGTGCACATGTGACATGGGCGATGGATTTCTCAGCTCAGCTAATTTAATCACTTAACAGATTAGGAGAGATTTAAACAATGGCAACATGGAAAGGGGTTAATGAAGTGGGGGTGAAACCCAAGAGCGGGGAGCAGGGCAGGACTCCTTAGGCCGTAAATAAGTAATTGGTGGTATAGTTTCCTCAGAGCTGAGGCTCACCACTTAACTGTACACTTTCTTTCCAGCTTCTGTACCTGAATTTGTCAAAGCATCCCCATTGCCTTGAGGGATCTTTTGCTGTTTTGTTGCCTTCTAAGTCTTCACATATGTGGATATTAATGAGGACTCATGGGAGACACAGAATCATCAGGGCACGGTGATACATGAGGGACTTGATGGGACTAGCTTACGCAGTGAGAGGGGCAAGTTCTACCATATGTCATCTGCAAGCCAGAGACAGGAAAGCCTGTGATGTAGTCAGCCCCGCTTTGAAGACTTGAGATGCACAGGAGCCAGTGGAAGACATCCCAGCTTGAAGCTGAGGAGGACTCAAGAGCCAGTATGAGGGTAGTGCTGCTGCTGCTGCAAGGTCTGAGATCCAAAGAACAAAAATCTAAGAGCTGTGACACCATGTGGCCAGAGAAGAGGTATAGCCCAGTTCACTGGAGAAGGAGAGGAAGAGAGGAAGAGATGAGAGAAGAGGGGAGGGGAGGAGGGGATACACGTTTGCTGTCTTGGCACTGCAAAGGTTAGAGGATGCCCGTCACCTGGTAAAAGCGGATCTTACTATTTCGTCAACAGATACAGTGTTCCTCTCTTCTGGGCACTCACACAGCCAGAAAAAGAGCATCATTACTTATGTGGGCCTCTTTTAGCTCAATCTAACTTGCACACAGAAGGCACCATAATGCTATATGTGTAAACTGGAGAGGGTTTAAGATTAATACTAAAGTAAAAATGCATCTGTCACATAATGTTTTTTGTTTTGCTATGTTTTATTGTTTTTAAAAGCAGAGCATGCACCCCTACTGCCTTTTCTATCAGGATAACAACCGTGCTAGGTTTTGTAATGTCATTTTCTTGATACATACATCCTTAAATTGGATAACGGCTGAGTCAGCAAACTGAATGCTCTATGTAGAGAAACAAACAAACAATGCAAGGAATTTTATAAGAACTCTTCCAGAATTGCTGCAAACATTTCTGGTCACTATCTGGCTTCAGCTTCCCAAAGAGTGTGCAGTGTCCATTCTGACAGGATTTGCAGAACACCAAGTTCTGGAAACATTTGGCAGGTACTAGGATGGCTTCAGGATGGTTTCTACCATTAAATGGAGATGCTGCTCCAAGGAGTAAGTCTTTGTAGTTTTCCTGATTTATTGTGATCTAACTCTTGTTCTAAGAAGTGGGTTAAGGAAAAGAATATCTAGGAATAATAGTGCACACACACACACACACACACACACACACACACACACACACACACACTTGCACATGTAGCTGGCTTAGGCTTTCCCACATTCTGTGTTTCGTCTGAAAAGTAACCCTGTAAGGACACAACAGTCTTACTGATGACTATTTTCTGCACACCTGTGTCTGTACTCACATTCTCCAATTGTTTTGAAAGTTAATGCATCTTTTGTCCTAAGACCTTGTAGTTGACACTGGAAGGTTCCCCTTGACTTTGGGTTGCTCATTTCCTTATGCATTTTTATCCTATAACAAAACTTAACTTTTCCAATACCTAAATATACCAATAGCTTCTCACTAAAGGAAATTTTTTTTTTTCAGTTCTTGGGCTCGTTTAGTTTAATGGTTTGGATTACGCATAAAAGTCATATAGGTTTGTCCAACTTGTGACCTGTTCATGCAGCCAGAGACAACCACAAACACAGCCCAATACTTAATCACAAATTACTTTAAGATGACGAGGTCTTTTATTTTATTTTGTAGCTGGATTGCACTGTTCTTGAGCACGAGCTCTGTAGATGGCTGCGTCCTGTCGCAATGCCGTCATTTAGACAAGCATTCCCCAGCTGCTGCTTAAAGCCTCCTTCACTACCTTGGAGAAGTTAAAAGCTTTCTCATCACTGATCTTTGGTCTAGGATCTGATTTTTTCTCTCTTGAAGTACATACAATCTTTGTCTTTAGTGTTCTTTCTTTAAAATAATGATAATGTTTGTTTTGTTTTTATTTTGTTTTTTGTCTTGTCAACTTGACACACGTTATAGTTATTTGAGAACAACCTCAGTGGAGAAAAATGCCTGTGTCAGAATGCTTGTAGGAAAGTTTATAGGGCATATTCTTGATTAATAATTGATGTGTAAGGGGGTAGTGCCGCCCCTGAGCAGGTGGTTCTGGGTTGTATAAGAAAACCTGCTAAATAAGCCATGGTGGACAAGTCAGGATGAAGCATTTCTCAGTTCTTGTCTCCAGGTTCCTGCTCTGACTTTTCTTGATGATGAACTATAATCTTCTAGGTAAAATAAACCCTTTCCCAAACTTGATTTTGGTCTTATTGCTTAAAATAAAAAATAAGACAGTTACTTTCTTGGTGCTATGTTAAAACACTGTGACCAAGGGAACTTAAGTGACTTTATGAGCAACAGTGTCAACTGGCCTGACCCTCCAGAGCTTTCAGAGACTGGACCACCAACCAAAGAGTACACATGGAGGGATCCATGGTGCTGGCCACATATGTGGCAGAGGAGGGCCTTGTTGGCCATCAGGGGGAGGAGAGGCCCTTGGGCCTGAGGGTGTTAGATGCCCCAGTATAGGGGAATGCCAGAGCAGGAAGACAGGAGTGGGTGAATGGGTGGGAACCCTCATAGAGGCAGGGGGAGGGGAGATGAGATAGGGGGTTTCCAAAGGGGAGATCTGGAAAGGGGAAAACATTTGAAATGTAAATAAAGTATCAAAAAATAAAAAATAAATAAAAAAGAAAAGAAAATTCCCTGTAGACTTGCCTGCAACCTAATCTCATGGTGGCACATTCTTAATTGAGGTTTCCTCCTCTCAGATGACTTTAGCTTATGTCAAGTTGACACAAAATTATCCAGCACAATCAGTTCTTTAGCCAGAACTCCTTTTAACCTGATGCTTTCTCTCAGTAATGTCTTATCCACTGTCCTGTACACTGCTTCTTGGTTATAAATGTTCACCCTTCCTTCTTGTATTCACATGTGAGCCCAATCTCTCTCCTCTACTAAAAATTGCATTACATTAGTTCATGTGTGCTACAGTTTTATGTCAACTTGACACAAGATAGGGTCATTTGGTAAGGTTCTCAAGTGAGAACATGCTGCCACCAGATTGGCCCATGGGTAAACTGGTGGTACGTTTTCTCAATTGATAACTCATGTGGAATGATCCAGATTGCTGTGGGCAGTGCCACCATGGGCTAGTGGCCCTGTCTACTATAAAATAAAAATAGGCTGGGCAAGCCATGAGAAGTGAGCCTGTGAGCAGCTATCCTCCATGGCCTCTGCTTCAGTTTCTGCCTTCTTGAGTTCCTGCCCTGGCTTCCCTCAGTGATTGAATGTGATGTGAAACTGTAAGTTGAAATAAATTCTTTCCGTCCCCCCTCCCCCAAGAAAAAAAAAAAAGAAGTGAGTTTACTTTGGCTTATGGCTCCAGGGAGTAAAGCATTTCAGGAAGAAGCACATTGCAGGTGCCAGGCATGGTAGGAGTGGGGAGGTAAGAGCTCACATCCTTAATCATAGCACAAAACAGAGATTAAACTGGAAGTGCATCAAGGCTTTTAATCTCAAAGCCCACCTCCAGTGAGTGTGGAGCTATATATCGGATCCTGTTGGCTTTCCAGTGGGAACAGAACTGATAGTGTCCCCCAGAATCCATAAGTAGCCAATAATTCATCAGGGAAGAGTGGGGCTATATGAGTCCCCACCCAGTCTGTGATTGCTGTTGATGAGCTCAGTTTATGAAGTTCCATTATAGATAACTTTAGCATTTGTAAGATTATCATAAGATTGCAATCTGTGTCAGGCCCCGAAGACCACATTTGACAGTCTCTTTCTTTCTGCTTGTGTATTCTTTCTGTTTCCTTTTTGGTGGTGCTCTCTGAGCCTTAGAGGGGATGTTATACATGCCATGTTTAGCCTGATCTCTGCATCTTGGCTAGCCATGAGTATCTGCATCCCCTACTGTTTACAGCCAAGAAAAGCTTCTTTGCTCCTGACCGAGAGTAGCATTTGTCTATAGGTGTAAACATAAGTTCTCAATGTTCTTAAAATTCAAAATGGTGTGTATTCATATTATTCCTGTGCTGCATGCTTGTTGGATCTTTTCAGTTTGGAAATAAATGTTTTATTTTCTGACAATTCCCTTGTTTTCTTGTGTGTTTGTGATGATGCTGGACTTCCTGGTCTTTTCTTTTCTGTCCTTCCCCCCTTTAAAATTTTTTTTGCCTTATTTTTATCTCAACTTTATCTCCTAACCTTTTGACTAAGCTCTGTATTTATTCCATCAAATTTTCAAAGTACTTTGTACGTCTGGTTTTCTGTGTGAGTCCCTGTCCCTTCAAATTTTTCATCTTCTAACATCATCAACCTACTTTGATTTCACAGATATATCCTTTTTCTCAAAACTTTACAATTATTAAAGATAATATTCTAAAAGATTTTTCTTTCTTACAGTTTGCATTTGATTTCAGTTTTTAAGTTACTCCCTGCCTTTTGTGTTAGATAGATGTCCCAGTTTTCTGATCATTTTCTACATTTCTGTTCCTTGTCAAACATGAGAGCCAAGACTGGAGAGATGGCCCAGTAGCTGAGAATACTGCTCTTAGAAGGACCTGGGTTTGGTTCCCAGTAGGCAGCCTGCAACTTCAGCTCCAGGGACTCCAGTGACCTCTGCTTGACTCTGCAAGCACTCACATTCATGTGTACCCTCCCATGCACAGACACACAGCCATAGACATCAAGATTCTTGGAAAAGGTTTTGTACTTTAAACTTCTCAATGTGGACTAGGCAAACTGATCCTGGAGAATTCCGAGTCAGTGTTCCCTTTAGGTTTGTATGAGGAAACCCCCAGCTTTGGCAGGCCCTGCTGTGGCCCTTTCCAGCTAAGCTCTGCTTCTTGGGATTATGTTAGATTTCTCATAAATTAAAATTCTTAAAGTTAAAAATGATTTTGATCAGAAAAATTTCAATAATTAAATCACAGTGACTTATCAACATTTTGTTTAGAATCTAAAACTCATGATTGGCTGGATAAGCATTGGACCATTTATGAGAAACCTTTCCTTGTTTTTCTTGACTATGCTTTAAGTTCTTAGAATTCTTAGCCCAGTAGTCATAAGCCTGTTCTTTGGATTTCTGCAGGTCCCTTCCTCTGATCCAGTCTCTTAGGGACAGTACATAGTGTGGATACAACCAAGCCCTAGTATGGGGGAATTTGTGTGGACTTTGGAGAATTCTGTGGTGTGTCCTGGATTACCCATGTATGCAGAGCCTCCTCCCTCTTTTGCATGGAGCTTGTGAGGGAAAGAGAAGGGCGTGGCTATGCATCACAGTCACTGTGCTTTGTCCCAGTACTCCCTGAATTACACGAATTCTCATTCTGACACTTCCTGCAGGTATCAGCAAAGGTCTATTTGTAGGAGAGTGTAGTCTACTCTCACAATTCTGGAATTTTATGTTAAAAATGTGCCTATGGACGTGTATGAAATTCAAGTCCAACATTCGTGCCTTGGGCCTTAACAAATGTTGGGTATGCACTTACAAATATGCTAACACATTGCCCCACAGGTTCGTCAGATTTCAAAAGTCTTCCTCATGCCAAAATGATAGATTACCTGATGACAGATTTTGGCAAACCCTATCTACAAAGGAATGGAATTCTGGGTCACTGTACTCTGCTAATTGCAACCGTCCCCCATTTTTTAGATAGCAACTGTGCCTAACATGAGGGCATAACAGATCTAGTTATCTAGTGCACAGAGTTCCAGATGCCCCTCCCCCTCAGTTCCCGACCTTTCTGACGGTGCTTGTAGCAAGCCCATGGAGGGTTCTATGAACTGTGTTGCTTAGGGGTTTTTTCCTCTCTCTTTCCTTCTCATTCTTTTAATCTCCTCCTTTTCCATCCCCCTCCCCCCATGCCTTCTCCTTTTCCCTTTTTTGGGGGGAAAGAGTTGTAAACCTTTTGGAGTTAGAGACAGTTTTATATTTCTTGGTGTTCACACTGTGATTTCATTATGATGCAACCTTTTAGGGTCTCCTGATATGCAGAGAGCTTTTTTTTTATAATACGCTGATATTTGGAGACCCGAAGCATTCATATGATTTTCTTTCATTTCAAATAGCTTCAGATAAAGCCAAAGCTAAGTATGAAAGATTTGGAATGCCCGGGAGTCAGTGGAAGTTTTGTTAATTGTATACACTGTTTCTGTCTCTGATCCAGGCTTCTATCAATTCTTTGTTTTCTACTGTGCTTTTAGCTCTCTTTGGTATTTCTTCAAAAATTTATTAAAAAATTTAATTTACATAATAAAAGCTAGTGGTAGATGAAAGACAAGATCAAAATAAGACTTAAACTCAGTAGATACAGTTTAATGTATAGAAATGTACAAAAAATGCTAAAATTACTTTTATCAGAAAGTTTTCAATAATTAAGTAGCAGTAACATCAATATTTTATCTAGGATTTTCAAATCATATTAGCATTCAGCCATTTATGAGAAAACTTCAATTCTTGATTCCTGTTTAAACTTACTTCCAGGTTCATTCTGTCTTTCTGTGTGTGATGTTGCAGGATATGCCAGGAATTCCAGCATTGAATGTTTCTGCATATTTTCAATATTTTGTATCTATCTCGCACTTTGTATAGTGGTGGACTCTGATGGACCATGGCTCAGTCTCTCATGTTTGGTCCACTTCCTGTTTCTATTTTCTCCTTGATATTACTAAATCCATTTTTACTATAGTTGAGAAGTGATTTTGATGAGAGAGAAGCAATTGTGCTAAATCTATTATTTTATTCAAGAGGGCAGCTTAGTTTTTCTTTTTTTGCTTAGTAAGAAATTGCAAATTCCAATTACTATACATCGTATCATGTAGAGTCAGTATTGGTTGGTACATATTGAAGGCCAAGTCTCCAAGATGATCAGAAGATGACTCCTCAAGACAATTACAGGGACACTAAAGCTCAGGCCATAAATGTACTTTCTACTATTCCTAATTAAAACAGAGAAAACTTTGAGGTGAAGTTTGGCAGGTGATTATCAATAATGCAAATAAAGGTGTGAATTTCCCACAAGTCTCCGCTTTCTCCTCATCATGTAAGCACTGAATCAAGGTGACTGGGACATTTTTGTAGGGCAGTTATTTGCTACCATATGCAGAAAGAGTGGAACTGACTTTTACCTGAACAAGACTATAATCATGGAACTTCCAGCACTAGCTGACCCTTCATTTTTTTTTTTCCTCCTTTTTTATTTTTGATACTTTATATACATTTCCAATGTTTCCCCTTTTCTGAGTCTCCTCTTTGTATACCCCCCATCCCCTCCCCAACCCGCCTCTAGGAGGGAATTCCACCTCCCACCCCA
>CM052700.1:98656233-98698015 GCA_028551405.1 Uromys caudimaculatus
GGTTCTCAGGCCCCGGATCCCTGCAGATCCGGGCGAGTCTGGGCGAGAGGTGCTGCTCCCCTCAACCCCACTCACGGCCCTTCCAAGTTCTTGTGAGGTTACCTTTCTACGGCACTCGTTGGCTACTGACTCCTGGTGTCCCAGGCAGAGGTTCCCCCTTTCTACAGCGCTCGTTGGCTACCGACTCCTGGTGTCCCAGGCAGAGGTTTCCCCCTGCAAGTGAGATCCGGAAGTTTCGGAGTCTTTCTGTCCCCAGGTTCTCAGGCCCCGGATCCCGGCAGATCCGGGCGGGTCTGGGCGAGAGGTGCTGCTCCCCTCAACCCCACTCACGGCCTTTCCAGGCTCCTGGGGGGGCACCCCTCTCCGGTGCTCAATGGCTACCGACTCCTGGCGGCGCAGACAGAGGTTTCCCCCTTTCTATCTAGCTGACCCTTCATAATGATACCATGTTCTAATGGAAGATGGTTAAAAAGTAGTGAAGGAGAACCAACATTGATAGTTTAGTTATTCAATTTTAAATACAGTTTGAAATTTCATCTTTGCAAAATTCCATAGATACCTTTTCTAAACAATCATTTTCAAACCAAGGCTCAAAGAGATTGTGTGATTTCATAGCAAGAACAAATAGCTTAGATGAACAGTTCTCAAATCCAAAGCAGTGCTGGGAGTAGAGGCCATGCATGGGCAAGAGGCTGTGGATCTTTCCTACTGCACACTGCTACCTTCTGAATGTGTACTTGACTGGAGTGGTCAGAGAGGTTATCTTTCTTTTTCTCCAGTAGCTAAGTATTAGTAACACTTAGTCTAATAGTGGTCAAATACACTTCTTATTTTTTCACCTATTTCAGGAGTCGACAAAACTATCAATTATACAGCTAGTGGAAATCTGTTACACACCTTTGAAAAACAGCTTTTCTAGCTGTTTCTGGTAGATTCCCAACCATAAACATTTACTATTATTTGTAGTTTTAAAATGCATGCATTGAACAAATTATATTCAGACAAGAGTAACTCCAGTTACTAATAATTGAAGAACATCAGAGATATTGGAAAGATTATTCTTAATTTCTATGATGTTTATCTCCAAATTAAAAAAAATAGATAAATATTGATTACATTTTATTTCTCCACATTTGCTCATTTGAAATTAAGGGGAAGTATTTTGCATATTGGCAAGATTTCTGTGTAAACTGACTGAACTATAGCTACGTTCAGTGTCCCCAACGTTTGACTTATCCTCTCCCTAGGCCGAAAGTTTTAGCTTTCCTCATCATCTTCAACTGTTAAAATATTATTCAGTTGTTATCTCAGCAGGTCACCATGGTTGGATTTATCTGATAGCATAGCTAAAGGAAATCTCCTCATTTTTTTTTTTTCTTGCTTGGTTGGTCTAAGGTTGTAGCTTATACTGCTCTGGAACTCACTGTGTAGCCTAGGCTGGGCTGTAACTTGTGATTCTTTTGCCTTGGCCTATGTTATGTCTACAGCACACCACACCTAACCAGGCTCTGTAAGGAGTACTTTAAAGAGGTACTTTAGCTCCCTCTTATTCCACTTCTTCTCCATTCCTTTCCACAATGCCTGGGTGCCACTCTAAAACTTTTGATGTTCATTTTTATTTTCAAAAACAAGGAGGCCATAATCACCTGAGGTTATTCTTCCAAACGTATGGTACTTGGGGGCTTCTTCACCTTCTGCTTCCTGACTCACTCACTTAGCTTCTTGAAGAATAGCCAAAAGTGAGTTAGGACCCCAGACATGTTCTTTACTTCTCTGCTTCTACTTTTGTCTACCCCATAAAAATGATGTGTGTCTTAAAGGCACAGTTTTCCTTTCGTGTTTGAGTGATCACTAATTCATCTTCTCTCTTTTATACACACTTTTGAGTTCTTACCATTTCTCTACCATGCATCGGGGAAGAGACAATAGAAAGTCTTATCCTTGGTATGAGAGGATTCCCGGCCTCCTTTAGATCAGCAGGGTGCTGGATGTTCCAAAGATTGTTATAAGTAGGACTTGAGGAGACAGCAGGAAAGAAGTAGTTCTGGTCTGTTCTGCTTAGTGGAAAGAAACCCAGGGAAGGAGCTGCTCTTTTACTTGGGACCACCCTGTTTTCCAGATAAAAGATGAAAGCATATCCACATGCTTCAGAGAATACCTCTAGTATAAATTATGACAGGCTTACTATTTTCTTATTTATTCTTTTCTTACTTTATTTTTTATACATTTTAAAGTATATTATCCTGCATTTAAAATTTTTTTCATAGCACCCCTCTTTGTAATTTCATTTGTTAATAGTGAATCTTTAAAGCTAAATTTAATCCTTGAAAGTCTTAAAAATTGTGAGCACTACAGTCATATAGTTGCTTGCTAGTTTCTTGCTGATGGATTCAATATTTTGACATTTTGTTTTAAATCATGGATTTTATATTGTAACTGTACTTATGTTTTTAGTTTTGAGAAGTAGAATGTTTTTTTTAATACTTCAGAAATATTAGTTTATACTTGAAATAAAAAAAGATCTGCTCAGTAAAGCCAGTGTGACATCTTCTGTTACCTAAATAGATGAATAACTTGGTTTCTCTTTAATGTTACCCAAGGACTTGATGCTACCACACTTAATACTGAATCTCTCTAAAATTTCTTGGGTTTATAACTTGTTCTCTTCAAGAATTCTTTCTTCCTTTGTCCTCATTCTTACTCCCTCTTTCTCTCCCTCCCTCCCTCCTTCAACTTTACATATTTAATTTTGCTGTGATACATCAGGAAGCAGTATATCTTCAGTATTAGATATAGCAAGCTATTGCAAATGTGCCAAAAGATGAGGCTGGTGTGTTCGGGAGGGAAAAGGGTGAGTGTCCAGAATTCTGAATGATTAATGACTTCCTCAGGCTGTGCCTCCATGCCGACCACTGCAGATGCAGGCATCTATTATCAGCTGGCAGTGAGCAACTGTCCAATTCCGCAGTTCTCTTGTTATTAGACGGTATATTTCATATCAGGACCACTGAGGTAAAAGCCATGTGGACAGGACAATGTGAGTTGAACAGGGTAAATATATGACACCAGCTGGGAAGAAGAAGACGCTGAGGCCACCAGGGAGCTTTGTAGCTCTTTTGTAGCACCTTACTCCTTTTCATGGTTGTATCCAGATTCACAGAATACCTGTAAAGCTATTTTGCCCATGAGAAACACATTTATGTCAGTCTAAAGACTATACATGTCATTTTAGATTTTTCTTCTTTCCTCCATCCTCAGCCATCCCTCTGGGTATTCTAGTTGTTCGTGGAGACTGTGATTTGGAGACTTGCCGTATGTACATAGACCGCCTACAGGAGGTGAGTTGGTTTATCTTATTATTTATTATCTTCAGATTTTTCCTTAAACAATTACCAGCTATATACATATATTCATATATACACATATACATATATACACATACATACATATATATGTGTGTGTACATGTATACATATACACATACACACATATACACTTACACATATGTGTGTATTTCTAAAATGATACATAAGATGAAATGGCACCATGGTCTTGTCCTTTAAGCATACACCCTCCTATTTCTACTGTTATTTCCCTCTGCTGGTTGCATGGGAGAGAACCTACTGGGTTAACTATAGGTGCTGATGTCTAGATGCATTCTATGGCTATACTGTAGCTTGGAAAGTTTGCCTTCTTGACAGGCTACATAGCTTTATATTTTTAGCTATTCAGAATTTCAAAAGAACTAATAAATAATGAAAGAACTTAGAGATTTGAGGCTACTTGATGTTTTGGGTCTAGCACAGAGAAGTCTAGAGGTTTTTTTACTGAAACTTTTTCCACAGGAAAGAGAACCTTCTTCTTTATTAATAATTAATTAATAAAAATTAATCAATAAAAATTAATTAATAAAATTAATTAATAAAATTAATTAATGGAAATATATCAGAACCAAATGGATACTTTGTTGACCTGTATACATTTTCCCTTCATTTACTCTTGCCACTGAGAAGCAGGAAGGACATGATCTCATATATGACCTTCTTATAAGTTTGTCCTATACAAGCAAAGTCGGGGGACCCAAACTCACTACAATCACTGTTGATTATTTTGGCAAAATGGTGTATATATAGGTATGGCAGGTTGGGGCGGGCAACTCTTTCCATCCCAGGAGTGGTGGAGGCATAAACAGCTTTCGCCCTCATTGCTTCCAGATGGAAGACATTGTTCCTATTAGAGTTCCATTCAGCACATGATGCACAAATAAGCACAAATAAATTATGAATGAAGCTGGTGTGTAGTTTTTAAGTCCTGCTAACCTGTGGCTACTTGTCCTTGAGCATTACATTACATATTACTAGAAATTAATTTAGGTAGGAAACACATACTGATCATTCTGAAAATTAATTTTATCCTTATAATTCTTATGGGTAGAGATGTAATTATATATCAAAAAGTATTTAGAGATAATCCCAAAATTCAAATACTAACATGAATGATAAAGTCAGTAAAATGTATTATTGTGGCTTTGTTTAGCTATGTTTAGTGTGATTTTGTGTAACTATTTTTACTTAAAGAGTAAAATATCTGTGAATGTTTTAGCATGGAACTTGGGTCCTAATCTAAGTTTAAAGAATTCATAGTGTCTCATTTGTCATAAAAGTACTTCATTTTTTGTGGAATGTTATACATTAAACGTGTATTTTTTACAAAAGTGATTTATGGAATGGGGAGATGACTCATTATTTAAGAGCCTTTGTTGATCTTCCAAAGAACTGGTGTTCAGTTTCCAGCATCCATGGTAGTCTCGCACCCCTTGTAGGTGCCTACACCAAGGCAGGCGAGCATAAATCTGAGTTTTATGCAGCTTCCAAAGGAGACACATCATTGTAGGGTTCAGCCAGGCCTCTATCAGTCAAATCAAGTCTATGATAATGAACTTGTAGAGGTTTGGATGCCAGGGAGTCAATCTGTTGTTCTAAATGCCATTCTAAATCCTCTTGAATACTCAGAGCATTAGTAACATTTTTTGTTAAATGATTAACAATGATAGTTTTCTTAACTTCTTGTGTCAAAGCAATTGTAGAAGTAGTGGTGCTAGCTAGTAATGTAATTAAAGCTGCTATATCAGCGATAATCAAGCCCACTACCCTCTTGCTTCTGCTTAAGTCCGACTCACTTCTTCCAGTACTTGCAAGCCGTTTTCAGAATACCAAGATCCTGTAATACTCACAAGCAATAAAACAAAAGCTGGTTGATAGATCACCATAACAGACATGCCAGATTTCAGCATACTAACACAATTAAAAAGTATACAATCAATGCAACTTACATTAAATAATGTGGAAGAAAACGTAAATTTAACATGACCGATTAGTAAAAGATTAGGAGCCTTAACACATGCGCTAACACTTGTTCAGAGTCCAAATCCTGTCCCAACTTTATCTCTTGCTAACATAACATCATAGAGAACTGCAGCTAACTTCCAAATATGTCTCTGAAAATGTCCAGAACCAGCCTTACAAATGAAGACTGTCATTTCCAATATTGGGTTGATTTCTATACCAGTCCATGATTGAGTCAGAATAGCTGATCTCATTAAAGGAAAGAGAAAAGTCATTATAACTTCTCTTTTTGACTAATTTTTTGAAGCAGTTTCCACAGTTTCCATGTTCTCTGTCCCACAAGGTCTAAAATCTTGAGGCAAGGCAGCTTGTCCAATCTGGGATATAGGCAAGCAAAGGTAGGTCAGGAACAGATGTCCAATACAGCTTTCCTGTCACCATTGTCAGTGCACTCAGCAAGCTCACGGTCAGCATCATTCTTTGTCCCAGCATCAGCATGTCTCACCAATCACTCTGGCAGCTCGCATGCTCCTTTAGCATCCTGTAGAAAAAACCACTAACATGCCCTCTTACCCATATTAAATACCTGATCGGAACCATGCCATATGCCTGTAAGTGGATCCTTCCATTTCACCTAGGCATAAGTATGCCTAGTTGTAGGGTGCCATAGACACTTAGCAGAGAGTTCCTTAGCATCCAAATTTTAAAAATTTAAAATAAGAAGCACGATTTAAATAATTTTGTGGTGTACATGTCTATAACCCCCTTTTTTATTTTATGAAGATATTATTTTAAAGTTCCTCAATACCTTGTCCTTGAGAATTACAAGGACTCCAAATAATATGGAAATATTAAATTGTTGACAAAAAGTCTCAAATGAATGCCTGCAATAGCCAGTTCCATTATCTGTTTTAATCTGATTGGGAACGCCTAGTATAGAAAAACAACGCAGACAATGACTAAGTTTTTAGTTGCTTTTCCTTTTAAAACAGTTGCAACTAGAAAGCCTGAAAAGGTATCAGTTGTCACATGTACATCAGAAATATGAGTAACATCCATTTGCCATAATTGGTTAGGTATAAGTCCTCGAGGATTAACACCATTATGTGGTACAGGTAGAAACTGAGGACATTCTGACCAAGTCTTTACACATTTTGCACATTTTCTAGAAATACCAAATTATTGTCTCAAGCTATTACTATTTTGATGATGTAAAGAGTGAGATTGTTTGGCAAATTGTTCCTGTGTAAGGCCTATAACCTTCTTAGTATACAAATCTGCTGTGGCATTGCCCTCACTAAGGGGTCTGGGCAATCCAGTATGAGCTCTTAAATGTCCTACAAAAGAAGGAACTGTACCTTCTCTTAAACTGAGTTGTATTTGCATAAATAATTGCAAAATTTGAGAATTATCAGTATCTAAAAAAGGAACAATTTCAAGTAATTGTAAATCATGAGCTATATATTGGCTATCAGTATATAAATTAAAAGCTTGTTTTTTTTTAGCATTTCAAAAACAGCAGCTACAGCATGTAGTTCAATTACTTGTGCTGAAGCAGGGGAAAACTCAAGAGAATGAATATGTGATCCAATCACATATGCTGCCTTCCCATTAGATGAACTCTCTGTAAATACAGTAAGTGCATTTTCTATGGAATGCATGCATTAATTTACAGGAAATACAAAAGCATGCATAGAGGCAAAATGCAACAACTTATCTTTTGGATAATGATTATCAATTTTCCCTGAAAAGTTTGCCCATGCAATAGGCCAAATATCAGTAGTCTGCAATAACCGATTTAATTGCTATTTGGAATAAGGAATAAATATTTCATCAGATTTTTTCCCAAAATATTTTCTTGATTCTATTCTATAATTCTGTATTAATACAGCAACAGCTTCATAATAGGGTGTTAAAACCTTACTCGGAGATGAAGAAGAATGAATCTACATTAGCGGTCTCTTTTGCCAAAGAACTGCTGTGGGCACGTGAGTTGTAGCAAGGATGCAAACAGCCAACAAATGATCATAGTCTATATAATGTATCTGTTGTTGGCTAATAGCTTCCTCTACTTTCTGCAAAGCTATTAGTCCCTCATCAGTTAGTTGTTGAGGGGAATTAGGATTTGCATCTCCCTTGAGAATATCAAACAGAAGTTTAAGTTCTCCTGTGGTAAGCTTAAGATGAGGTCTTAGCCAATTAATATCTCCCAACAACTTTTTAAAACTTTTTAAAAGTAATATAGGCCTATTAGCCATTCTTTGAGGCAAAACTTTCCAATGATATTGTTTCATGGGTTCTTTAAAATTACAAGCAGGGACACTAAATGCAAACCTCTCACAGTCACCAGGATGCAAAGAAACAGTATAAAAACAATTCTCTAAATCCATAATAATTCTATAAGAATTTCCTGGAATGGCAGCTGGAGTAGGCAGCCAGGCTGTAATGCCTCTGCAAGGTCCAATCTTCAACAACCCTTCACAAACCCTGCAGCAATCTCCACCTGCCAGATTTTTTCTTAATTGCAAATATGTGTGAGTTAGAATCCTGAGCCTGTGATCAAACTGCAAACTGCAGCCAATGGAACACTGGCAGTTTAACTTTAATTTTTAAGTTTCCCTTGCAACACGAGAGCACAACAACAATTTTGGAAAGCAAAACTCAACCTCCAACAAACAATCCAGTCTCTCCAAAATCAAGTGATTCACCCCCATGCTACAAAGTTTGACTGCCAGTTCCTGGACATAAACGCATGACAGTGCTGCCTCTAATACCTCACCAAAAAGATACTGCCCTAAAGCCTATCTTTTATAAATCTGGTTTCTAGGATTAGAATTACATAAAATATTACCCAATTCAAACGTATCTTTAGAGACCTGTTTCCCTGGGTTGGCTCATGTCACGTGTTGCTGTCTAGAATGACTCTAACCCTCAGTTACCAGTTTTAAGCCAACTTTTTGTTACCAAAGTTACAAATTTTTAACCATATCCAATAACTTATAAGCCAATAATCTATAACCAAGACATGCAGAACATATTTATACTTTTAAAACCAGTCAGAAACAAAAATGAAATAACTACACATTTACTTATTTAGACCAGGCAAAATTTAACTTTTTCTAGTTGTAATTTCAAGAGAGGAGCACCTTGTCACCTACTGAACCCAATAATCACAATCACAGAGATTTTTCTAGGAGAAACAGCCATCAACTTCCTTACCATAGAAGCCGAGAAGCTGCTGGCCCCTTTAAGAACACCTTGTGCAGACAATTAGCCTGTGGTAGGGCTTCTTCAGCTGTGCTTGACTCCTAGCTACAGGTGCAGGGCTCCATAGGCCAATTGAGACTGCTCCCCCCCCCCCCCGAACATGAAACATAGAGCAACGTTTAAGCAACAAAACAAAAACAAACATAAACTGACAGACACGGACAGATTGGTGCACCAAGAACATACAATACACAGAGAGGAAAGAGAATTAGATGTCCCAAAGGGACTCAGATATTCTACCTAAAAGACCCAGAACTAGAACTAAGCATTTCTCCTGTAGAAGCCAGAGAGGAGGCAGGACGTCTCCCGACCTCCTTCTGTCCCTAGGGGATCTCTGAAACAGCTTACATTCAGTTTCCTTCCCCAGATAGTCGGGGAGGATTGCTTTTCTCAAACCCATTCTCTCATGCCTAGGGTATAAACTATCTCTAGTCAGGGTCCAAAGACTAAATGCACCTATGAGAATTACCTTCGCTTCTCTAGGTTTTAGCATAACTCTAAACACATACATAAAACACATTTTACCATTACCTTGTCCTTCTACAAGGTTTATTCACCGCTGGCTCATCTTTTTTCATCAATAGTTCCTTCGTGAGGAAACCAAGGATAGACATCAATTAACAAATTCAAAGAACTTAATAAGATCCTTTTTCTTTACCAGAGTTCCTCGCACCTTGAGGGACTCCTTGAGACCCTGTAAGAATAAGTCGTGCTTACTCAATTCATGTCCCATATTTTTGTTGCTCTATTTTACTTCAACAGATAAGACTCACAGACGGGCAATTAGCGGGGATCACAATGTGTGGATCTCCTTAAGCGACCTTGGGAAAGCATGGTGATCCTATGGGTGGGGGGACATCCCTGGGTGAGCAACGTTCAGTTGGGCCCCTGTACCCAGGCCCCAGGTCTGGGCACCAATTGCTCCGGCCTGCAAGGATTCAGTGGGAACCTGGGGAGGGGACAAAAGAATGGGGGACAGGAGACATGAAGAAGGCGAGCAAGTCTATATTCTGATCAAGCTCTCGAAGTTCATTTCAGGACAGCAGCTTAAAAAGACAGGCAAGTGGGAAGTTACACATGGCCCAAGGCCAACCCACTACTGTAACTGGTTTTCAGGAAATACCAGACAGTCTTTCAATTTCTGGGACCCAAGACCACAGACACCCTGTCCCTTCTAACCTTGCATCTTAACTGACTAAGCTTCACAGAATAGTGGGTAATTTCATGGGTTTGGCTCTCAGCATCTCATTGGTTTGGTTCCTGACACAAAGACATGTAGACATAGACATAAATACAAGTACAATAAAATCTTTTCGAAAAGTGACTCATAACTGATACCACATCTCTTTATTTAAAAAATCAATACTCAAGTGACCTAGCAGTGCTCTGCAGTGTCAAAACACATGGCTAATTAGTTGACTTTATTGAAAATCAACTTAACCACCTATCAGACTAATATTCAACTAAAAGTAGGTTTAGAAGGAAAAAAGAAAACGGATGTCAATTAGTAAAGAGAAGTTTTAAAAGTACCTTGGTCACAAGAGCTAGATGACAAGACCCTGTGGGAAGCAGGTGAAAGGACAGAGGTACCCAGGTCTGCTGATGCTGCACAGAGCATCAGAATACTCATTAACAAGGAAGCCTGAGGCTTGTGACAGTGGGAATAACTTAGTCATCAAACTGTATAAAGGCGCCTGGCTTCAGTGTCTGCTGGGAACGGCCCATTTCCCTTCACTCTGGTCAACCTGCACTTTGTGAAGACATGGACATGGTCCGTGATTACGTTTCCTGATTGTGGTCTATGAAAACTCCTGTTTGCCAAGCACCTGGTAAATGTATGGTAGCACATATTTAGTATAAGATAGATTCTAGGCATTTAAGGTTGCCCAAGAGATTTTCTTTACAAACTAGAGAGTTTAGCTACAAATGAAATCAGATTTCCACTTTAACCTAAGTTGTAAAACACAACTATCCATCTTCTCTCAGTCCAAGTTAGTATGCTTTTATTGTTGCTGGCATGAACTTCATTGAGAAACCTTGAATAACTAAGACACTTTCAGATGAGCATGGTCACATTAAATTGGGAATTCATTTGGGGGATGGGATGTGGAATGGCTGTTCAAGTTAACTGCAAGGTATGTATTTTTTTCCCCCTAATTTTTTCATTAGGACTTGCAGTCAGTTTCTTCTGGGTCACAGAGAGTTCATTACCAGGTAACTCATAATTGTTTCTCCCTCCATCTGTCCCTCCCTCCCTCCCTCTTCCTTCCTTCCTTTCTTCCTTCCTTCTTTTTTCTTTCTCTCCTTCCCTCCTTCCCTCCCCTCCCTCCCTCCCTCCACCTTCTTCCTTCTCCCCTGTCCAGACAGCTGAATCCCCTCTTTCACTACATGTGCAATTTGGAGTCCACATATTATCCTGGGATAGGCTTAATTTATAAAGAACCCAATGAAGTGTTATTCTGATTATTTTGCATTTTCCTGATTTAGTACTATTCTAGTCTAGTATAAATCCATATTGTAGATATTATCTCAGATAATTTGGAAAAAAAAATGGCCAAAATGGAGTGCTATTAGTTACATGTACCAGAGATTTCAACTCAAGCAAGCTTAGCAGAGAAAGTACATATTGGGTCACATAAGCAAAACACTAGATCAACATGGGGCTCTACATATCAGTCAGTTATGGTTCATTCTCAATTTCCCTGTTAATCTTTTTGATTTGCAATTTTTCTAACAATTTTATCTCTGGGCTAGAGACTGTTGTAGCTTCCCTCACACCCAGAGGAGAGATACCTTGCTTCCTGGAGCATTGACCCTAAGTTTTATAGTAAGACGGGCTTCTGCCTGTCTACTGGATGCAATTTGGTAGGACCACTCATCAAGAGAACTAGTGGTTGTCTTTGGCTGCTTCGCTTTGGAAGTGCAGTCTCTTCCCTCCTTTCTGACCTTCTTGTGCTGCCCACATCTCCTTCTCCATCATTTTATCCACTCAGATTCTCAGGTGTGATATAGACTCAGTCCACAGTTATCCCCCAGATTGCAAGGGACTGCTACAATTCTCTCTAGCTGACCCTTTCTCTTAGAAACCATTGTCCCTTCCATGCCGAGAGGGCTGTACAGGAGTCATAACTTTTCAACAACTTCTCCAAATACAAGCTCTGTAGATCATTTTATATTTCCATATGGCAGGGAACTTAGATGCTGACTTGGTTGTGTAATGAATGAGGACACACCATGAGAAATGCATCTAATTGTGTGGTTACCACAGAACACACTTACACACACTAAGAGTGGTATCAGTGGCATTGTGACATACAGTGCTTTGGCTGTGCAGGCCCTCATCTAGCTCACAGGGGTTTAAGTGCTTATTTTTCTGTACTTGAAATTCCAGGATGCCATATTTTCATGTAAATAATAGCAGCCATATTTTAAAGAAGACCTTGAAAGTTGTGACCTGGGTAACAGTCTTTCCCTGTTGAGATCTATCCTGTACCCTCAACCAAGTCAGTCAGTACTTAATTTTTAGACTACAGGACAGGGATGACTTTGGTGTTTTTATTTGTGTGTTTATGTCTCAACCATGGGCTACTATTCCAGTATATTCAGTCACATCTGGCTGTGACTGAAAGGAGTCACTTAAGGTAACACTAAGATAAAGAACCTCTGAACAACTCTAGGATGTGCCTTATATTAACATTTTAAAGGAAAATTTACCAGCCTTTATAGTCTGGAATTGCTAGCTTACAGTTGGAATTGGGAGTTAGACTGAAGAAAGTTTATTGTTTTAACAAAGGTTTCTGTTTTTTCCTCTTGGAAATTTTGAACTTTTCCAGTTTTGCAAAAATATTTTAAGCATTGATCCTAACATGTTTTGAGAAGCTCACGTACTGATGACATACAATCCTGTCATTATAGGCATTGTCATTTTGATGTATGAGTGTTTAACATGGGTCTTTGGAAACCATACTTTCTTTATGCTACTTTGCATCCACATGGATTAAGGATAAGTGACACTCAGGAATATGACAGGTTTTTTTAAATCTAATTTACTGTAAAGTAATGACAACATAGAAAAATATTAATGACTTTTTAAAAGTAGTTTTGTAATTTATTTATGAGTTGTATTCAAGTCAAATCTTGATATCAACACTGCTGTTATAAATATTAAATCAAAATGCCTTTGTGCATTGAGCATAGAGAATAACACGGATAGTGATCCAGGATGAGTATCAGGTCATCAATACTAACAAGAATGGTGATCCAGTGTGAGTGTCAGGGCATCAATACCCATAAGGATGCTGATCCAGCATGAGTGTCAGGGCATCAATACCCACAAGGATGCTGATTCAGGAGCAGTACCAGGGCATCAATACCAACAAGGATGCTGATTCAGGAGGAGTACCAGGGCATTGATATTAACCTTCCCTTATCATGCTAAGAGAAGGAACAGAGAGTTAGAAATCAGGGACCTTTGGGTAATAATGTAGGCCAGGATCACACATATTTTTTTGTATATGTGTACATGTGTGCATGTTCATGCATGTGTATGCACTTGTGTGTGTGTGTGTGTGTGTGTGTGTGTGTGTGTGTGTGTGTGTGTGTGTGTGTAAGAGACAGAGACAGTAAAAGAGACACACACAATGAGAGAATTTGCTAGAATTAACCTAACACAAGGAGGGGTTCTCACAAACAGTAAAGGTGAACAGGTGGGGGCAAGAGATAAACTTCCATATTTTGCTGATTATCAGGGGAGAAATGTTAGAAAAATGTTGAATAAAGACTTCTGCTTTCAGTCACACTGCTTTTGAACCTGTAAGAATCCAAGAGATTTGATGAGGAATAATAAGTTGGAAATATGAATAGCAAAGCCCACTCAAAGTCCCAGACTTAGAGACAGAAACTGTCAGGGAGTCCTGAGCAAATGAGTGGTGAACTGCTGGTTAGAGATCATCTGGGGCAAGCTTAGATGCTGATGAAGGAGACCCCTTTGGGGTGAGTTTAGAGACTGATGAGGCTTCTCCACCATTCTGTATGTTCTCATCAGCCAAAGACAGAGCACAAGATGGGGAAATGGCTAGTCATAAAGAGCTGTGGAAACAGACCCAAGCATCAGCATGCTGCTGAGTGAGGAGATGGCATCTGACAGCCAAACACAGACTGCTGGGAAGAGCGAGGAGCAGGGAACAGTGCCAGGTGCCCTTGTGCTGTGCACGGACTTCTGCAAGTTTTCAAAGAGCAGATAAAATACATGGGTGTTGATGCCACTATTTTATATAGAGCATGACAGACCACTGATGGGGAATTTAATACTAAATTTTGTTTCCTAACCCAGAAACTGTAATATCAGAATATCGAGACTATTGGTGGGAGTTGGTAATGAAGGAGGCTTTAGGAAGCAGAACTACAGACTATCTTAAATACTCTCTAATGCACTTTACTCCATATGAGAGGGAGAATGGATACACACCAGTAAGTTAGAGCAATTTGGCAGATTCTTGGTAGGCTACTGATTACTAGCTGGGGTTTTAGTAGACTTTTGTTTTGTTTTGTTTTGTTTTGTTAGAGAGAAAAACAAACAAACAAAAAGCCCCTCAAAGATGTGCATGTGCCCAAGGTGCCTTGTTAGTGAGCCACATGGCAGCTGTCACCAATTACATATTCCCTTGCTTCTGTGTCTTCCCTTTCCAAAGTTGCAGTGAACTGCCAGCAAAGCATGCAGGCT
This sequence comes from Uromys caudimaculatus, assembly GCA_028551405.1. Taxonomy (NCBI): domain Eukaryota; kingdom Metazoa; phylum Chordata; class Mammalia; order Rodentia; family Muridae; genus Uromys; species Uromys caudimaculatus. The sequence continues at coordinate 98,670,568 of CM052700.1, forward strand.
CAGAAGTGACAGCTCGTATTAACCTAACAAGGCAGTGTGAGACATGCAAGAATGTGCTGGCTGTTCATAGTCTGCTGAAAATTCTAGCACACCCATCTCAGATACCAAAATATAAAGCCCCTTCACGCTAATGGCATCTGGTGTAATTTATAACTGCCAAGTATACTGTCTGCAGGTTCATATCTTCTTCATATTGGCAGATAAACTGGAACGTATAAATAAATTAGATTTTATTTAATAAACAATGCTTCTTGAGGCCATCTGTTATACAATAACTTCTTTTCTTTCTTGGAAATAACGTCCATTTTGCCCCAAGTCATGAAATGAAGAGGGAGTAAATTGTCTTGGTGTGAATTGAAACCAGTTTGCAAGTTAGAATTAATTTAATCCACCAAAGGGCAGAGCTCAGGAAGAAACTTTTAAAGTTGTGTTTGTTTTCCTTTCATGGTTGAATTACTGTCATGATTTTTAACTAAGGACTATTTCTGATCCCAGTATAAGGCATTTAGCAATGCCTGCAGATATCTCTTGGAATCCATTGAATATGTATGAATCCAATGCAGGAACAGCTCCTATAGCAAAGTTTTACCCATTCTCAGATGCCAGCAGTGTAGAGCCCAAGAGTCCAGAAATCATCGAAGTTTTTCTTAGGACACAATGAGGGCCCATGGCAGCTGTGAAGTCTAAAGGAGGAAAGGAGAAGAAGAAAGAAAGAAACTGGAGAAAGCACAGCTAGGAAGAATAAAGACAGCTCTAGCTATGGCCAGGTGTATTCAAGAAAGCCAAGTGTACTTAGCTTTAAAAAACATTTACTGTATATCCCAAGTCTCAGCATTTCTCCCTGTAAACAATTAAACACTGTCAGTTTAACTTGACTAATTCTATTGATTATCATAGCATTCAATAGTAAGTGCAAAATGTATTTATTCAGGTGATCCTTTAAGAGTCAATTAAGAAAAAATTATGAAAATTTCAAGAAATTAAATGGGACTGGGAAACATTTATTAAGTATATATTACTTATATATTACTATAAGTATGGTATATACTACTATATATATATTGGTATATATATATATTACTATATAATGGTAATATATAGTATATATTACTATATCATATGTATGGTTTTATTGATTCACAGCAATCATTATCTCTCTATATATATAGCATTACAGGTATATTGCTCTTATATATGTGTGTCTGTATATGTATATATGTATGTATGTATATTACTCAGAGAGACAAGTACTGTGTGGTCTTCCTCATACCTAGATCTTAGCTTCTAATTGTTAAATAGTCATGTCTGGGCAGGAGTAGACATGGGTAAGGCCATAAAGCTAGAAATGGACAGGGGAAAGAGAAGTTCTCAGAAAAAGAGTGGGAGACAATAGAACAAAGAGGAAAGGAGGAGCACAGGCCAGAGGGTACAGTGGGGAAGAGGGAGATGAGGAGAGGGGTCCAAGACTCCACCTGAATAAAATATGCATGAAAACATCATATGGTAGTTGGTTACTTTGTTAGATACCTTAAAACATGTCAACTTAAAATATCTTTAAAAAGAGAAAAGGAGTAGATATATAGATATATAGACAATAAAGAATAAAGCTAGATAGGAAGTGTGGATGGATAAGAGACATGTAAGAGATATGTGATCGTGGACTGAACCTTATGAAATGAGGCACCAATTCCCAGCTCAAACGACTTCTGGTCCGTTTCTGTGAGAGAAGAATCCCACTCACATTGGAGGTATAGTTAAATGCTAGGTGCATATTGCCTAATTGCATAACCTACTGGAGTGTGTAACAGGAATGCTGTGGGCATTAGTTACGCATAATTGAATATAAATTAAGAGCAGCTTTTGCATATGCTTGCCAAGTAGTTGTTCAGAGAAGAACTATATTAATTATATATAATTAATACTAGATGGATTTCAGAAACACATGAGCACACATGCATTTCTATGAAAATATATTCTGCCTGATAACTAATACCTGACCTCTTGTAAGAGAATTTCCTCACCTTTCTCTCTCCTCTAATATGAGTCATTGTCCATATTGCATTGGAGGAAACCTGAACCCATGATTCCTGTTTGCCAGGTCCTTGGTGAGGTCACAGAGAGGAATTTACATGATGGAAGTACATTGCCCTTAATGGATTGCTCATGAAGGTGTGCTAAATCAAGATTGTGGCTTGTTCAGTTTTAATCCTCTTCTGGCATCACCATTACTCATGTGTACTCTGATTATCTTGTCTGAGTAGAAGAGAAGGATTCTCCTCTTGGACTCCCATGAGGTCATCGTTTACTAAAAACATCCAGTAAAGAACATTTTAGGACCATGGCTTAAGTTGTAAATTCCTCTTTGGCAACATGCTTCTCACATTCTTATTTTATTTTATTTTTACCTCTCCAATATGTATTTGTTTTTGATCCCATCAAGGTTCATTTGATAATTCCCTGGGCTTTCCTAAGTGAGCCATCTGTGTTGTGCCGTCTACAAAGGTTTGTCATCTTGGCCTCTGTTACTTTACAGTTAGTACATAGAGCAAGAATTGGGCTTGGCTTTTAGCTCCCTCCCTCATATAGTCCTTGGTGCTTTGCTGGTGTGATGCTTCCCCACTTTTCCCTGGGTCTATATAGAGTTAAATGTTAGACAGATACATCAGATACACATATAAGTTCATTGTTAAAATGACATGGATTTATATTCCTTGTGTACTCGCTTTGCTTATTACACTATAGCTATTTTATCTGCTTTACTTAATAGTGTACCATTGCTGTTATGTCTTGCAAATAAATAAATTTATAGCTCATTCTTTCCTCTTCATCATATACTTCCACCCCCTCAATAAACATTTAAGTGATGGACAGTTGCCACTTTGTTTTATGAAAAATATTATGAAAAACATCAAGTTGAACATATAGTCAGATCATATGTTAAAACTTGCTATGATTGGCCTTATGTTTATGGGCCCGAAGGAATACTTATACAGAACATATAGTGATTGACAGAACTTTCTTTCAATGATGGTGGGAAGTTTCTTGCCTTTGGGACTGTTTCCTTTGCGAGTCCATTGACCACCATATTTTCTGTGGGACTCTCAAGCAGCAGGCGCCATGGGGTAAGAAGTGGGCAGGGAGCATGACTGCAGAATTTGAGAGGGAAGGATCTGAGTTACCAGGAGTGATTTCTGTGGCAAGAAGCAAGGAAGATTAAGTTGCCTCTTAACAGAGGCTGAGTCTGTGGCCATGCTTTGAGTGGTAGCAGAAGGGAGGTCTTCATACCCCTCAGGATCATTCTAGATACTTTTTTATTCCGACTTTTGCTTATGCTATCTAGGAAGTTTGCTTTCAGATGTGACATTTCACAACTCTCCTTCAAGACTCCAAATAGTTCTAAGCCCACAAGAAGCTAAAAATTATCACACAAGATTATAGACTCTCAGGTAAAAGAGATCTATAGGCTCTATCACTTGGTAAGCGGAGACATCTAAGTAGTTTACTTAAATTATCAAAAGAATAATCTTTTACATATTTCAGTTCCTCGAACCTTGGCACGTGATTTGTGGCCAGATCATGGGTATAAGTGGAGTTTCAGAAAGATGGATTGGATGTCAGTAGAGACAGGTGGGGGTGAAATTATACAGCCTTCCTAGCAACAAAGTGAGTGTCCTGTAAGCCTTAGTGTAAGCTTAAGGTGATGGCTTACAACCAGCCTGTTTCATGCGATTTACCTATATTTCCAAATAAAATCTTTGAACATATAAGTACCTCTGGGTAGGTTTTGTGAGGCTTAAAAGATTCAAATTGTGAATATTTGTACTAATACATATTGTTGAGAGACCATTTTTCCCGTTATCAAATATTCATTGTATGGACTAATAATAATCCTGCAAAGCCTCCATTTTATTTCATCTATAGTCATCAAAGGATAAATATGTATCAAAGAATATATATATATATATATATATAATATTTATACATGTATATGTTAAAGCCATAATTAAAATGGCCTTCATTTTGGAAAATAAATTGAAATGTGGTATATTGGACACACAGGAATTCCCAAAGTAAATTTTATATATATATATATATATATATATATATATATATATATATATATATATATATATGTAAAGCACCTATATATATGAGAAGATGGGAGGAATCGAGGGGAGAGGAGTCAACAGTTCTACTTGATGTCCTGTCACTTAGCTCAGTGTGACTGGACCAGATGGTCCAGGATGGCATCTGTTGGCATGGCTCAGTCATCCATCTGCACCAGAGCTATTTGAAATCTGCTGCCTCAGACCAGAGACTTGAGTCATACATTTCATACTTGGAAGGGAAAGGCTTTGTGAGATTTGAGCTATACATTTTGTTTCACTCATAATTCATGTCTTCTGCTTACTCTGGTTCTTTTGGCAGCAGACTTAAAAGTTGTTTCCTCTGTATTTCTGGCTTTGCAGCAATAGCCAGAAAATAAGTTAAAACCATAATTAAAATGACCTTCCTTTGGGAAAATAAACTGAAACTTAGTTATTGGATACACAGGAATTCCCAAAGTAGCTGCAGACAGAAATGAGATTATCAGGATGGCTGATGGTCACCTTCTTGGAGATGGTATGCCAAACTTCATTCATTGTAGTCTTTGAATGACATGTCTTGTACTTTACTGGATTTAATTAAATAAATATAAAAAAGCAATCACCATAAGAAACATATCACAGCTATGTAACAACTAGCTAACCAACTTAGCACAAGAGAAGTTGATTTTTGTGAACAGGAGTATCCACTAAGCAGAATCGTGAGTGATGGGCAAGAGACACAGTGGACAGCATTCTGAAAAGCATGGCTGCCAGTGATAGGTGATCTTTGCCTTGGAGGTTAATGCCCCATTTCTAAAGTAACCACATAGCTCTCATATGGTAAAAAGAACCATGGAGTTGCTGAGTAAGACAAGCTATGGACAGACCAAACCAACAAACAGGACAATTCCAACCTTTGTTTAATGCCCTTCTTTTTTCCATGTCTACTCAGAGACAATTTTTAGTTTCCCTTGATCTTTCTTCATCTGAGTTTAACCACACTGATGCACCAGTGGGACAGGGCAGCACCACGTATAGTGTCTAGCTGACAAGATAGCCAGTGTTCCATGAGCTCCTAACATGACTAAAGGTGAAATTGCCTTAGATGATATAATTTTATGTATTCTCTCTCAGCATTGCTAGCCTTAGATACTTACAAGTACATAGCACCATGGAACTGCCAACAAGTAAAGTATTTTACACATTTCTTTAATTTCTCAGTAATACTTCAGGATAAATTCTACAAGGGCATCATACAAACAAGGTATTTAAGGCACAAACTAGATAAGATCCCTCCCCAGATGCTCTTAACTGGCAGTTGATGGAGCTGGAATTGTCCCGACTGTCAAAGCTGGTATTCTGGAGACCAGGGTTCTACTTCTCTAGCCTTGCTGCCTAACTGAAGTTAGATCATGGTCTCTTTCCTTTCTCTTCCTCCACGTTGTTGTTGTTGTTGTTGTTGTTGTTGTTGTTGTTGTTGTTGTTCTTCTTCTTCTTCTTCTTCTTCTTCTTCTTCTTCTTCTTCTTCTTCTTCTTCTTCATATCAGAAATAAATTGATAATACAAAAAACATTCCTGTCTTTGGAGTGTATTTAAATGCCATAGGGAGACGAATGTGGACCCAGAGATCTGGATTAGTTAATACTGTTCTTCCTTGGGGTTACCATCACCTTCAGCTTCTTCAATCCTTCCCCTAACTCTTCCATGGGGGTTCCCAGCCTGAGTCCAATCATTGTCTGTAAGTATCTGCAACTGGCTCAGTCAGCTGCTGAAAGAGCCTCTTTGAGGACAGCCAAGCTAGACTCCTGCCTTCATCTTAATTTTTGAAGCAGGGTCTCTCACTGAAACTAGAGCTTGCCATTTCAGCCAGATTGACTAGCTAGCTAGACATACACCCCAGAATGCATGTCTCCACCCATCGGTGCTGGGGTTAGGGGAACACACTGCAACGTCCAGCTTGTATCCTGCTGCTGGGGATCTGAACTCAGGTCCCTGTGTTTGCATGGCAAGCACTTTCCTCATTGAGCTCCCTTCTCACTCCTCCAGATGTACTTATTTAAAAAAAAAAAAAAAAAGTAGTTTAATTCAGTGTATATCTAAGATTATATTAATTACATTTCTTTGGAATTCTAATGACCATGGCATAAGACCTCATTATGCTAATAGCTGTCCTTTTCTGAACTCACTTAGAGAAAGTACAATTCTGTTTCAGGGAGGCATCACAGAGAAGTTAGATCTCTCTCTCTCCCCCCCCCTCTGTTTTTAATAGCCTCTAAAATTGCAGCCCAATCTTCATTCACTGAGAAGGTATCTCATTTTCTTTTTTAGTAAAATTTCTTAACTCAGATCCCTATATTGCCATTACTACTCAACTTCAGTTATTAGGAATATATGTTGTTCAGTGTGAATCTTTCCTCCTTTTAAAAAATGACAATAAAAGAGACTGGAGAGATGGCTTAATAGGTAAAGGTTCTGTTCCCAGAACCCATATTGCAGCTCACAACTGATTATAACTTCAGTTTCAAGGGATGTCATTCTCTCTTCTGGCACCAAGCATGTATATGGTGCACAAATATACATGTAGGCAAAAGCCCATACATATAAAACCAATAGATAAAATTAAAAACTGTTAATGACAATATATAGAACTTAAGGCTCAAATCAGAAATATTTTTGGAAGGACTGCGGATTACTCCTAGGACAAAAACTGACTCAGTTTCCCACTAAGGGAATAGCCACAGCCTTGGACAGAATCACTGGTAACTTTAAAACCACAATTCCCACTTTTGAGACTTTGGATATTTTAAGATGTTTCTACTGATGTAGATATTCTTGTGCTGAATTTCTTTTTCCTAAATTTTGGATTGTTGACTTTTTTTAATTTTTTATTTTTTATTATTTTTGATACTTTATTTACATTTCCAATGTTTCCCCTTTTCTAGGTCTCCTCTTTGGAAACCCCCTATCCCCTCCCCCTCCCCGCCTCTATGGGAGAATTCCACCTCCCACCCACCCGCCCACCCATTCCCATATTCCCACCTTGACATTCCCCTTTACTGGGGCCTCTAATGCCCTCAAGCCCAATGGCCTCTCCTCTCTCCCTGATGGCCAACGAGGCCATCCTCTGCCACATATGTGGTCCGAACCATGGATCCGTAGATGTGTATTCTTTGGTTGGTGGTCCGAACTCCAGGACGGCCAGGGGGGGGGTCAGGCCCATTGATGCTCTTGCTCCCTCCATGGGGCTGCAAACTCCCTCAGCTCCTTCAGACCTTTCTCCAACTCCTCCATCTGGGACCTCACTCTCAATCCAGCGGTTATTGTAAAGTGAAACTTGGGCATTCTGAACTTTTGGCCTAATATCCGCTTATCAGGGAGTACATACCATGTTCCTTCTTTTGTGACTGAGTTACCTCACTCAGGATGATATTTTCAAGTTCCATCCATTTGCCTGCAAATTTCATTAAGTCATTGTTTTTAATAGCTGAGTAGTACTCCATTGTGTAGATGTACCAAATTTTCTGTATCCATTCCTCTGATGAGGGACATCTGGGTTGTTTCCAGCTTCTGGCTATTATAAATATGGCTGCTATGAACATAGTAGAGCATGTGTCTTTATTACATGTTGGAGCATCTTCTGGGTATATGCCCAAGAGAGGTATAGCTGGGTCCTCAGGTAGTATTAGGTCCATTTTTTTGAGGGTCCGCCAAACTGATTTCCAGAGTGGTTGTACCAGCTTGCAATCCCATTAACAGTGGAGGAGTGTTCCTCTTTCTCCACATCCTCGCCAGCATCTGCTGTACCTGAGTTTTTTATCTTAACCATTCTGACTGGTGTGAGGTGGAATTTCAGACTTGTTTTGATTTGCATTTCCCTGATGACTATTGTTTTAGCCTTTCAGGAATCTCAGATTACTCTAATAATCTGTAGAAAGAAGAGTTTTCCTCCCTCGGAAAATGCATGTACACGTGGGCCTGCCAAATTAGCGCAAATTTTTCACAAGTATTCTTTCAAGTATTTAGTGTGTGTTTGTATGTTTGTGTGTGTGTGTTTGTATGTGAGTGTGTGTGTGTGTGTGTGTGTGTGTGTGTGTGTGTGTGTGTGTAGCACATATGTATACGTATGATTTTAAAATGCTAGGTCAACTGTGCCTATACTCTCTCACTTGGGTGTTATTTATAGAAAATAGTATTAAGATTCAGAAAGTGCCCACACTATCCGAGCCCCTTCATTCTCTGAGGAGATGGTTCTCTTTGCCTAATGTCTTTATTAGTTTTCACAGCTACCAATAAACATTTCAGATCATTTCAGATTTCTTGGCATATATATATATGAGGTTTTGACAGCATAACATATTTTATAAAAGTATATTAATGACCTTAAGTTTCTTTAGATCCAGATATCATGTGTCAAAATCCAATTCTCAAGGCATTAAGTGTAGTTCTCATAAACGAGGACAGAGAACAGATGCTGAAATTTTATTTAGCTCAGCTAGCAAGTTGACAAAGCCAGCTTGAGATCTGCATCCATTGCTTTAGCAAATCAGACACATAAAGATACATTTCTGTGACAGCCCTGAGGGAGGCCCATTTTTCCTTTATCAGTTCTTTGATTTATAGAATCCATTTGAGCAGCAAACTTGAAAACTCTATCTAGATAAGGTCTCTGGGGCTAAGACGAGTCTATTTTGATCTGCTAAGACCCATGGTTCTTCACCATGCACCATGCTCTTCTGAATGGCATGTTAACCAGATTGTGGGCTCCACTGTAGCTTTCCGCAGAGCCGCAGCCTGTGTTTGTAACACACATCCATTGGTGTGGCTTGCTGTTTCTAAGTTATGTTGCCTGCAAGTCTAGTGATGTACTGGCAGGGTAGCCTAAGTCAGGAGGAAGTCCCAGTGGCCCTGACTGGCTCTCGTCATTTCTCCTGTACCATTTGCCTTTGCCTTCCTGGTCTCATCAGTACACACCAGACCATCCACCCCTGTGGCTTCCATTCCCAACTCTTGATCCAGCACACCTGCCCTCTGTGTATGTTCCTGTAATTGAAACTTTCAAATCTTCAGGAACAATCAAGTTCTCAGTATCTTCCCCACAGAGGCCTGGCCACCCTTACTTGTGGCATTTCAGTGAATGAGTTTGATTTTACTTCCAGCCAGTATTAGAAGGCTCCAAGTCATGTGTTGTTGTAAACTCTAAGACATTCCTCCCCAGTAATCATCAGTGAGCTCCCACTGAGAGGGATGCTTTTTAAGTTCTGCGTGTTTGGAAGCATAAGGAGATGATCCTTGCTTTTTCATCTGCCAGGCTCCAGCTCACTCTTTTAATCTCTTGTCAGAAGTAAACAAGGCCTGGATGACACCATCAGACTTGCTTGGAGGCCCCCAACCCTACACAAAGAACTCCAGGCAACCAAGGAATGTGGAGCGCCTAAGAAAGTCCACTCTACGTATCATCCCCTGAATTGGTTATCTAATATCAAATGATCATCCTTGAAATTATATACATACAAGTAATAGGATGTGCTAATCTTTATTAGTTAGAGAAAATAGGCCAGAGGCCACTAAGTTAGAGAGAACTGAGAGCCCCCCTGCTCTCTCTACTCAACATGGGAACAATTGGAGGGAGAAATGGAAAAGGGAAAAAAATGACATAATTGTATTTTAATTTTGAAAAATTTTTGAAAATGTAAAAGCTTAAATGAGTCCAAGGAAATGTGAAGACTGAGAATATTAACTCAGAGGGGGTAGAGTTGCCCTTGGTACCCTCTGGGAAGATTCTGAAGGACTGATTTCAAGGGATGATTAAATGTGTACCTGGGACTTGGAGGCGATTGGGACAGGATATGCATTTCAGGAGTTTGGCAGGGCAAAGAAGGAATGATTAAGAAAATTATCAGATGAGATCGGGCTTGTTCATAGGGGCCTTATTTGTAACTGCCAGAAGCTGGAAACCATCCAGATGTCCCTCAAATGAAGAATGGACACAGAAAATGTGGTTCATTTACACAATGGAATACTATTCAGCTCTTAAGAATGAGGACATCATGAGTTTTTCAGGCAAATGGATGGAACTAGAAAATATCCTGAGTGAGGTAACCCAGACTCAAAAGGACACACATGACAGGAGCCTAGCATGGCTGTCCTCTGAGAAGTCCAACCAGCATCTGACTGAGACAGTCGCAGATATTTACACCCAACCATTGAACTGAAGTTGGGGACCCCTATGGTTGAATTAGGAGAAGGATGAAATTGGAAGAGGAGGGCAACCCCATAAGAAGACCAACAGTCTCAACTATGACCCCAGGGAGATTCCAGAGACTGAGCCACCAACCAGGCAACATACACATGCTGGTCCGAGGCACCTGATACATATATAGCAGAGGGCTGCCTGGTCTGACCTTAGTGGGAAAAGATGTACCTAATCCTTAAAAGACTTAAGGTCCCAGGGAGGAAAGGAGTCTCGTGGGGGGAGCATCCTCTCAGAGACTGGGGGGTGGGGTGGGATGAGGAATTGTAGGAGGGGTAACCGGGGCGAGAGCAAGGGCTGGGTTGTAAATAAATAAAATAAAATAAAAAAAGAATGAAAATTATCAGAGCCAGCAGTGGTAGTACATGCCTTTAATCCCAGCACTCAGAAGCAGAGACAGGCCAATCTCTGTGAGTTCAAGGCCAGCTTGGTACAGAGTGAGTTTAAGGATAGCCAAGGATACATGGAGAAATACTGTCTTAAAAAAGAAAAGAAAAGAAAGTTATCAAGAAGATGAAATAGCATCAATCGAGGGATATTAGCTTTTAGAGAGAGGAAAAAATGGTTGCAGAGAGAATGACTTGTGTATAAGAGTTCTACAGTGGATTTTAGTAATGTTACAGAAGGAAGTTTTTCAGCAAGATGGGTTGAATCTGGAGACTACCAAACATGCTTAATTGTGGAAAGGAAATATTTTAATCTCAAACCTGAGGAAAGAATGCATGAGAGCCTGTGGCTCAAGTAAGATTAAGTATTAGCTATCTTTGAAGAGAGAAGACTAGTGGGTCAGCCTGGGACAGAAATGAGTTTCCTATAGGACAGCCTGACACAAGGATTCCTTCCTTTCCTACCACTAACGTAGGTGGGCGAGGCTGAAGGCAGAGACAGCCTCACAACACAGCATGAACTCGGTTCATTTCTGTGTCATACCTAGCAGAACTTGGTTTGGCTTTGCTGTAGTGCTTCATCTAGAAGAGACTGCCCACTTACTCCAGTATGTGGTGTGGAAGGAAGTGGAGGGAGGTGGCTTTTATCATTTAAGTGGAGCCATGAGAATGTGTATATATCTTTCTAGGACCAAGAAACCTCCTTCCCCAGGGCGCTCTCAGCTCAGAGGCTGTCCCCACGGTGGTGCTTCCTAGATGGTAAGTATTTGGAGACCTGGCAGAGACTGGGCTGGGGAGGCAGAAAGACAAGGTGTGGTTGACTCAGCTGCTCTTCATAAAGCCTTCCTGTGAATGGCATTTGCATTCCAATGGTGTTACTGGACCTTTCCTGGAGTCAGTCCTTTCTCTCAAAGCACCTCAGCATCAAATTGTTTAAACTGATACTCCCTTTATCACCACCTTCCTTTCCTGAAAGCCTTGGGTGCCTGCCTCAGAGTAGCCTGGGCCCAAACCTAGTCTTTAATCACAAGATAGATACTAATTCCTGCATTGCTTCCACACCTTGGAATTTTCATGTTAGTTTTCTGAGGCTGTCATTTCAGTATAGTGCATACATATGCAGGAAATGGATAGTCCCACTTGTGTCTGTAACTTTTCTGCTGAGTGTGACCTATTGTGCACATAATGGGGTCAGTTATCATGTGAGCATTTAATGAGTCTGCCCGCCTGCCATCTCATGCATTTTTCACTTACCTAGATGCTGTCGAATTCCAATTTTCCACCTAATTATCTACACTGTAATACATCTTCATCTCTATAGATTCCTGCTTATCTACTATCTGAGGGAGCTAGCAGAAGCATATGTTGTGTGCACAGAGACAGTGTTGTTGCTGATGGCCCTTTGTTTATTAGTGTGTTCATCTTTGAGGATGTAGGGATGGAATGAATATGGGTTAATTGCACAGATGGGCACATGTAGCTACTAAGTCTAACACACATCAACCAGGATACAGGTTTCCATTCCTAGCTCAGTTGACTGATGACTTACCTCCAATCCCTGTTAACCCATAGCAGTGGGAAGCATAATCATTTCTCACTCTCAGAGTCACAGGGAAGCAATGAGTATCTAAGGAAATCAAGAATTTACACAAGTCATTATGTTCCGTATACAGGCGTAGATAAAACTGTTAGGAATAGTGGTTTTAACTATGGAACTGTATTACTATATAAGTATTCTATTGCAAACCTTTCTTAATTGTTTTGATCACTTATTTTTAACCTTTTAAGTTAGAATACAAAATGGTATGTTCATGAATTGGAAATCTTTTATGACTAATCTTGATTGGCATCAAGGCTGAAGTTGTGGCTGAAAGAACAGAGAAGAGTTCTGCTGGGACTATGGTGCTTTAGACTTAGGCTTTTAAGCAAGACTTTGATTCTCCTATTTCTGAGCCCAGTTTCCTTCAGAGCATTACTTTCCCCCCTCTTTTAAAAATTGAAAATAGTTTCTTCTATCATACAATACATCCAAACTACAGTGTCCCCTTGATCCACTCCTCCCAGCATCCGCAACTCCCAACTCTCATCTCCCCTGGATCCACTCCTTCTCCATCTTCCATCAGAAGAGAGAAAGTCTTCCAGAAACGATAACCAAGCAAGACAAAACAAGATATAGTAATTAAGGCAAAAGCCCTCATGTCAAAACTAGACAAGGCAACATAAAAGAAGGAAAAGAGACTCAAGAACAGGCAAAAAAGTCAGAGATACACTCACTCCCACTGTTAGGAAAATACGACAAAACACCAAGCTAACAGCCATTATATACATGCAGAGGACGTGGTGCAGACCTCCACAGGCTCCATGTTTGCTGCTTCAGTCTCTGTAAGCCCCTCTATGCCCTGCCTAGTTGATTCAGTAGACCTCATTCTCTTGGTGTTCTCCATCCCCTCTGATTTTACAGTTCTTCTGTCCCCTCTTTCACAGAATTCCCGGAGCTCCAAGGGGACCCAGTGGAGACCTCCTATTTAGCCTCTCTCTCCTCATAAGGTCCGGCTGTGGGTCTCTACACCCATGCCCATCTGCTGCTGGAGAAAGCCAGCGAATTACTTTTAAAGTGTGTGATTAAAAGCAAATATTTGCATCCTCTTCTACGTCTTGCTCTATTTTTCTTATTGCTTTTGGTCTGTTTTGTCATATTTGTCCTGAGACTTAAATAAGGAAAAACATATTTTTAAATATTAAAAAGAATCAAATACAAATAACATGAGGTGTTCAAAAACACCTTATGTTTTACTTAGAAGTTTTCTTTCTTAAATAGATGCAACCCAACCCCATTTAGAGACTGCATAAACAATAATCCTTGCTTTGTCATGGCTTCCTTCAGATTTGTCCCTAGGAACAGAGTGTGAGAGGGAAATGATTTCTTTGGAGCCATATGTGGTCTCTGACCTGCATCTTCAAGTTGTTTTCCAAAATGAGAGTCACATTCCTGGGAAGTGTGTCTAACTATATCTTTTCTGGGTTTCTTTACATAATAAAATAATCAGTTCTCCCGTCAGTTAAAGTCCTATGCTAATTTCTAGAGACATATGAGAATAAGCAAGAAGTTGCCCTTTATAGATGCAGGCTTTTTAGTCTCAGGGTCATCTTTGAAGCTGTCTGTAAGGAGTTTAAGCAACCTGTCAGTTTGCATTCTGTTGGAGGTTGGAATGGAGAATGGAGAACAGTTTTGTAACGAAGAGCCCCTCAGAGATGACCACTCAGACACAATCTATAGACAATGGAAAGTCTTTACTCCAGCCATCTGTGACTACTATATTCAAGTATTCAGGCCCTAACTGTAGCACATCGTGTACAGAATGTAGGGATTCTAAGGCAAAAACCAAATCCTGGCATCTCAATTAGCAGCTGTAGGCACAACTTTGTGTAAGCAAGAAATTTGACAGAAGCAAAGATAAGCAATTAGTTGGAGGTGGGAGTTCTGTGCACATGATTACAGAAGCAGGTAAGTTAGCTATGACATTTGACCTTGGGTTTCTAGAATAGAGTTGTGTAATTCTCCACCAAGGAGATCAAGTACTAGTTAAACCTGAAATAGCCTCAGCAGGAATTCAAAGATGGAGGATCCTCTGCACTGTTTGCTATGTCACAGTTTCACATAAACTGAGGCATTTGGAGTTATAGTTTAAAGACAAACAAGATACAGGTAACTGTGTGGTTAGAAGGGCTTAGGAGCACTAGAATAGCAGTGGCCAAAGCACAGAAGTGATGACTTTTTAATAATAGATTTAGAGACTGGCTGCCCATGTCATATGCTTATAAAATGAAGATTTTGATTGACAGTAGAAAGGAAGGCTGTGAATCTGGTGTCAAATATAAATGACTCTAAATGCCCTGTATATTTTTTTCCCATAGCAACTTCTGCTGACCGCTTTTATCGAATAGACAGATCTCAGGTAAGTTATTTCCAGCTTATTTAAGAAAGTGAAACGTCTCCAAGTCAATATAACATGTTGGTAGCTAGTCTCATAGATTTTTTTCTAATGAAAAGATTAAAGTGTTCCCAGATTATAGAATGATGTTTATAATCTAAGCCACAATGCTTTTTGTCTGCATGTGTTTTATGACTTATGGACTTGACATGGTAAGTGAACATAGATAATAACTTGAATGACAGCTATCATCACAGTTCTGTACTTGAAGTTTTTTTTTGTAAGGTGCTCATACTTGGGCCAAAGCAAACCTTGTGTGTGTGTGTGTGTGTGTGTGTGTGTGTGTGTGTGTGTGTGTGTGTGTGTGTGTGTAGCATAGATTTAGTTTATTAATACTCTCTCATATTTAATAATGAGGAAAAAATTATGTTTAACCAAGGTTAACAACTCCTCCTACTATTCAAATTTTCCTGGAAAAGTGTTATGTGGCATTGAACCCATTGAAAACCGGCTCTTTCCTAACCACTGCTACTTAGCTTTGGCCACATTGTGGGGCAGAAGTCCGAGCTGTCATGTACTCCTATTAGACTAGGTAGCATGTGGGATGTCACATCTTTGATAGCATCTGGGAAGAAGTAGGGGAAAGATCATTTCTGGTCCTACAGACATGATCCTGGTTAGATATGAGTCCTGAACCATTGTCCTCTGCCTGCACTGTAAAGTCAGGGAGGGATGGCAGATGCTCAAGCTCCTGGTCAAACAGTGGAATTCCTTGGTGTATTGCATAGTTCATTTCACCTTGAGGCCAAGCATGCTCGGTTCTGTTATTCTGAGGGTGGTGATGTCAACCTTGACAGGCTTGTATTCCTCCTTTAGGAACATTTGCACTTTGTGATGGAGATTTCTCATGATGAGATTTTTATTCTGGACCCAGATATGGTAGTGTCACAGCAAGCAGGGACACCTCCAGGAATGCCTGACCTGGTGGTTGAACAGGCTTCTGGGTGAGTGTGTTTCTTCTCTGTTGGTACTGCCTTGGCTGGCTGTGGAGTGACCTCCATATTTCCTTTGCTTTGGACTTGATATTCTAATGACATAAAGACATTTTGAATACAGATTTATTGATGTTTCCATAAAGTAAAGTAAAGTAAAGTAAAGTAAAGTAAAGTAAAGTAAAGTAAAGTAAAGGCACCTGGTTCTATAGTTATTCCATTTTATAGAGATATTTTTTTTCCTCCAGTTTTTTGATTTTTTTGGTTATTATCAAAGTACTTCATGTTCATTTCCATATAGTTTAAACAGATAGCTATATTACCCCCAAATTTGAGCAGCACTAAAGAAAAATTGCACAGATTATTGTACTAAAACACTCTTTGAGGGATTGGATAGATGGCTCAGCAGTTAAAGAGCATGTACGTTTCTTTCAGAGCACCTGAGTTCAGTCCCACTCTTCCCATTGGGTGTCTATACCACTATATTCCAGCTTCAGGAAGACTGATGTCCTCTTGTGGACTCTGTGTCCACTTAGACTCACATGTGTATATAACCACACATAAATACACCCTGCATATATAAATAAAAAATAAGATAAACATTTTAAAAAAGAATGCTTGACAGTCAAAATTGAAAATTAGTAGAAAAGTTTGCAGAAAGAGCATTCAAGCACTCCCAGATACCTTACAGAAGTTCCTAAAATGGCACTATAGTTATATTCATAGTAAGATCACAGTGACTAGTCTGTGGTGAGTTTACTAAAGAAATCAAGATCTTGTACCATGTCTAAGTTGTTTTAAAAATTTTTTAACAATTCAAAACTATTTACTAGGAGTTGTTACAGGCCAGATACTAGTGTAAACATGTGAGAGCCAATAGTGCAAAACTAAGAACAGACAAACGTCTCTGTCCTTGCAAAGTATAAAATTAATAGATAGCAGCTTCCTGGTGTATGGGTGAAATACAGGTTGCCCATACATATACAGCGTATACTGGCACTCATAACAAACACACATTGTGTATCTATAATGATAGAGCATAATCAAGTGTACTTTCCAGAGAAAATCCAGTCTGATGCCATGTCCTGCTAAAGAAGAGACAGATGCTGGTGCCTACAGTCCACCCCACATAATAAAGACTCTTATATTTATTTGATGAGGATGGAGCCATCCATTAAGGTAGCTTTGGGCTTTTTCCTCTTTCTATGCCAAGTAGTCACTCAAAGGGACAGCTTTCTTTTTGGTTAGAATTTTGTCACTTAAACCCAAACAGAGTGGCCTGAAAGCCCATTAGACTGTCAATCCACCCTTGATTCCTTATTTCTTAGCTATAGTGCCTTCAGGAAGCAAAGATGCTAAGAACAAGGTTGGGCTTTCTCGTTTTCTAAATTCTATTTCTGTGCCTGGCTCCTTTAATTCTTTACTCATGTCACATGTAATAAAATGGCTTAATCTTCAAATCAAAATGCCTCATCAATATAAAATAAGATAAAATCATACAAGTTACTTTCAGGGCTGTCGAGAAATGATGAATATGAAGTATGTATCTAGTAAAAATGGATTCCGCTTCTCATGTTGAAGACAAGATCATTATGAGATAAAAGCAGAATAAGACATACAGTTACTTTCTGGTACCATTTTTGCTCCAGGCTGTCTGACTGGTGGAACCCTGCCCTGAGGAAACGTATGCTGAGTGACAGTGGAATGGCTACACCCCACTATGAGGACTCGGATCTGAAAGACTTCAGCCACTCCAGAGTGCTCCAGTGAGTCTCGTCCTGGTTTATAATTATTGCTTTGAGATAAAAATATACTGTCATTTCCCCTCACCTTTCCTCCCTCCATACTCTCCCTTATGCCCCTCCTTGCTTTCTTTCAAATTTGTGATCGCTTTTTTATTAATTGATGGGGGTGGTGGTGGTAGTAGTGGTGGTGGTGTGTGTAGCCTGTAAGACTGAATAATATCACTTGCATAAGAACTATAGACCATCTAACAATAGCAGGCATGAGAAGCCCTCTTTTGAGGTATTGGTCAGGATTGTTCGGGAGATTCCCAGAACACCATAGGCTAGGCTATTGTTATTCCCCTTGGTTCCTCCCTAGAGGTGGAAGGTAAGTCCTACTGCTGAGAACACCATGCATGTCGGATAGAGGACCCTTGCTTGGCCTAGGTTTCCCTGCACGTCCTGTCCTGGTGGATGTCCACCTTCTGTTTTTCTCCCTTGTGAGTGACCTTGAGACTCTGCACCTGGGTTTGTAAACACTTTTAAACTTCCCTAGTAATTTTGTTCCTGGAGACCAGAGTATGTCAGATTCCCCACCCCTCACCCCTGTGAACTTCATCCTGAAGACATACAGCAGAGTTTTGAATAGTTAGGAAGGAACACACAGGTTTTCATTGTGTGACCACTGGAATTTGTTGCTTTGTCTCAATTTCTGAATGTAGGTATGTGCTTTATTCAATATTGTCCACTAGTTGTTTTTTTTTTTTTTTTCTACAGTAGTGTGGTAGTTTTAGTTGTTACCTTGACATAATTTTGAATCGCCTGAGAATAGTCTTACTGTGGGATTGTCTAGACACATTGGTCTAAAGGCCTGCCTGTGAGGAGTTTTCTTTATTATGTTAATTGATGTGGGAAGAGCCAGTCTAATGGTGAGTAGTACTATTTCCCGAGTTTGAATCTTGGGTTTTATGAAAGAAGAGAAAGCTAGCTGAGCAGTCAACTTGCATGCATTAATTCATCTCTCCCTGCTGTTGAGTGTAAATGAGATATGACAGCTACTTCCAGGTCCCTCCACCCTGAATCCCCCACAATGATGGGCTGTAACCTGGAGTTGTGAGCTACAATGAATGCTTCCTTCTCTAAGAAGGAGACTGGGACAAGGCAGGTGTCATTTCTGTGTAGATGTGGCTTGTATGGATAAACGAATACAACCCCTGTGTGTAGATGAGCATCGGAGGCATCCTTTTCCTTCGGGTGTGATCATGGTTGGAAAGCAGTGTGCTGCTTGGAACTTTAGAAAAGTTCATACTTTATGCTATGTGAATCATCTTATCTGCCCTTATTTTGCTACAGAAGCACATTAGAGAATACAATATGAGGTCACAATTAAACTTATTTTTTGTACCCAGTTTTAACTCAGGACAATCATCCCATCTCAGAAGTTATAGAAGAACATTGTCATTTATGAAACTGGACTTTTTTTTTTCAGATGAGTACAGGGTTCTAATCAAATAGTGATACTGACTTTAAAACATTTAATCTTGCCGGGTAGTGGTGACGCACGCCTTTAATCCCAGCACTTGGGAGGCAGGTGGGTTTCTGAGTTTGAGGCCAGCCTGGTCTACAGAGTGAGTTCCAGGACAACCAGGTTTACACAGAGAAACCCTGCCTCCAAAAAAACCAAAAAAAAAAAAAAAAAAATCAATCTTACCTTTCCATAGAATAACAAGATTACTTAGCTTCTTAGGAGCCCACAGTTAAATGAAGAGGCAAGACACCACGGCATTGTTTCTTAAGAAAGGCCGGAAGCAATTTCCCCAAGACAAAGGGAGAAAAATGAGAAATCTCAAGCTAATTATTTCATTGGCAAAGGTTCTACTCAGACACCCCGAGGGCAAAAGGAGACTTCATTTTAATTACTTCCCTGTATGACCTCTTATTTTTTTATGTGAGGAGGAGAAAGGAAAAAATGAATTGCTATGGGTTTTCTCTTTTTAATTAAACCATGTTGTTGGTTCCGGGTGGCTTTTTGAGTGCTTACAATTCAGAGCATTTTTCCATTTCCTTTTTGTACAGAATTAGGGCTTGTGAACAGGAATGACTCAGCCATCCGTGAATGGCTAAATAAGTGGCCATCTATCTGTGGGCAGGCTTATTGGAAAATTAGACTTTTAATTATCTGCAGAAATAAATATTAAGCCTGTACAGACCAGCTGAGTGTTTCAGTGTGTCTGTGGTTTCCAGAAAGTGGACTATTATTTCAGTCTAGGCTTCTGTAGTCAGTGTCTTCTCAAGAGCATACTCATATACACGTTGTAACACATAAAAACTTGTTTCTGAAATAGTTGACATTCTTCCCAAGAATTGCACATACATGTAGCACTCCCATAACAGCCTATGTCGGAATGAACTCTTAGTTTCACCTGTGTTTCTCTGAACCACAGCAGATACCAAAGTGCTTTACGTAAAATGGTTCAGTGTTTGCAAATAATCCACTTCTCTAATCTACATGCTACTTACTATGAGATAAACACTCCATAAGTACTTGTAGTACTATATTATTTAGGGAAAAATAAGAAGAGCCATACATGTTCACTACAGACAATATTTTACTGAAGTAATCTTATCACTGCTTGATTGAATCCATGGACCTCCAGACAAGGAGCACTCGTTGTAGTGCCTTTTTTATTAATTGATGAAGGAGATACCATTCCTGGGCAGGTGAGTGTAGGCTGAAAGCTGGCTGAGCATAAACCAGATAACAAGTCAGTAAGTAAGCCAGAGAGCAGCATTCCTTCATGGTTTGTGTTTCAAGCCCCTGCTTGAGTTTCTATCTTGATATCCCTTGATGATGAACTATGACCTGGAAGTATTAGCCTAAACCCTTTCCTCTCCAGTTACAGCCTCTTGATAAATGTGTCTTTCTGTGTTGATATATACATATACATATACTCATTGCAAAGTATTTTCACAATAGAAATATTTAGGAATAAATACATGAAAAGAACATGAGGGATTATTGCAATGAGACTGGTGTCTGCTAGAACAGCCTTAAAATCTCGTTAACATGGAAACAAAAACAAGTTTAATTTCATCATTTTGATGATATTAAGTAACCAACTCCTGAAGAACAAATCAAAACCATTGAAGCTAACAAATATTATCTATCAGAATTTGACATGGTAAAAACATTTAGAGAATGATTTATGACTCTAATTCATTTATCAATAAAAGTTATTGTATTCAAATATGCCAATATTTTATTTGACAGGAAAATCTCAGTTAAGAATAAAGACATACTTACTGCAACTTGATATGCTAGAGCTGGTTGGTATATATGGGAGGCTTCCCCTTTTCTGAAGAGAAACAGAGGAGGCGTGGATGGCGAAGGAAATGGAAGGAGGGGAAACTGATCGGGTTGTAAAATTAATTAATAATAATTAAAAAGAATAAAGACATAGGGAGGGAACCAAACAGTAAAGATAAAGAAATAAATGACTAAGAATTACATTGAAAGAAAAAAAAGAGTTGATTCTTTGAGAACATAAATAAGAGAGTCAATATTCTGGAAAGAATTCTCCCCCCCACACACAGCAGGGACTGAGGGAAAGATGAGGAGTGCACAGTTTGCCCCTGCTCCTTCTTCCTCCACAGCACTGAGGTCACCCCCAGGCTGTTCCCTAGCCAAAGCCCCCATGCTTCTTCTTGGTATTTTCTCAT
This sequence comes from Uromys caudimaculatus, assembly GCA_028551405.1. NCBI lineage: Eukaryota > Metazoa > Chordata > Mammalia > Rodentia > Muridae > Uromys > Uromys caudimaculatus. The sequence goes on from CM052700.1 coordinate 98,691,660, forward strand.
TGTTTTGAGCACTGAGTTCCTTAGATGCATCATTCTCCACCCTTGTTCAAGAACGGAGAGAGGGAAGTCGTGGATGGGGAGAACTCTGTTTTTGTCTCTGCTGGATCTTACTGAGTTCATACTGTTTCCAGTTAGCGTCATGAGCATTTGGGGCTAGGTATGTTCATGCACAGCAGGCACACTGTCTTCAAACCCTGAGAACAGGGCAATCTTGAAGAACTGATTTTGAAATAAATTGGCAAGCGGTTTCTGACACATGTTCCTGTTAGGGTCATAAGAGTTTGCCTTGAGGTTTAACAGATTAGTTTGCCTGTCTAAGAACATTTATTTAAACGAGCATGTGGGTGGAGTTACAGCACAGTTAAGGAGACGCCTTGCATGGCATGTACAAAGTGCTGGGTTTGATAACACCTCATCAACATGTGTTTGCACCCAGGGGAGGTAGTAGGAAAATCTCAAGTACAAGATCATCCTTAGCTACCTAGTGAGTTAGTACAACTGCATTAGATCTTGTTTCAAGATCTTGCCCTTATCATTAACTCTTCCATGATTGCCCTGAGTGAGACTATGTTTTGTTTGGATGGAAGACTTTAAAAGATGCAATTCTTCTTCAGACTTGTATCTCTTATTTAGGCAATTATGTTTTATCAAACAATCTATTTGGAATGCTCATCACTCTGAAAACATGGAAGACTAACATTTGAGTACACTGGGAGTTGGCAGGCACAGGACCCAGATGTGGAATTAGTTTCTGAGTAGCAGTAATCTTCAGGTTTCAGATCTTTCATTTATGAGATTCTCCTAAATTGATGGAAAGACATGCATTCATTTATTATATTATATTTATTACAATAATATATTATTATGTCCAAGTTGTAAACCTGAGAGAACCAAGGTGAAGAAGTATCATCCAAGAAAGAAGGGACTATCTGGGTCCTGCTCTAAGACACGAGGGTGAGGCTATAGTGTACAGCCCCAGGACAGCCGTTCCTGACAGTAATGAGAAGTGAGACTGAGTTCATTATGAAACCATGGAGACATCTGTGTCTAAGCTTTCATATGTTACCTTGTCAGCTGATCGAGGCTGATAGATCTCCGTGATTAGCAGAATAGTTCACTCTCAGACAAGAGTCACTGTTAGCAAGCTTGAGCTACGGTGTGTGAAGTCTGATTTATGATTCCATTTTACTTCTTGAGTGGGAAACACACTCAAGTACTGAACCAACTAATATCAGTCACCTTCAGTACCCATGAAAGGCCCTGGAGATACAAGCCTAAATAAGGAACGTTGCCCTTGAGAGCTTATATTAGTGAGGGAAATCTTATAGAAATCTTTGGTTATAATTCACTGTGATACATATCACAATGGATATATGCAAAGAGAAAACTAGAAATTAAGATTTGCTTCTTACCTTATACTCTATTTTTATTTTTTCTCATATGGAAAGTATGAATTTTTTAAAAAATTGATTCCTAGGCATATTTTACTGTACCATTTCACAAGAACTGGTAAATATCAACTTTTTCTATATATAACTAGAAATGTCCATCAGAGAACATTCAGTGATCATTAACATCACCTTTTCTGGATATGTTTAAAGAAATCTGTAACTAAGAGACCATTTAGGGATATCCAGAACTCATCATCATGCTTTAAATAAAAAATTTGGCTTTTTCCATATAGTTTACAATTCAGTCATGATATCAAGATGACAACCTCAAATCCTCCCCCATTTCTAACTTGGCTGAATGTAAGAGAAATAGCTTCATGCCCCTCTGGTTCTCTTCTACTTTCTTTCCCCAGTTTCCTCTGGAAACATTAGGTTATGACCCAAGCCTAGGAAAAATAGGGATTGTGCTTCTTATCAAAGCTCCAGGTTCCCAGAGGGGGATGAAGATTGGCTGAGGATTTAGACTGTGGAAATATCCTTTGAGAATCACAGTTAGATAAGAAGGAGAAAATTAATCTTCTTAGTGGGGTGTGGGCTTTGCTGGGCTCTGAGATGGAGTCAGTGTCGTCAGAACAGCGATCATCCCGACATGTTTTGGGGAGATAGCTGGGTCCCCTACCTGCTCCCCTTTGACCGGCCTAAGTCTGATCACCTTGGATAGTCACCCCAGCTGGAAACGTTCAGGAAAGGCCCGCCCGTCTCCCTTTGGTCTTGTTTATCTCCTGTTGTCCTCAAGTGCTTATCTTTGAGAGCCAAACACATGAGATATCCTGTCCCTATATGTGTAAAAAGCATCTAATAAGATATTTTCACTTTCTTTTTATGACCACTGCTCAAAGAAAAAATTGGGGAAATTGAGTCATGCTTCCAAAGCCACCTAGGAGAATAGCCATCACAGGATCTCGGTAAGCAGGTCTTGTTTTGACTGCTGTTGCAAGGAGAAAATGAGCTAGGAGAAATGTGCGCCAGCATTAAAACACACATTGTATTGAAAATGCTGCCAGAAAATTCTGCCTTTCCAGTTTTTTTAGTCCCAAATTTTGCCAAAAATTACAGCACTGGAAACATTACCACTGTTAAGTGTTTCTTTTTATTATTATTATTTGTGAAATTTGGCAGCCTTACCTACTCATACCTGGGAAACCGTGATCGAAATGCATAAAAAGCAACTGGAGACTTCTTTAAGTCACATGTGTTCCCTCATTGGCCAAATTCTGCATTGCTAATTTTGTCCCTACAACACATTGTGCTGTACCTGAAATAGCAGCACATAATGAAGCTTCAGGGCTGAATGAATGAATACTGGATATTAGAGAAAAGGCCTGCTTGGCCTGGTAGTGCAGGCCTGCAAAAAGACTGGAACTCAGGAGGCTGAAGCAAGGATGTTTAAGGTATCTGATGTGTTTCTGTGGCGAACCTAATCCCAGTCACACTGCAACAGAATAACAGGGGAAAATGCTGAGTGTGTTTGTCTAACTGTGCAAACCATTTTTATGTTGCAAGCATCAGTACAAAAACCTGTTTGTTGTAGAAAGAGTATGTGGCAAAATAATAAAAATGTACCCATATCCCTTAGATGAGATGTGAATATTTCACAAGGTCAAAGGTAGGCAGTCCTGGTAATGGGTATGGAGAGTTAATGGCCACTGGGATGAGCTCGTGGTGAGGAGGGGTAGCCAGAAGTGGTTCTGTCAAGCAGCCTGCACCGTGAGGTGCTTCCCATACTACTTTCCTGGGTGTTTGGAGTTTTCTTAATTATTGAGTCCTTTAAGACATTTAGATGTCCTTTGAATGGAAAAGGAGATGATGGGAGTGACAGGAATCCTAACATGTGGAGTGCATATTCAGGCTCCTAGACATTCATACGTGGATCTGTGTGGAACCCTTATGTGGCTTACCAAGGAGGCTGGGAACGGTGGACGGGGACTGCAAGGGACTCCTATGAATATTCTTCCAAAACAAAGCAGAGGGAAAGTGGCTCTGGGGTTAAGAGCACAAGCTGCCCTTCTAGGGGCCTGGTTTCCACTCCTATCACCCACATGGTGGCTCACAGCCTTCTGTAACTCTTGTCCTAGGGACCCAAAGTCTTCTGGCCTCACTGGGCATGTATGTGATGCACAGACATACATGCAGGCAAACACTCATGAACATAAATAAAAATCTCGAAAAAATTAATAATAATAAAAATAATAAACCGAGAGCAGAGAGGATAGCTTTGCCTTCCACAACAGTTTGCCTCAGACATTATGAGACGCTGGAAAAACGTGATGAAATTTTTGTGATGAAGCTGTTTCAGTATCATTTAAAACTACACAGTGGTAACTCCATCTCTTCCTGCATATAGAAGGCCAATTTAAAAAAAGTGTTTCCAAGAGCATGTTAAAAGTGGAGACTGTGTGTACAGCCCATCTTGTCTCCCCTGGGAACAGCCCTATGTCGGTACCAGGTACTCTGTGCTGTGGGTTTTTGTAGTCAGCCCTCTTTAATCCAGTTACAGAATGGTTTTGGCTCCCACCAGTTTGTTAATGGAACAGAGATACAGAGTAGGGAGGATGGTGTCCAAATCTAAAACAAGTGACCGTCCATACAAGGGATGCTAGTTGCACCAACTGACACTGCCTCTCTGACAAAGGGACAAGTTCTTTAGTCCGGATTATTATTTTTTAAAATATTTTATTTATTTTCATGTCCACAGGTATTTTTCCTGCATGCATGTCTGTATGAGGCTGCCAAATGCCCTGGAACTGAAGTTACAGATAGTTGTGAGCTGCCATGCGGGTGCTGAGAATTGAACCCAGGTCCTCTAGAATCAGAGCCAGCGCTCTTGACCACTGAGCCACCATCTCTCCAGTCAAGATTATTAATAGCCTTTTAGAGCATTCTGGAGCAGCATCCACACTGTCAGAAGAGTGAGCACACTTTCACTAAGGCCCATAACATTATTTCTCACTTTCTGAAGGGGAGCAAAACCCAACACTGAAGCAGCTGTCAGTTTGTTCTTCTCAGAGTTGCACCCTGGGGAGCCCCGTTTCACAGGATTCCCACCACATTATTGGGCATAGCATCAGGATATTCAGGCAACAGAAGGGAATGTGGGAGTTACCACTTAATGCCATGCAGTTCACTGGCACCCAGCCTGGCCTTCCTTTCCTCCACTCAGTGGATGGTTAGCCTCATTCCCGCATCAGGTTCCTAGAAACTATCAGGAAATGGTCTAAGCATCTCTCGTCGATGCACCAGTCTAAGTTCTTAACAGTGCTGTGAAACAACCCAGTTCCTCTCAGAGAGAGTCTGTGGGCACTTTTATGGCCCATTGTCATTATGGTGGTTCTTCTGTTTTTGTGTAGTAGCCCCCATCAACACAAATAAATGTAGTAACATTTTAAAATAAAATAAACCACATATTCCCAAAATGCAAACAGATTTTTGTCTCAACCTGAGCAGTTAGTCAGAGCTTCTCAAGCACTGCCAAAGTCATGAGTCTGGTTTCTGAAAGCTACAACCTTGATTCCCTGTGTGTGTGTGTGTCTCCTCTGGCTGGATCTTTTCTGTTCCGTTTCCCCACTTTTAAGAAGCACGCTGACAAATGCTTTGCAAAGACTGATTCCTCACAGATTTAAAATGCTCACAGGCAGTGTGATGGTCAAGTCTCTATAATGAATAAGTAGGTAAACTTGACTCTACCTCTTTTATCTATTGATCTCCTGTCCTGGTTCTTTCTTCTTTGAGGAAACGCCTTTCTCTTTTTGTTTACATTCCTGGAAAAGAACAGTAGGTGGCAGTAACATTTCAAGTCACAGGGTATTTAGAGGCCTCCAGAAACTGACTGTGAAGAGTATTCCGCAGGAAAAAGCAAATTGTACAAGCTAATGATGAAATTGCTTTTTTTAAAATAAGAAACCTAATAAATGTAAATGCAAGAATCTATTTTTAAAAAATGACAGTGTATTTCAAACACAGCTCGCACACAGGCTGTATTTGCGTAGAGAATCTTGAAGATGGAGTGGTAATTGAGTGGATGGATATTCACCTCAAATGAAGAGCTCACCCGTGTGTGTGTGTGTGTGTGTGTGTGTGTGTGTGTGTGTGTGTGTGTGTGTGTGTGTGTGTGTGTGTATGATGTGCATTTTGGGACTTTCCCCTCATTGACAATGCCCAGCTCTGTGCTCCTCCCCCACTCTCTGCCCTTCCCCTGTGTCTGGAGAGAATGTTACCTTTGAGGCCTTCTGGCTGTCCCTGAAGGGGGCTTGAATAGAGTGTGTTTGTCCCTCTCCTCTCAATGCTGCTTTGTGTGGCTGCTGTAGCTTTCATCTTTGCTCTCTCTCTTTCTCGCCTGAGCTCTTTTACATCTGTGCTTTGTTCATTGTCTAGAGAAATGAGCATACGAGAAGGAACAAAAGCAAACAAAGACAGGTTTGTGTAGTTGGTGGAGAGTGTCAAGGCAAAGGACTTTTGGTCCTCTAGTCCTTAATTATAGATGCTCTGGGGCCAGAGTAACGGTGACAAAGTTATACCTTGGGCCTACTGGCTCAGTGTTTCTCAGGGAGTCCTCAGTGTGACTCCATGGAGTAATGTCCTCTCGGGATAGACAGCACAGACCTTTGGTGGAAGCTCAAGTGAGAAAAGCTGTTGCCCAGAGATCAGAATCTATAGTCCATGTTCAACATGCATTAAAGCACACCTGGGTTTCCTTGATGTGAATGCAGATTTTTGCCTATCAGCAGGCTCTGGAAACTGCTAAGTCTGCACCCGTTGACAGTCGAACAGGGAAACACAAAGATGACATTCCTCAGCAGTACAAAGGACCCTGAAAATGTGTCTGGAAGGAGTGTCCCATGAGAAATTGTTTTCCATTTGAGATATCTTAGGTGTCTCATAGCCAACCAGAATACTCTCTTAAGAATG
>CM052700.1:98698115-98729022 GCA_028551405.1 Uromys caudimaculatus
GGGGGAGGGTATAGGGGGTTTCCAAAGAGGAGACCCAGAAAAGGGGAAACATTGTAAATGTAAATAAAGTATCAAAAATAAATAAATTAATTAATTAAAAAAAAAAAAGAAAAAAAGAATGAGACCGAGTGTCCAGACTCAGATATCGAAAATTCACCATAGCAACAGAGTGTACCTATGTGGCGGGCTTTGTTACAAAAAGATTATTTTACCAAAGAGTGAGAAGTAAAGATGAGGGAGCCTAGGAAGCTCTCAGGACTGTGGCCAGGAAAAGGAAGGAAGGAAGGAAGGAAGGAAGGAAGGAAGGAAGGAAGGAAGGAAGGAAGGAAGGAAGGAAGGAAGGAAGGAAGGAAGGAAAAAGTGTGTTGGGTAAGAACATGGAGAGTTGATAAGTAAGATAAGAATTTTCTAATAGATTGGATTTTTTTGAGAAAAGGTTTCTTTGTGTTGCCCTGGCTATCCTGGAACTCATAGACCAGGCTGTCCTCCACTCCAAGATCCCCCTGCCTCTGCCTCCCGAGTGCTGAGTTTAAGGGCATGTGCTGAATAGGGTGTGTTATCACCCCGGTCTTATAGAAAGTGTTATGTTGGCCACTGGCAAGCACAAGAAAGGAATATTAATAAAATCCACACATGCAATTGCTTTTGGTGCATGGGCATGCGTGCTGTACACTCTGCTTTATTCCCTCCCATGTATCTTACTGCTAAGACAATTCACAGTGTGCTGAGCAGTATACAGAGGCAAAGCAGGATCCAGTTCACCTAGAGACCCTGCCTTGTTTTCTGTTATGGTTCCATCATACCGGGCAAGCCTGAGAGTGTAACTATCTAGGAGTTCTTCTGCCCCATCTATAGTCTATTGTCTTAGGAAAATATCTCATTTCTAAGTATTTTCAGAATGTAATTTCCATTCTGTGTCTCAGACTTGGCTTTCATACCCACTTGAATATTTATTTCAAGCTCCTCTCAGTGTGGTCCTTCATTCTGTTGACCTCCCAGCACGTGATCACATATAAATGTTAAGTATATATGTTGGTGATGCTGAGAAGGGAGACAGGCATCATTTTGTAGATAATTCTTCTCTCAAAGTGTGGGGTAGGCTCCTAGTATTCATCCACTCTATCTTGTGTTGACAACCAGTTTCTAAGGGAGAAAATGGTGCATACATCCTGAGAAAGGACAACGAAGAGAAATTATGGATGCTTTTAAATGAAAGCTATGAACTGTAAAGACCGTGAAACATTGTTTGAGGCTTTAAAAACAGATCGGAGAGACTAACATTTAAAATATATAAATGTATAAATCTTAAAATTTTAGAGCAACCAATGAGAACTACCACACACGCATATCTCCAAAACCTGTTGCAAAGCATCATACAAGGTTATGAAGACTGGAATAGTCATGGCATCTATTACTTTAGCTCCAAGGTCACTGAGGGGAAGCAATGAAGTGAAATAAGAATTAACAGTCTAAGGAATAAACCTTCATGATTTAACCTCTTTTTGCTATCATATTTTGTCACTTTGCTCATAGGAAATTGGACGTGTAGTTTTCAATGTCCTTAGGCCTTGTGACTGACCCACATGAAAGATAGGAGGTTTGGAATAGAAGTTTGTGGGTGGTGGCAGTTTAAGAATGGTCTTTGATCTTGTGCTTTAGAAGTGACAGATACTGCATATAGCACTGCCCAGTACAGTAGCCAATGGTCAGTGTATGTCTTAGGTCTTATTCCCTCAGAATCCTATTCATATAGAATAATCTAGTACAATGATACACTGCAAAAGCATATAGTTAGACAATTTCATATATTCACATGCGTCTGTGGAAAACCTCTATTTCGGAGAATAAACGCAGTCTCTCAGAAGTCTAGAAGTATTACCTGCAACCTTCAACACAGATTTGCTTGTTTTCAAAAATTGTTTTAAGAAAATCTTTTATTTTGAAATCCTTATGTCTGTATTAGTTTAAATATAAGGTAAGCATAAAAAAAGCATACTAGTTAATGACATGATCTTCTACCTAAAACACTGGGTGTTTCTCATCTGGAAGTCACTATCCAGAGAAATTATTCTGGTCCTATGGTTCTCACAACCTTTCTGGATCCTCTTCTGGAGTGTCCCTGAGCCTTCGGTACAGGAGTCGCATGGCAGCTGTACTCTGTGGGGCTGTGCACCTGTGGTCATTCATCCTTTGTAGTTTGACTAGTCATAGATCATGATTTTCACCCAGGATTCCTGCAAACTGACTGGTAGCCTCCACTGATGCGGGTTCTTTCCCTGAACCCTTACGTCATTATTACGTTTGCATGTTTTGATGACAGTGGCTGCTCTTAACAGGAGTAAGATCTTGTGCTCTGGCTCTTGGCTTCTATTTTCCTGATGAGTGGTGATTCTGAGCATTTTTCATGTTTTCTTTTAATTATTCGTGTCTTTTGAGAAACAATAATTATGATCTCTCACTTGGGTGATTCTTTTCTTTTTCTATTATTTTTCACTATACATTGCAAATTTTGACCCTTATCAGGTAACAGTCTGCAAATACTTCCTCACATTCTGAATGTTATCTCTTCGGTCTGTTGATTGTTTTGTTTGGTGTGCAGAACTTTTCCGACGTGATAGAGGTTCCATTTGTCTGCTTTTGCTTTTGTGTCTATTGCTTTTGTGTCTATTGCTTTTAAGGTTCTGTTTTAGAAGATGTGGTTCTTGTTGGTGTCATAATTTTTATTCATTTTTCCGGCTAATTTTATGATTTAGGGGCTTTACATTTATGTCTTAAATCCATTAGAGTTGTTTTAAAATGCATTTTAATTAAACATATACTAGTTTGCACACTTATGGAATACTGAGTTGACCCTTGTATACAAGGAAATTCTATTTTCACCCTTTTATATGCCGATTTCTGGTTTTTCCAGAGTCACTTGCTAAGGGCTGTTGTTTTCTCACTGGCTGTTCTTGGGGCCTTTGTAGCAAATCAGCAGGGTGATCTATGTGTCTTTACTTATTATCTTTACTCCTAGTCTGTTCCACTTCTGGGTCTGTTTATATAGAGATTGAATGTTATTTTACTTACTATCTTTTTAATGTACTTTGTCTTTCTAAATTTATATTTACACATTATAATTAAAGTAGAATTATATGATTTAACCCTTTCTTTCTTCCCTCTACCATTTCCCAGGTTACCTCCCTCCATGTCAAATTGATAGCTTCTTTCTAATATTCTGTAATTGTTACATTTTTGTGATTGTACAATTGTAATTGTAATATTTTGTAATTGTATGTATGAACAATTAATACAATGTGCTGAGTTCATTTTTGTTGTTTGTGTGTATTATAGTTTCAGGACTGATCACTTTGTGTTAGACAACCAATTATAGGGCTATGGGAGAGGCTACTCATCCTTTTCTAAGCAGTCATTAGTTGCCTGTATTTCTTTTGGTGTGGGACCGCATGAAAATGTCACCTTTCTATGTTAGTGTGTCTATTGGCATAGCTATTGTTCTGGCTTTGTGTATGCAGCCATGTCTAGGAAAGAGAAGTGTATTTTAAAATCAGGTAGTGTGATGCCTCCAGCTTTGTTCATTTTGTTCAAGATTGATTTCTTGAGTTCCTTTGTGATTCTATATTAATTTTAGGATAGTGTTTGCAATATATGTAAAGAATGTCTTTGGTATTATATCAGATCAGTAGCTCATCTTGTACAGCCATGAGTATGTGTTGTGCCTTCTCCGCTCTCTATCAATCATGTATAGTCAGACTTTTCTGTAGAAACTCCTGTATTCTAGAGACTAAACTCAGTCCCTATGATATATATAGAGATTTTTTTTAAATTGCACTCAGCACATATTTACTTTTTAAAAAGTTGCTTTAAGAATCGAAACATTCCTAGATTATTGTAATTTGTCATTCCATGTTTGGTTGAGATCTGCTCTTTTCTGAAGAGAAAGAGAGGAGGGGTAGATCGAGGGGAGAGGGTAAGTGAGGACGAACTGAGAGAAGAATTAGGGGAAACTGGGGTTGGGATGTAATATATGAAAGAACAAATAAATTGATTAAAAAAGAATCCAAACTCCTTATGTCTGCACTAATTAAAATGTGAGATAAAATTATCTTTAAAATGGTAGAACACATTAAACGTGTTTTGACATTTTTAATTATTTACTTCTTATGCTACTTTTTTCTTTTCTACAGCAGCATATAGACTTCTGGTTCTTTCTTTCTAATGCATTTCCTGGTCACTGCATTCTTTTCTGGACTTCTCAAAGGCTCTGTTTCTCTCCCAGCTCACCACTCTGTTCTCACTTTTTCCATTTTCGAATGCCATGTACATCGAGTAACCATTCTTAACTTCTTCATGCCCTCATCTCTTTGGTATGTTCCGCTGATGCTTCTTGTTTGGTTTGTCTTTTTGTAGCTCCATGGTAGCTTTTTGATTATTTGTGATATCTCCACTGGGTAAGTTCTTTCCAGAACTTCTGGTTTGGGGTGGATAACTGTAGGAAGGCTGACCTTGGGTTGCTTGTTTTCAGACCCTTTTTTTATCTGCAGTCTCCCCTGGAATCTGGTCTAACATCTCAAGATCAGGACGTCCCAGCTCAGATTGGGACTTTCTGCCTGGATTTGTGGAATATAATGTCACTGTGTCCCATTAATATCATGACTCTTCTCCTGAAGCATAGTCCAGCTTTTACTATGTTTGGTGACTCTTCTTCATCGAGCAGTTTCTCTTATAAACAGCTAGATTACTAAAAGATGCTTTTATTGCTTTCCATACTCCCCGCTATTTTTCATGGGTTTCAAGAAGAATTGAAAAACAGACATTTTTATTTTTGCTTCTTGACAAGGAAGTTCTACAGTAACCCCGAGCTTATCTTCTCTCTGTTCTCTTTAGATCCTTCAAAAATAGAAACCAGAAAATGTGGCTTTCAAACATTTTTTTGTATTTATTTTAGAAAGTAAATTCCAGACATGTGAAAATAGATTTATAGACTCCATATGGAATAGCTCCAACTCCCCGAGTCATGGGTTTTATCATCCTTTATGTGACATTGGTACTGAGTTATTTATGTCTCTGATAACGTCTATGAAGTCTATGAAATTTCAGTTCTGGCTGTTTTATGTATTCACTGCTTCTGTCTAAAATTTTTCTCTCACTTACTTAATGAGCTCTTATTAATTCCCTAAGGCTGGGGCCAAATGGTTTTGCCCTTTAGAGTTTGTTTTATTCTTGGGGGTGACATGACTGATCTCTCTGCGCTGTGGCCCTTTTACTTAATACACGTTTTTCTTGTTGTACATCTCACTGTGTTGTAAGCATTTGTTTTTTTCTGTTATGTCACTATGTTATAAGTAGGTTTATTGTCTTCATTAGATTATGACTCTTCTGATGTTGCCCCTTGTTTCTCCATCACTGCATCTGGGACAAACATTTGGGACCTCGCTGCATACATTAAATCCAACGAATTGAAAGATTCCAGCATGAATGATAATAATTTAGTTTAATAAAAGAATAACAAACCTTAAATGGGGTCTTTGAATTCTTATTTTGTTTTTGTTGTTGTCTTATTTTTGAATTTGAAAGAAGTAAGAGTGTCAGTAGCACCAACAAAGACATATATTTTACATAGACCATAATAAAGTCTGGTATTCAGGAAAATATAGAGGAGAACTCTACCTGGTTGAGTTAATAAATGTTAGTAATAGTTCATTGTGGGAAGGCAGCACCTAACTCTAAGACTGTGTACATGGGAGGAAATGAAACAAGTTCTGGCCCACGGCTCTCAGGACGGTGGCGACAGTAAGGAGAGAGCTTTCCTGTGTGCCGCAGCTGCCAGGCTTGGCTGTCAGGAAATAATCTCTTCCTGATATTCAACCTCTATTTTAAAAACAACTGCTTCTGTTGCTAATTGCAGGACATTTCTTCTCTCCTGAGCTGAGTTCTGGGTACCTTTGTATGCCCGCTCCCAGCCTAAGTGGATGATGTAGGTGTCTCAATAGTTAATCGGGTGACATTTTGCAGTGAAAGGTGAAGTTCTGAGTGAGGGTTGAAATGCTCCACATGTCTTCAAAGTCCACAAGTCCAGGAGTGTGGGAGACATTCAGCAACAGAAATGCAACATGACTAATTCGTGCAAACACTCTGATAGTTCGTCCTCACTGCCTGGACCCACTTCAGAATGCATCCCCTTGGGACTTTCACGAAGCCATCTGGACTATTTCAGATTTAGTATTAAATGCTTTGCAGAAAGGCAGCAAAGAATGTGCCTCAAGGGCTCCCACCTTGAGACATGCAGGAGGCCACGGGCATGGGTTTCTCTTTGTTCTCATTCTCTATCAGAAATTAGTTGTAAATATGTGTTTGTGTGCTTTACATAAAAATCAATCAGAAGTGAAGATGTTCTTTTGTTGAGGACACATCTCTCAGGCCCCAGGCACCTTCATCAGCGCATGTTATTTCCAATCTACGTTCTTCTTTGGAATCAACTTTTAATTCCATTTAACTTTCGATTCCACACATTCTCTGCTTAGTTTTTTTCTCCTGCTAAAACAGATATGAGTATCCCCTTGGCTGGATGACTCGGGTATCTTTCGTGTTTAAGGGTGCTCGTTCCAAGGCCCCCTTTCTCCTAGAGAGCTCAGAAGCAGACAGTTCTCCTTAAGGTCATTCGGAGGAGAGCCTTTAATTGTATCCGATTCTGAGTGACCAGAATTGGTACTGAAATGCATTCAATTCAACAAATGAAAAGCAAGGGTCTGCTTTTTCTAAGATGTGTTTCCACATTGCTAGGAGATAGTAACCTACAAAGACCAGCGTGAGGACAGTACAAAGTCTGGGAACTTTTAGAGACACATAAATCGGTTTCAACAGGGGAGGCCAAGTGTTTCTTGGGTAATGATGACTTAGTGACGTGTCAATTCCTGCTCCTCATTATTCTGGTTTATTTGCCTCTTGGACACTAATTTTTTCCACTGAATCTGGAGAATCTCTGTTTCATGTGCCAAATTCTACTTGAAATGGCTCATAAGGCTGAAATGGGTTAGCAGTTCGCTCTAACGGATGTTCAGGTTTTCTTTTCATCACAGCTATGTGTGCAGCTCCTGCTACGCATTCACACAATAAAAGTGGTATCACTCATCAGTACGATCAAGGGCAGCCGGATCATGCAACCTCGGGTTGTTTCACATTGCTCCAACAACTAGTACATCTTGGAATATACCTCCCCTCTTTTATTCACACCACGACGATTGTCAACTGAGGGGAAATATTTTTATGGTTGACATGATATTCCGTTTGGTAGCTGACTATTGTAATTAGAGCTAAGGTTACAGGTTATATAGGAATGTTATTGATTTATTAAATTTGTGAGGCCCCACTGGATTTTGGTCTTATCCTGATTCTCATCGGTTTGGAGACACTAGGGTATCACAGGAAGTTTAAAGTCGTGCAAACATTAAATTTCATGAGAAATTTCAGAAACAGGAAAATAGTGATAATTATGCATTCACTTTCTTTTACATTTCTTTTACATTTTAAAAATGACCAAGCATGGCCCTTTGTGCATTAAATCCAGGCACATTTCTGTTCCTGGCATTTGTTCTAGGTGGTTGGCCTTGGGCATTAGGCTTCACTTGATAACATTGTTCAATGAATTCTCATTCTTGCACAATAACTTCAGACTTAACTAATTTGTTGCAGTCCTGGGGTAGCATGCTTAAGCTGCTGACATTTAGTAACCCATAATACTCAACCAATCTAGATAATATGGAAGTGTTGTTGATTAGAATATGCCTTTTAATAAGTACATTAGTTACACCTACTATACCCAGGTTCTCCTTATCTATTTCCTAAGATTTATTTTATTGATTTTGAGTTTATGTGCCTGAGTGTTTTGCATGTATGCATCAATATGCACCATGTGTGTGACTGGTACCCGTGGAGATCACAGGTTTCAGATCCTCTAGAACTGGATTTATGGATGTCAGTGAGCCACCAAGTAGGTGCTGGGAACCAAACCTGAATCCTCTGCAAGAACAGCAAGTGCTCTTAGCCTCTGAACCATCATCTCTCCAGCCCCACCCTAACTGAATTTTGACTATATAATTTTTATAAAATTATGTATACTTATTATAATTATCATATATATAATATTTATCATGTTTGTATATTTTTTTTTGTAGGTCACCAGTCTCTTCAGAAGATCATGGTAAGAACATGTCATTTTTATTCTAAATTCTGTACTCAAAATTTGTCCCTGGTCCCTATAGCTTAGTGTCATAGTAGATCATTGTTAAGAAAGTGCCTCTAAGATGTTGACCCTGTAGCATTTTAGTGTGAAATGTCAAACAGTTTTAAAAACATGAAGCTGCGTTATGGGTTCTGGTGTTATTTTCATATCGGTTGTAACCATTCGGGTTGGCAAGCATTGTGAAGTTTATATCTTCTACCAGGTTTCTGTCTGCTATCACGAATGTCTCATAACTTTTGAGGTGGGCATTATTTTCTGTGAGTCAGATTTTCATGTCTAAAATGAGGTGTTTTAGGAGAGATCATCCAAGTCCCATCCAGACTGGATTTTGTGAGGCCACATCTCTGTGTTGGTAGTAGAGTGTTTTTAAATCTCAAAGGTAGCTGACCAGTGAGTGAGCTGTTTACTCAGTGCCATGAATTATTCTTATTCTAAGAGGCAGCTGTGTCACTCAAAGGACAAAACATCTGATTATGTCATTTGTAATTTTTGTTCACTTATTCCATAGTCGCTCAAAATTGTTTATTTGGTGTCAGTCATCGGTTCATTGGATGGTCATGGTTCATCAACCATAGAATGATGTTTGTCAGACATCTGTAATCAGCTTCAGCTGTGGGCTTGTTGGTGTCTTTCTTGGACTTTTGAGATTGTCCCATTACCATAACCCACTCTTGTAGATTACCCCTTTCCAGTTTACTGTATGCATGTAGTGCTTTTCACACATAGGATGGCCACTTTGCAACAGACCAAAAGTTGTGGTTGGCCTTTGGATACTGTATTTTAAAGCAAGAGCTACTGTGCTCTAACATTGGAATCCCCACCCATTTCTGGTGCTTACTGTTTTATCTGCCATCTTTTCTCATTCTCTGGTCAATAGCCCGCGCTCCAGGCATATGGCTCTGAATCTCATTTCTGGATCACTTGTTTTTTTGCATCTCCTGCTTTCATTCTTGCTGTCCCCAGAAGGAAATGACTCTTGCTTTTTGTCATGTAACTGTTTCTGTTCACCCTTTCTCATCTTCCATGAAGCTCTCTGATCCACTTACTATGCAATATATTTCCCAAGCTTAACACACTAATCTGATGCTTTCCTTAGCTGGCTCCTCAGACTGCCAATTTCTTTGATATAGTGTCTGACAAAAAGCAAACATTAAAAATGTATTTATTAAGTGAGTGAATTAAGGAAATGGAGAGGGAGTTTTAGGCTGTATCTCCTGCTGCTGCATTATGAAATCTTTCCTAATATTGGAATGAGGTTGTATCATGTTCTCTGTAGAATTATAGGGAAAATTATGTTCAAGGCCCATTAAGTCAGAATTAGGTAATCAACCACCTAATGGTAAACCATTATTGCATGCTATTTTGCTGATTGTTGCTGGTATGAATAGGGTTTTGATTGTACATTTATAAGTCCTTCAGCCTCCATGTCCAAATGATAAATTAGAAATGTGTGTTTGCCTTTATTTTGAACTATTTTTACCCTTAATAACCTGTGGCTGTGTTTGTCTTTCTAAGCTTAAGAGTAAATCCTCTATTCACAAGGGGGAGGAGATTCTAAATTCAAGGTCTGCAGTCTACTAAGACTTCTTAAGGGGTCAGGAGAGATCTCTAGGTATATGTCAGGGTCCTTCAAAGCTTTGGAAAGTATCCCTGCCCAAGTAACTTGCTTTTGGAGTTAAGAGTATTTTAACAACTACTGTATGTGATTAGTTGAGGAACTGCTTTGCAAATTAGATGAATATTTTGGTGAATTCAAAAAAACACTCATTTTTATGCCTCTTTGTCTCCTGCAACTTCTAAATTGTAAGCATGCATGCTGATTTACCCACACTGCCTAGTTGTTCATCATCTACTGGCCCATGCATCCTTAGGGAAATAATTGTCCAACTACTATGATGTTCTACCTGGCACTCAGTGTGCTGACTTACATTTATATGTGTTAGGAACTAATATTTACTGTGGCCATCAAAAAACATCTTCAAGTGTCACACCGTCACTCTTGTATGACATCTGTGTGTCATAATGACATTGCAATGCCTCTGGAAGACAGGTGAAGCAAATTGCTCTGGTTTATTCTAAAAGAACTGAGGCACATTGGCAAATGGGTTGTGAAACCAGAATATAAAACTTCGTGCCTCTCAGTTTTCTCTTCTGTTCTCTTTCCACCAGCAAATCCTGTTTCCTTCAGTAACAGCTGCTGCTTTTGGCTATTTTGGAAACAAAATTCATTCTTGCAGAAATCTAACTTAGAAAAGCCTCATAGCCCTGGCATTTCCCACCCTTACAGGTGCCCTTCAGAGCATGCCTGAGCACAGCAATCCTGCCCCTTATCTCTTAGTCTGTCTGTCTGTGCAATGGGCTCCTCAAATCTGCTCTGTGTGTCTCCCGGATAGTTGTGAACTGAAACGGAATCATCTGGAGAAATGGCCTTCCAGTTTGTTATAAGTACCCAAATAAAATGTTCTTATGTTCTTCCATCCAGGCAGTGTTCTAGGACCTGTAGGTTGGCTGATGGTTGCTCCACATAGCACAGAGGTTGAGATGTTGGCATTGGCACATAACCCCAGCTACTCAGGAGGATGAGGCAGGAAAGTCACATGTTGGGGGCCAGTACAGAAAACGTAATGAGTCTTCTTGTCTAAATAAAGGAAGAAACAAACCAAAAACCAACCAACCAACCAACCAAACAGACAAAACTAAGAAAAATGAAAAGATATGGTGGTTACCGGGGAGAAATATACCTCTTTTGACTTTATCTACAAACCATAACATTTCACTGGAAACCTTTTATGTTTGTATCAGACCCAAGAAAGAATAAAATGTTTAATACATTATTTGACTTGAAGTCCCCAAGTAAAGAATGGGTTCAGGATTGGATGAGTGATCATAGAAGATTGCCAACACCAGGTGTAGATGGCACATGCATTGTTTTTATGCTCACAACAGAGTATTCAGGTTTTGAGAATAGAAGATAAAGTGCATTGAGTACTCACTCAGAACTGTGCTGACACACTGTAACTGCATTTCTCCGTTTCGTTGTTAATAGGTAACAGCCTACAGGGCATGTATCTCCTAGCTTTATAGCTGGGGGAATGAGTCCTTAAATAAATGCCTTGACATCGCATAGCTACTAAATGGTTGAGTTAATGTAGTCCTAGATCCGATATCCAAACTATCCTCTTTTTAACTTCGCTACATTATTGGGAAAACAAGGAAGTGATTGTCAGCATTAAGGTAAAATTGACAGAGTTATTGAGAAGGGAAAAAAGTTCCTTCCCTCTAACAAGAGTTTATTTACTGCTGTGTAAGTAATTTCTTTTTAATGACAAAAGAAAACTGAACAAAAAAAATAACAACTTCTCCCTCCTGCTGGGAATGATTTGTCCCTGTAGAAAAAATGAAATACCGATGTCACATTTTCTCATAATTAGTTAGCTGAGTGAAACTGAAGCTTCAGGGAAGCCTGCCATGTGGGTCTCAGGGGGAACATTACGTTTTAATGCAACATCTGGAGGCTGGAGTCCCACTCCCTGTCAGGAGATAAGCTTGGCAGTGATGGATGTCCCTGTCCTCCGAGGGCCTCACACTTCATCATTTCCATGGCTCCTCAAACCACCTCCTCCTGCCCAGGCAGCTTCTCCAGCTCTAAGCTCTTGGGTCCTTTGTGCTCTTAGCATCTTGATTTTCCAAGTCTCTCAGAATGCTGTTCTTGCAGCTACCATCTGGGTGAGCATACAAAGGACATTTCCCAACAAGTGTCTGTCTTGGTATGGAATGGGAAAGAGTCTTTGCCAGCTATATATATCTGACAGAATTAATATCCAGAATATATAAAGAGCTAAACAATAACAACAAAAATTTAAAAGAAAGAGTGAATTGAGCTATTAAAAAAAATGGTCCTGGGACCCTAACAGAGAATTTTCAAAAGAATGGTGCACCATAAAAAGCATCACTAGACACTTTTAAAAGAACACCAATAAGCTACTTGATTCCCCAGCAGTATCTAAGTGGGCCTACACACACACACACACACACACACACACACACACACACACACACACACACACACACTCCTGAGCACTCATCAGTCACAGGGCTCTTTATATCTTTGGTCATTTTTCTCTGGCCACAGTAAATATCAAATAAAGATGGCAGTGGCCAGTCTGGAAAATGTAATGACCATGGTCACAAACGTCATGTCTGTGGTCAGGCGTGGCATTAACTGTACTTTATAGTATCATCAATAATACACCCTATGATCTGGCACAAAACTCTTCAGAATATCAAAATCTATCCCTTGATAAGTCAATTTTCTGGGTTTTGTTTTGTTGTTTTCAATTTTACATTTATTATTTTCTCTCTGTGCATGTGCATATGCCTGCACATCTGCATGCCACAGTGTACATGGAGGCCAGAGGACAACTGGCAGGAGTCAGTTCTTTTCCTTTATGATGTGGGTGCCAGGGGCTGAGCTCAGGATGTTGGTTGGATCTTAGGCGTCTATACCTTCTGGACTATCTCATCAGTCCTTAGCTGTTTTCTTTTTTCTCTTTGTATGTGTGATACTGTGAGTGAACACAGGGCCTCTATTCATTCTAGGTAGGTAGCCCACCACTAAGCTGTGTTCCTCTTCCTCTTTTAATTGCTTCTTGTTTTACCCAGGTTGGCCTTGGGTAAAGGCCAAACTGACTGTATAGCCCAGGTAGGCATGGAAGTACAGTCCTCCTGTCTTAGTCTCCTGAGTAACTAGGATTCTAGGACTATGCTGTTAGGTTTGCTCACTCTTCTAATATAAGCATATAGTTGTATAGTAAGATAGATAATATGTATAGAATATAGCTTTTCACTTCATTGATAACTAAAGGAACCACTGTGAACCGTTTTCCAGTCAAAAACAAAAAACATACGTAAGTTGAGAGTTTCAGGTCGTCTGCTTTCTGACTGTTAGTCTCCCTATCTTTCAGAAGTAATTGCATTTGCCCCTGTGTCAGCCATGTCATCATTTCTTTGTTTTACTATATACATGCACACCCCACATGTGAATTTATGTGTGATTATACATATATGTGTATTTGTGTACAATTTTACCCATTTTGAATGCATTTATACCATGGTTTGGAACATATCCACTCACTAGTACCTCCCGCCAGCTCTTCCTAGTGTTCTCTACTGTTTCTCTCCCAACTTTCTTCATATTGTTATTAACATAATTACTTAATTATCCTGAAGGCTGGCCGTAGGTATGTGGGTCTGTGACCATCCAGTGAGGTATGGACAACATAACAGCAGTCGTGTTCCCAAAGTAGAGTGGCTCCCCACCTCAGCAGCCATCAACTGACAGCAGCTCCTCTGCTAAGGGTGGGGATTTTGGCCCCCTCCCCTGTCGGTGATGGTATACCTACTGGTTTAATCTTGTGCAGACCTTGTTTATGCAACTGCAGCTGCTGTGAGTTGTGTGTAACCTCCATGTCATCAGAAAACGATGTTCAAAGCTTTCCTTCCTCAAGGCCTTCTGGCGTCCGTGGATGAGAGTTCCTCCAAAGTTTAAGCCTTTCAGTGGCAATGACTTGGTCGGGTGGTAGATTGTGCACGCCTTCAGCTGTCAGGGTAAAGGGAGAGTCATTAACCTTGTATGTACAGTGATTAAGCGCCTCCATTGATCCACCCAGATGGTGCTTGAAATAAATGGATTAAAAAAATTTTGCCAGTCTGATGGTGGTGCAGTGTGCCATTGTGTCTTGTGATGGAACGTATTTGTGTTCTGAATTTACATACTGGTGGAGCATCTTCTCATGCATTTAAAGGCCACTTGTGTTTGTTCATCTATGAAATGGTTCATGTTGTTATTGGCCCAAGTGTTCTCCCTTTGGATTATCTGTTTCTTAATGGTGCCATAAACATGTTTTTGTGTGTTACAAATACATTTTTTTCTTCTCTATGATACAAATTTTCTTCAGTGTGTGGGTTACATTCTTAAAACTCCTTTGAGTTTCATCCTGATAACAGAGGTTCATGATTTTAAAATATCTCAAATTATTAGTATTTTCCGAGAGTTGATGTCTTTGGGATGTTTAAAGGAATTTTGTATAAAACAAAGTTACAATCCTGTGTTACATTCTAAAAACCACCTGCATTCTTTATTGATTTTTGTGGTTTGGTAAGAAATAAAGATACAATTTTGCTTTGTTTTTCATTGCTTAACAATTCATAGAAGCATATATTGTGTTTTGTTCAAATCCACCCCAAAGCTCTACAACTCCTCTAATACCCTACCACCATTTTTATCTCTCAAATTCATGTACACATCTGAAACTTCGGGGAATCCACTTAGTGCTGTCAGTATGAGCATGTGCAGCCATTGGGACATGAGCAGCCTACTAGGGAGGGAGTGGGTCTTTTATTATTACATCTGTTTTATTTATTATCTACTTCTTTTACTGGTTTGTAAAGTTTTGTACCCTTGTCCTTTTAAAATTTTGATTTAGATTTTCTTACTGCTTTTTAATAATAGAACACTTTTTAGTAGATTCAGACTTTCTAGTTATGTAGCAACATTACAAGCCCTCATACATACTTTAAATACATGTGTAAAATAAAAACTATGGAAAATTCAAAGAGAAAAGTTATAAGCCAATCCACATAAATATATATATATAAAGGAGCCAGAAGGGTGAAGGACACCAGGAGAATGCACATAATAAGCTAAGCCGAGCTCTTGGGACCCCTTTCCTCCGACTAGGCTCATCCAACCTTGATATAAGGGTTTGTGAAGCCTTATTGTAACTTCTTATGCCACGTTTGGTTGATATCCCTGGGAAGACTGGGCTTTTCTAAAGGAAAATGATGGAGCTGTGGATCTAGGGGAAAGGGGCATTGGGGGCCAACTAGGAGAAACAGAGGGAGTAGAGCCACTGGTTGGGACTTATTATATGAGAGAAGAACAAAAAGTTATTTGCATCATAATAATCAAAGGGCATGGTCATCATGGAATACTTTTCAATTGGTCACAAAAAAAAATTATTACTACCATAATTTTTTTTATTCTTTTCAATATTTCATGCATGTGTACTGTATCTCTGTCATTTTCATTTCTTCCTCCACCCATATATCTCCTAAATCCCCTCCTACTCTCTCTGAAATTCATAACCTCTTCCTTCCTTAATTGTTGTTTTTATATTTATATATGAATATATATCCATATATGTATATGTACATATTGTGTGTATATATGTATGTGTATAAATACACACATTGTACATATATGCATATAAACATATGCAAATACACACACACATATATAATGAATAAAACCTGCTGAGTCTACTTGTATGTGTGTGTGTTTGGAGCTGACCACTTAGGGTGACAAAACCTATCAAGAGTTCATCCTTTGAGAAGACTAATGCTCTTAGCATCTACTAACCACCACTTAGGGTGACAAAACCTATCAAGAGTTCATCCTTTGAGAAGACTAATGCTCTCAGCATCTACTAACCACCTGTAGCTCTCCATCTAGGAGAAGGGCCTTGTGAGAGTTCCCACATCAATGCTGACATGTCAGTTAGTGCTGTCTTATATGGGTCTTGCTTACGTGACTATATGGTTGAGATTTTATGGTGCAGAAGGCATTACATCTCTCAACAGAGGGCCTGGTCCTCTGGCTCTTACAATCCTTCTGTCCCTTCTGTGATCTTCCCTTAGCCTTAGGGCTGTGTTGTGGAAATATCAATTGGGGCTGAGCGTTCCATGATCAATTATCTTCTCCATTTTGAATAGTTGTGGGTTTTTTATAATGGTCTCCATCTGTTGCAAAGAGAAGTTTCTTTGATGAGGAGTGAAGACTAAACTCAGCTGTGGGTATAGGGATAAATATTTAGAATGCATTTAGAAATTATCCTAGATTGAGAATATCGTAGTAGGACATTTCTCTCTAGGATTCACGGTCTCTCCAGCCACAGGTAGTGGGCTAGGCTTAGAGTACCAGGCCTGCATTTCTCCCTGTTTAGTAGATTTTAAGTCTAATTAGATGGCTGTTGGTTAGTCACAAGAGAAAAATGCCAATGTTGTAATAGATTTTCTCATTTGTTTTATTGACCAATATGTCTGTCACTTTTTAAAAGATTTATTTATATTATATATATAAGTATTTTGCCTTTATGTATTTACGCACACCACATGCAAGCCCAGTGCCTGTGAAAGCATAGCAGAGAGCATCTGATCCCATAGAACTGGGGTTACAGATGGTTATGAGTTGCCAAGTGGGTGCTGGAAACTGAACCCAGGTCTTCTATAAGAAACATATACAATCCTAACTCCTGATCTATTCCTCCAACCCAGCATGACTGTTCTTATACCAAAACCACACTGTTTAATGGTTTTGACAGTGTTCTAGATCTTAATGTCTGAGAGAGGATAAACTTATACATTTGTTCTTGTTCAGAGTATATTAGTCACAAGGGCCTTTTTGTTTAAATAAAAATTATAAGTAGTTCATCATATTACAATTCATGAATATTATTATTCAATAGTATTAAAATTTTATGAGTAGTTTGGAGAGATGGCTTGGCTCAGTAGTTAAGAGTGAGTGCTGCTCTTCCAGAGGACCTGAGGTAGGATCCCAGAGCCCACATCACGTGGATCACACTGCATGCAACTTCACCTCCAGCAGGC
Source organism: Uromys caudimaculatus (assembly GCA_028551405.1). Taxonomy (NCBI): domain Eukaryota; kingdom Metazoa; phylum Chordata; class Mammalia; order Rodentia; family Muridae; genus Uromys; species Uromys caudimaculatus. Next base: position 98,715,025 of record CM052700.1, read on the forward strand.
CTAGATCATTTTCTAGTTTTCATAGTCACCTGCATACAAATCTCTCTCTCTCTCTCTCTCTCTCTCTCTCTCTCTCTCTCTCTCTCTCTCTCTCTTACACACACACACACACACACGTCTCTCACACACACATACACACACACACGTGTCTCTCTTTCTCTCACTCACACACACACACGTCTCTCACACACACATACACACACACATACACACACATGTCTCTCTCTTTCACACACACACACACACACACACACACACACACGTCTCTCACACACACAAAGAAGCCATACACATAAATAAAAAATCTTCAATTTTTTATGACTATGTCATTAGTTTAGGGATCTGTATAGACAAGATTAATGTCTTTATGGCAAAAAGCCTTCAATTCCGAGTTGTAGTCCTTTGCATTTAAATGGGTATCAGTAGTATTTTGTAGTTCCATCATCTTTTGTTCAGTGTATTCCTAGTTACTGTATAACATTAATGATACTTCATGTGTTGTGATTTTAAAGTTATATCATCTAAGTGTTCTTTGCCAGCATACAGCAGTGCAGTTGGCTTTTAAAAGCTTGTCTCCGTATCAAGATTCCTACCAACCTTGAACTGTGTAAACTATATCAAGGGCCGTCTTGTGGGAAGAAACTTCTGTTTAGGTAGCATCGTTAACAAACGCAGAGCATTCCGCTTTGCTCGCCCCTCTCATGCTTTGCATGTACTTTTCTGTTCCTCTCCGCACTGGTGCAGAACGGAACAGATGTCCGTATGGTCAGCACCATTGCTGATCTCCTCCTGATATCAAAGTGACTGTCATCTATAATTTTTATCAAGTTGACACTTTGATGCTCCATGACCTCAGTGTAGAGGCTGTCAGTTGTTTGCAGGTATTTTAAGTCTGTTTTACATTTGCGTTTTTAAATTTAACATAAAAAATGTTATTCTGTATTTTTTTTATTTTGTTTTTCCCCTTTACTTGTTAACATACTTCATCCCCGTAACTGATATTTCCAGTAGAAACCAGTATCATATTTATGAGATGAACTCAAGTTGATTATTATATTAATCTCCTTTATATACAACTGGGTTTCATTTGCCAATACTTTATTAAGATTCCGACACCTGTGCTCATGGATATGACTGGCCTTTTCAATTTTTATTTATTAGTGAATATATGTTGGTACTTCCTCCATCAAATGATTGAAAAAAAAAAAACTCATTCTTTTTGTAAGCTCTGAGATACTTCACCCAACCCTTGAGCCATTTATTTCTGGAATACCTTACATGTCCTCCTATTGTAAGACACAAACCTATTGATTGGCTTGTCCAGGAGCTCAGGTATAGTTAATACGGATTAGAACATAGATGCAAACTCCAGCAATCAGGGTCCAAGACCTACTCTGCATCAACCCCCGAACAGTGTCTCAGTAACGTGTCGTCTCTCTTGAGCTTGTATCATCTTAATTCTGTTTCTATAATTGAGACATTATAGTTTACGTTTGGTAGGAAGTAATCTTTAAGATGAAGAAATGCTCATTTTCATATAACTTGGCATTGAAGAAAATCCTTTTTTCCCTTTCCCTTTCTTCATAATTAGGGAAATAAGTGCCCCACATTCTGCCAGTAGCCCTCGGCATTCTTGCCATGTAGCTTTTCCTTCGAGAACTGGCGCAATCAAGGAATCATCCTCGTGACTAGAAGAATGGAGGGTGTTTTCCCTTTCCCTGTGGCTAGTAAAATGTGGTGAGTTGAGACACAGATGGAACAGTCTGCAGTCTTTAGCTGACTTCTAGAAATAGCTCACAGTATTGGCTTCCACAGTATGCTACCTTCAGTGACTTTGGGCTAGCTAATGCCAAGTTGCTAGAGGATATTTCCCCCATATCCAGTTTCTTACCCTTTAATCCCACCCCCCGTTGTTTTTCTAATTAGATTCAGACCTTTTAGAGCTTGTATTTAGGGCTGATCCCAGTTTAGTTTCTGTTGCTTTCATGAGTAATTTTTAGGCCTTTGCTTACAGACGCCCTCTGGATCCCAATCCCCTCGGGTTTATTCAGCCATATAGTTCCCTGTCCCCCTGGTGGACCACCTTCTTTGTCTTTTATTCTACACTCTCTCCTCTGTACTTATTAATTCCTGTGTGCTGGAGCCACCTCCAGGAGCCTAAGGACAAACAATGATGAATTTATCTGACAGTTTAAATGCTTGGGCTTTCTCCTTCCTTATTCTTTTACTGATTTTTGAAAAAATCTATTCCTTTAAAAAATATTTTCTCTTGAGCAGTGTGGCTCTTATTTGACTCTAAGCCCATTGAAATAGAGACATTGCCCTGTTCTCTGCAATGCCCTGGCACAGAACTGAATTCCTCTATTCAAGCTTAACTGTTAAGTTTGGGGCACTCCATGGTGTTGGCAAACAGAAACTTCCAGGGCACATCTTTGAATCCCAGTGCAGCCTCATTAATGCTGTTCCCTGTGGTAGAAGATAGGTCGGCCCTGGTCCTTTTCCAAAGAGATTCAGTTACTAATGCACTGAGAAGATGGCCTTTTGCAGTCGTTTCAATGGGCGCTCCCCAAAGACTGTGAAAAGGAAGAAATAGAAACAACAGCACACCCACCCAGATTGGTCTTCTTTCCCAAATCCCTGGAAAATAGATTATCCATTGCTGCTTGAAACTAAAGCTAGGGAATGAAACAGCTCCCTGCCCCCTAGGGCTCCCAAAATCTGGTTTATGTTATTTTGTATGCGTTCCGACCCAACGGCGCTCTCCCTGACCCCTTGATTGTAAGCATATGATTCTTTTGATCCTTTGGTTTCTTTGGAGTGCTTTGTTGGTGATAATTATCTAACTCTCTGTGAAGGCTGGATTGTTGGTGTGCTGTGGGAAGGGAGTTTTCTTTTCTAGAACTGATTCACAACAGTGCTGTAGATTGCCTTCTGCCTCAGAGAGGAGTTAAATGAATGATTTGAAAATACTAAAAAGTAAATCCAGTGGTAGGAAATTGGAGAGTTTGGAAGGGCAAAGTTAACCTCCTAGATTGTGTTTAAATGGAAGGACAGGATCATCGGATGAAGTGACCTGTTTGGTGACAAATAGTTAATATAAAGTGTATTCCCATAGAAAAGTGAATCTGGCTTTTCAAAAGGAAATGTGGGTGCTCTGAGCCTTGGATTTTATTTCATTTATGAGAACAGAAATGGAGAGTTAAAGTGTGAGTTTTTTATTGAAGCTAACTGTATTTATTTAAGTTTTTATTGTATGAAAACATGTGATCTGACATATTAATACCCAGTATAGCCAGGATGCTAGGTTGACATAAGGGCAGTTGCTGCCATGTGACCCACACGTGAAGGTAACTGTCATTTCATTACTGTTCTTCGTTGTAATTGAAATCCTATTACTCCATGAAAACTCCAGTGTGTTCTATCTAAAGTTGATCTACCAATTCCTTGTGCAAGGACTAGGTTCCAAGAATCATTATGACAATCAGTTGCAACATATTAGAATGCATGACACTTTTCCAATCAGTTCCTGGTCGGCCATTCTTAGATGTGTCACTTTAACAAGTATGATCTACTACTTTGCAAGCCTTTGTTTTGATTTGTTTTGATACAGGAATTCACGCAGCCCAGGCTACCTTTGACTTGCTATATAGCTAGGGAGAACCTTGTACTTCTGAACCACCCGCTTCTACCTCTAAAGTGCTGGGATTATATGCGTGTACCACCACATCCAGCCTTGAAAGCACTGTGGGGTTTTGTTGTTTGTTTGTTTGTTTGTTTGTTTGAAAATCAGTTTATGTTTTTGCTTGCTATGTGATCTGTTGTAATTATTTAGGCTTGAACTGTTTTGCTTAGAGATAGATTCATCTGTCCAGGCCTGATACAAAATCATAATGTCAACTAAATGTTTCTTGCATGGTTTTCCACAATGTCCATGTAAGTCCTCTGGATAGATGTGGGTGCTGTGTATTTTAGGATATTCTTTTCTTATCATCCTGAAGCACCCACTGGCCAGCCACTAGCGCTGTGTAGACTGCTTGTAGGAAGTACTAGCAGCACATCATTATGTCTCTACCTTAGAGAGGCAATTTGATTCTCCACATTTCTCCATACAAGAACCAGAAATCTGTGGTTTATGGAAACAATTAAAGCTCTAACTCCTTGAACCAGTCATGAAAGTGTCTGTTTAGGAACACCTAGTGTCATCACCTAATGATATTATGGTGGTATTTCACAGTTTCTACAACCAGACAAAGGAGGTAGGATATTAACTTGCTAGAGAGCCGAGTTTTCTAATAAGCCTCTCCAATCCTGGATATACATTCAGGCTTTATTCTAAATTAGCTATATGTCCTTGAACATGTTGCTGAATGTCATGGTGCCATCGTGGAAACTGGGAAGATAATAATCTACATAAGCCTACATAATAATAATAATCATAAGCCTATATCTGATAGGCTTAGTGAGACTTAGTTTAGGTAATAAAGGTGAAGCTTCTACATCTGTCTAACAAATAAAATGCTTGCCCATATTAGAAGAAAGAAATAGAAAAGTTCAAGAAAAAGCATTAGTATTCAATAACCAAATTGGAATACATTCAGATAAGTATAACCCCTATGTCCTATTTACATGGGCTTTCAACATTAATTAGTAAAGCCTGCTATTTTACGTATTTCTCAGGACTAGAGATTTTACCTGGGGTGACAGTTCAATAGGCAGAGGATGACTTCTGTCATTGTAAGTTAGGCACTTGAGATTTGTGACCAGGATAAATAAGATGATCTGGAAAGAGAAGAGTCCTCTACAGATTTAGCAGATCATTCATCTTCATTCTTGGTTCCCCCATGGATCAGGCTGCGTTGGCTGCCTTGAAAGTCCTCTTCAGCTCCCTGTATCTGTTTGCCTCTAAGAATATCAGCGATGTAACACATGAGGGAAGAACAAACGGGTGCCTACACTCTTGAAGTGTTGTGAAAACACCTGTGTAGTGACCGCTAAGCCATGCCTGCGGATTTCTGCATACAAGTGCCAGGATGATGCCCGTGCAGATGATGGCAAGGCGCGATACCACAGCAACACTTCAGCATGTAGAGGCAAACCAGCTTTGCCAGTGTGCCAGCTCTAGGGAGCTTCCATCCCAGTCACTTCCTCCTGAAGGCTGACAATACCCAGGGCCTCTCTCAACAAAGCAAAGCCCGTCCATTTTAAAAAGGAGAATCCATAATCAAATAGAGTCTGCTCACTTCTCACCAGGTGACAGGCATTTTTGCTACTTCTCACTCTAGCAAGTGAAGGCCTGTTTTGGCCATTGGACCAAAAATTAAGAGAGCTGTTTGTTCATCAGCGTGCACAAAGGATCTTAAACCATCAGTAGCTCTGTTAACTGTTCTTGCTGTTTCCTGTGTCTCTCCAATCACCATAAATAAGTTCCTCAACTCCCACCACTGCCTTCCCATCCTCAGAAAGGATGGGCCTTCCACAGCGCTGCTTACTCTTCCGCAGCATTCTGATTAACCAGGCTCCTCTCAGACACATAATTTTAAATTTATATTGTTTGTTTTTTGTTTTTGTTTTAAACTTTCAGGAAGAAAGTGGTAGGCTTGACCAAGACTCTATTATGTAAAGGAAGGTCCTAGGAGCTAATGGGTGGGAGAAGTGACCCTGGGCTCCAGCCTCTTGCTGGGTTTGGTTACGTGTTCTATCTGTTTTCCGGCTCAATTTCTTCCCCACTCCCAGCCCTGTTTCAAGCACCCCACTTTATCAGGCGATGGTATATATCACCTCTTCCTCCTAGCTTCTTGGCTAGCTGCTTTTCTTCCATCTTTTCTGTTGGAGAAAATTTTCCTTTCTGAACAGTCTCTTAGTCCCCCATGAGACTCCGTTCTACATGGCTGTCTCTTTAATGGTCTCTGAACACACTTGGGTGTGTGGGAATCCAGGGGTTAACTTTTGTTTTCTTTCTGAAGAGCGTTTGAATTCCTGTGAAGAATGAAGGCCCAGTCTTTATTTCACCTAATGACACGTTAGCCATAAAACCCAGCCCTTGTCATGAGTGTCACTGATGACTTCCTGCTGCACTCAAAGCTAGCTGATGTGTGTCTGCTGAGCATGCTCAGAACCCACCATTTGTCTCACTGCTCCTGCTTCTCAGGCATAGTTTTGCTTAGTCCGATCGGTATGAGGTAATGAGAGTTAACAATTACTTCTTACTTTTTCAAATTAGATATCCTAAATTGTTTTGTTCTTCCGATGATTATGTGTCATGTACTTACCTAGGGGAAAAGAAAAAATATTTTATTTCTATAAATAAATAAAATAATATTTATAAATAAAGAAAATAAAAAATATTTTTAAAATAAAAAAATTATAGCAATTGCAAGCACAAATAACCTCCTTTGTCATTACACTACTGTTTTTCAAAATTTGCACATTTTCTCCTACATATTTAACTAACGTCGGTTTCTGAAAGTAACTTTTGCTGTATTTACTCCTCTTGATTTCATCTCTGTTCCAGTAAGGGAGGTTTTAGCTAATAACATTTTTTTTTTATTAAAAATGCCTCATTTTAGAGAGAGTGTCCAGTTGTGTTCAGAACTGATAAGGTGCTTACTGTACAGCCTGATAGCCATTTGACCCATAAACCCATAATCTCCCAGAACTCCAGAGCACACTCGTACTTGAACCCTGGTCTTGAAGCCCATTTCCCCTGCAGCGTTGATGTGTGGCCGAAGCCAATAACCGTCTATCCTTTTCAGACTCCATCAGCTGTTAGTTCTGAATGTGTTGTATGTATGCTTCTCTCAACTTCAATTCCTTTTAGAGGTCCTGAAGGGTACTGTTAAAATAGATCAAATAAACTCAAGGAGGCCAGTCACATAAGAAATGCCAGCCTGAGAGAAGGGATGAAGCCAAAGTCCCAGTTCTGCTTATAGACTGTAAACAGCAAGAGGAGCAGTGGGTCAGCACAGCCTCCCCTGCTGTGGACCACCGTCCTCTCATTGGTGAGGCTGAGCAGGGTTTTAATTTTAATGCTCTCTCACATTCTCAGGATTATAGCTTTCTCATCCAAATGACTGAGAATAGAAAATAAACAAAGTGAGTCAATTTAAATAAAATTCCCTGAACATTATGGGGAGATATGGGAACTCAGAGAATACTGACATTCCTTTTTCATATCTTATTCAAATCAGTTTGCAATATGCTAAGCATCTTAATTTACATTACTTCATTCAAATGTTAAGAAAGAAAAAAGAGTGTTATTGTCTACTGTAATGTCTTGAGGTTCATGAGTTTAAAGGTATTATAATCAGATTAAACCCTTTACAAATACAAAAAGAACCACCTCTGTGTCTGTACACGCTTAATATTTACTGAGAAAAGTAGTTAATGGGACTCTGATATCAATGCCACGGGTGAGTGTTCTCTTCTGGTTGAAGAATAGGTGGCCATTACATCGGATGGTGGCACAGTACAGAGGAATGTAGTGACTGCTACACCCAAGCGTGATGCCACTACTTTAGCACTAGAAAAAGTGTTCAATACTCACGCTACTTGAGCCGTAGAGGTCGGACAGAGGGTATTTTCAAGAACCCTGCTGATCCCACAGTAATCCCACAGTGGTTACTGTGACATATTTTACACGGCTGACTGAAGCCAACACACTCTGAGTGATGAAGGGTTTGTGCTCCCTTAACCTATGGTTATTTTTCTGAATTCAGTGCTCAAAGCAAATTATTTAGCCTATGACTTTGGAGTTAATCTGGATCCTTACTACCTGTGTTCTAAGAAAGAAACATGCACCATGACTGTATTGCATCTGGTTTGACTCCTAATACAGATTTTTGTGGACTTGAAATCTTTGATGCACCACATAAGCACAATTATATTTCCAAGGGATGTGGGACATCTCTGTGACTCAGAAATTGACTTGCAGGTAAAACAGACTCCTGTGGAGGAGGTTCCTTCCCTCCCTTCTTCCTTCTCTCCCTTCCTCCCTCCCCCCCTTTTTTACTTTTCCTTTGAGGTACTAGGGATCAAACCCAGGGCTTTGAACATGTTAAGCATTCACACTAACACTAAATTAAATCACCAGTCCAGGTGTGTTGGGCAGTGATCTGTGACAGGCAATCTGGCACCCGGTTGAGCAAGGCGAACAATCTGGGCGACCCAGCGGAACAATCCGCAAGGGAACGGAAAACGTTATGCCAATGCTCCCAGGAGGCTTTTGGCTCCAGTCACAGTCATGTACCACCCCTCCTCAGGTAGAGGCGTGGCCACACAGCCCCAAGCCATCTCGACATTAATGAGACACCTAGAGGCTTAGCCACGCCCCTTCCCAGTTACTACATCTGCCTCGCCTCTCCCAGAAAGGGGTGGGGGTGTACAATTCCATCAATGGCCACTCTACACGATGAAAATAAATGTCTTAGAATTATGGACTGTCTCTTCATCTGGACCCACTGTGGGAAGCAAGGGATCCGGCCCTCGATTAGGAAGCTACGTCTATCTCTCACTGAGGACTTCCCAGCACTCCCAGGTGGTACCCATTCATCCAAGCCTAAGCAGCTAGCCGGGCGCCCCAAGCAGCCGAAACTGGTCTCCTGGGCTAGAAAACCACAGAGACGTCTGCCATGTGTTCTTCGAGAATGGCCCCCTCCCCCGCCCATGGGCAGGGCCCGCAAAGGCTTCCCACAGCCCCCACCTGCCCGTTGGACTGTGTGGGAAGACGCACAGCTACTTCCAGCGTGTCTCCTGTCCCACCCAGAGCTTCAGCACCTGGGACAGGCACGTGGGGCTTCTTTCCATGGCGCCGGTCTTGTTCCCACAGAGGTGGCCTTTCTTTCCCTCCCTACAACCTCTTCCAACATCCCTAGCTAACAACCAAGAGAAGTGTTAAGCAGATGGACCACTGGCTATTGGGTCAGTCACATATACGCTCAGTACTTTACTAAGTTCTCATACCATGAAGTTCTCAGAGAAAGGGAGATCATCAAACTAAGGAGATATAGAAGAACATTCTGCATACCTTTGGCTTAACTGCAGTGCTGGAATTTAAGCACACAAAGCAACACTTCCCCAACAACAAAAAAACCAAATGAGATGCTGCTGGGAAACATCTGGTTGCTGCACTGTTTACAGCCAATGCTAGCGGTGAATAAAAACACCGAACAGGCTTCTGAATAAGGCACATTCTGCTCCTCTGGCAGTAAGGTAGAGATTTTCTGCTGGAGGGAACATGAGATGGCTGCATCTCTATTTTTCTCCAAACAGAAAACTTCTTCCATGCTACTAGGAGCTTCAGAAGGATTCTTACAGCAGATGGAAAGAACCCATATACATCGGGCATGCAATTATCAGGAGCTAATTGAATTTGAGGGTTAACTCTATCATTAGAGAGAAATGAAGCCTATCTATGTCTCCCACATATGGCTATACACTCTGCAGAAGATACAGCACATGTTTGGATATAAGACCCCTGAAGTATCAGATGCTGCTGCTGTTTAGTCCATCTAGTGAGGGTGACAATGAGTGACACAAAGTGTGTGCTCTACATCTTTCAGACAGTTTCTATAAGACACACTGGTAATATAGCACAATGATCAAACGAGAGGTTCTCAACCTGTGGGTCGAGAGCCCTTGGCGTTGAATGACTCTTTCATAGGGGCCACTCAAGCCCATCGGAAAACATAGATACTTACAATATGATTTATAACAGTAGCAAATTACAGTTATTAAGTACCAACAAAAATAACTTTATGGTTAGGGATCAGCAAAACTGTATTAAAAGATCACAGCATTAGGAAACTTGAGAACCACTGGACTATGCTATAATGAATGGAAATTCTGCTGGAGGAAGAAGGAAGAAGATCAGAGGACTCCTGTATCACATCTGGGGATTAAGAAGATACTAGAGGGGCAGAACATATATTGAACTGAATTTTTAATTCAACAAACAAGTACAAGAACAATTTATTCTGTCTTAAAATTGCAAAACAAAATTAAGAAAAGTTAATGTATAGGATAAGGGCTCAATTCCTTTTATGTCAAAGAAAACACTGAATGATTGACAAATTCAAGACAAATGCTGTGCTCACACTTGACCCAATATAATCACAAGTACATTTCACACTGTCCCATTAATTAATAAGTATGACATAATGCTTAGCCAATAGGAAGTTTGTTTACCCCAATGTCCACTTCTCTAGAGAGATTTCTTCACATAGGTTTCCCTATATTTACTTGATCATAAACACTCTAATTTTTCTGTTTACAAGCAGCCAGCCATGGTACATGAGCAACAAATTGTGAAAGCTTAACTTGCCTAGATGGGATTTAGTATAATCATCAAACACAGCAAAGGTAATCTAACACACGCTGAATGGTATGGACAGCCACTGTGAATTATGCTAATTAGGCATAAATGGGAAGCAGCTCAGGAAAGTGATTGCAATTAATATTATTTTACATAGGCAAACTGAACAAGTCCAGGATGGGGTGAGGAAATCAGATATTTCTAAAGACGTCTGCATTTAAACTGGTCCTAAGGGAATGTCTGTCAATCAGAGCAGGATATGAGACAAGTTATTTTTATAATAAAAGCTAAGGTATAGGAGTTGCATTGAGAAAAGCTGACCTTCTGAAACAGATTCCTGGTTTTTCTTACAGTAACACACAGGTCTATATTAGTTATTGTTTCACAGAAAAGTGAACTACGAACATTATGACCTAAGACACAATTGTTCATTCGGCTAAAAACATGCTTTGGACAGAGAGGTTTTCAGAACAAGTTTGTCTCTGCTCCACTAGATGCTGAGCTGCCCACAATTCGAGTGACCACGCACATGGCTGTGACTTGGGAGCTGGCTTTATTGGAACCTTGGTTCATCTTACTTAGCTTTACACAGGCTGTTTAGCTTCCTTGGGAAATGGTAGCTGATTCTAAAAGCCACTGTGGCTTGCAGCCCTTGGAAAGATGTTCTCCATACATAGGGAGTCAGGAACCATTTTCATTGAAATTCTGGTTTACCCACATTCAAGAGAAGGGTAATACAAACTCCAGATCTCACCAGGAAGAGTCAAAAACCACACTGCAAGAGAATGAATATGGTATGTACTCACTGATAAGCGGATAGTAGCCCAAAAGTTTGGAATATCCAAGTTTCACTTCACAGTTACCGTTGGACTGAGTGTGAGATCCCAGATGGAGGAGTTGGAGAAGGGACTGAAGGAGCTGAGGGAGTTTGCAGCCCCATGGAGGGAGCAACAGTGTCAACTGGCCTGACCCCCTGGTGCTCCTGGAGACTGGACCACCAACCAAAGAATACACATGGAGGGACCCATGGTTCGGACCACATATGTAGCAGAGGAGGGCCTTGTTGGCCATCAGGGGAGGAGAGGCCCTTAGGCCTGAGGGTGTTAGAGGCCCCAGTATAGGGGAATGCCAAGGTGGGAAGATGGGAGTGGGTAGGCGGGTGGGTGGGTGGGTGGGGGAATACCCTCATAGAGGCAGAGGAAGGGGGAGGGGATAAGGGGTTTCCAAAGTGGAGACCTGGAAAGAGGGAAACATTTGAAATGTAAATAAAGTATCAAAAAATTTTAAAAATAATAATAAATAGATAAACAAACAAACCATCTGGGAGCCAGGGGGTCGTGGGAGGGGGTAGTGTGAGGGACCTCCAACAGTGTCCAGAACCTCTCAAAACAGCACCACCAAGGGGAACCAGGCACCCAAGTTGTGAGCAAGTTGGGAACACTTTAAATTCAATCTGTAACAGACTTACAGTTCTAAAGTCACGAGCCAAAATAAATAGTTAATTTTCTTAAAAAAAAAAAAAAAAAAGATATGTGTGTAGGATATGTAGGAAGAGATATTGCAATACTATTTCTGAAAAGTAAATCTGTCAATTCTGAATGCTTTTCTTTCCCCTTTCCAAAAGGTATTCTTTCACATATGCATTTCTCAGTCTATTAAATTTTATTTCTGAGGAGACATACATGATAAAACATATGACATAAGATGTGTAATATGTTCCCACAAGTGACATGGGCAATAAAGGCTGTCGTCAGAGTCATTTCTCAATACTAAGTAAAAGTTGAAGTTCAACTCAAAGCACATCACAACCCCAGTCTGTGAGTAAAGCTTGGGTGTGCCAAGCTGTCGTGGTGTCTTCTCCCTCTTCTTGCACTCATCTTGCGGTGTGACTAAGTCCAGTGAACTTGTGTCCCTGAATATGGGTAAACCAGGACTTCAGTTAGAGGAATGGTTCACGACCCTCATGTGAAGATGAGAATCTTTGCCAGGGCTCCCAGCCATGGTGGCTTTTAGAACCAGACACCATTTCCTGAGGAAGCTGGTCCATGGGAAGGCAAGAGAGAGCATAGATGGGTGCCAATAAAGCCAGCTCCAAGTCACAGCCATGAGTATAGTCACACTGATAGTGGGCAGTTCAGCATCCAGTAGGGCAGAGACAAACTTGCCCTGAAAAAACTCTCTGTCAAAAGCACATACTTTTGGCCAAATGAACAATTCAACCATGATGATCTGAGTTCACCTTGCTGTGCGACAGTAACTGATACAAACCTGTGTGTTGTTGTAAAAAGCAAACAAACAAACACACAAACAAAAACAAAAATAAAACACGAATCTGTTTCAGGTCAGCTTTTCTCAATGCAACTCCTGTACCTTAGCTTTTATAAAAATAACTTGTCTCATATTCTGCTTTGATTAACAGACATTCCCTTAGGACCAGGTTAAATGCAGACATCTTTAGAAATATCTGATTTCTCTATTTCCTCACCCCATCCTGGACTTGTTCAGTCTGCCTATGTAAAATAATAATTGCAATCACTTTCCTGAGCTGCTTCCCATTTATGCCTAATTAGCATAATTCACAGTGGCTGTCCATACCATTAAGTGTGTGTTAGATTACCTATGCTGTGTTTGATGATTATACTAAATCCCATCTCTGCAAGCTAAGCTTTCACAATTTGTTGCTCATGTATCATGGCTGACTGCTTGCAAACAGAAAAAATTGGACAAAGTGTTTCTGAATACAGGAAAAGCTCTGTGAAGAAATCTCTCTAGAGAGATAGACTCCTGGTGCCAACTAAGAACAGGGAAAGTCTGAAAATTGTACCTCATCAGACTGAACAAACCCTGAGCCTATCCTTTTTGTTGGGTCTGTTCATCATTTAGTGTTTCCATTCATAGAAATAGACATTGAGCTTAAAACTACATATTATCTTTACTGTTTAACAGGTCTTTTGCTTTAATTTGGAGGCATTATGGTCTAAGTAGAACAAACCAACCAGATCATTATGGTGAAAGCACTTGACCTTAGGAGAGAGAAGGGAAGAAAATAACTGAAGCAAAACTCATCTGCACCTTTGATCTTTTGCTCGCAGTTCTGTGACGCGAAGGATGTCAGTTCGTGTCCTAAGCATTTTGTTTTACATCTGTGAAGTCAGAGTTAGATTACAGACAATGTCAGGTAGAGGATGTAGAAAGTCTCTACTGACTAGGAGGTTGGGATCCTTGCTCTAGACAGGAAAATGTTGGCTTAAAAAGAAGGAGAACTTTCCAAATCCGTGATTATGACTCAGTCAATCAGCTAACTTATCTTTGAGATTTCCACGCGCCATTCTTTGTTCACACTTTTTCCTTTCAATTTTTTTTCTACAACACTTTTAATCATTTGAGCAGTTTCCATAAGGAAATGATGAGTCAGGTAACCATACGTGACTTTTTTTTTCTTTTTTTTATTTATTTTTGATACTTTATTTACATTTCCAATGTTTCCCCTTTTCTAGGTCTCCTCTTTGGAAACCCTGTATCCCCTCCCCCTCCCTGCCTCTGTGAGGGAATTCCTCCTCCCACCTACCCGCCCACCCATTCCCATATTCCCACCTTGACATTCCCCTTTACTGGGGCCTCTAGCACCCTCAGGCCCAAGGGCCTCTCCTTCCTCCCTGATGGCCATCGAGGTCGTCCTCTGCCACATA
>CM052700.1:98729122-98783067 GCA_028551405.1 Uromys caudimaculatus
TCAGGATGATATTTTCAAGTTCCATCCATTTGCCTGCAAATTTCATTAAGTCATTGTTTTTAATAGCTGAGTAGTATTCCATTGTGTAAATGTACCACATTTTCTGTATCCATTCCTCTGCTGAGGGACATCTGGGTTGTTTCCAGCTTCTGGCTATTATAAATATGGCTGCTATGAACATAGTGGAGCATGTGTCTTTGTTACATGTTGGGGCATCTTCTGGGTATATGCCCAGGAGAGGTATGTGACTTTTAAAACTGAACAATCAGGCATTACATAGTAGTCTTTTAAAAATCTTCTTGTATGGAGAGTTTTACTTTTGTTTCATATACCCTATAAAGTTCTTTTGTTTGATTTATTAAGAACTGTATCACAAGTGGCGAGATGGCTTAGAAGTTGAGAGGATTTGCTGCTCTTCCAAAAGAACCAGGGCTTGTCCCAACATCTATGTTGGGTGGTTCAAAGCCACTTGTAACTCCAATTATGGGAGACCTAATACTCTCTTCTGGTCTCTGTTCTCACTGTGCTCATGTGCACATATCAACACACACACACACACACACATAGGTAAAAGTAAAAATATAAAAAAATTACAAGGATATTATAATGTGCCTTTATCACATTGTTTATACTTTTTATTCCTAATTTTGTTGGCACGTCAAGATTCACAACTTAAATTTTTCTTTCAGAAGTAACCATACACCAAATTCTTGGGTTGTAATTGTCCTTTATCTAAAATGTTTTTCTCTGTGTCTATGTTGAAAAATAAGAATAAGTCACTCTATTCTATGAACTAGATTCTCTGATCTTGAGTTTATTTCTGTTGTAGCTTCATTCTGTTGCTGTGGTAAAGTACTTTGACCAAAAGCAGCAATGTGAGAATAGAGGTGTTTCAAATTCCAAGGTTGTAGGACAGTCACTCACGTGAGTGCTTTAGACATCTGGGCTCGCCATAGTCACAGGCAAGGGCAGCAAGAACCAAACTCACTCAAGTGGTTCACTTGCTGCTTGCCTTCAGATGCTCAGCTCGCTTTTCCAGCTTTTATATAATTTAGGGTTTTGCTCATGAAGTGGTGCCATCCTAGTAGGCGGGGTCAGTTAACAGTCAAGGCAGTTACCTCACAGACACACCTACACACCAAACTTGCCTAGGTACTTCCTCAACTGACCCCCTCCCCCCATCCTGGTTCTAGTTTGTAGCAAGTGGAAGAATTGCAAGAAAAATAAACCATTTCATATGGACGGATTGAACTTATCACACATAAAAAATTTTCCACTCCTTTACTATCTTACTATGTAAGTTTACACAATTTATTTTTTCCAGGAAACTTGCTCATCTACTCAGTAACCTTTGTGATGTATTAAAAGTTGAAGCCCCCTTTGCCACTGGAAATTTGAAGCATTCATTTTATTATGAAGGATCTTTGTGAAAACCAAAAGGAAAACTGAGTCCAGAAAATAAAGAATAATGCTGTAATCAGAGCAGCTCATTATTTGGTTTTTAAACTTGATCTTCCACAAGGTTATTACCTAGAGTTGAATATTAATGGATTCGGGCTGTCTTTATGCAGAAGAGATCTTAAACAACAGTGTTCATAAGAAGGACATTAATCAGGGGAGAGAAGGGAGCCTTGTTTCTAATAATGTTTGCATAATAGCTACCCTTGGGTGTGTGGCTTGGCTTAAAAATAAATATCCATGCTTTCTGTATCCAACACAATGAGAATTATTTGCAGTTGTAATTCTGTTATACGATTTTCTATGTATTTATGGGGATATCAAACTGGGAAGCTGCTGGAAACTCAACAGAAACAAATAGCATTGCTCAGAAGCGACGTAGGGTAGATAATGTAGAAGTTGGAAGAACCTCCATGTGGAGGATGGTGACAACGGACCTAATAGCAAGTCATAACTGATCTGAGAAGGGAAGAAACAGGTGGACCTGCTGAAGGACATTCGACACCTCTCTGATCTGATTTTAACTCTCCAGTTGCTCCTTACCTCCTGTAAGAAACCATACATGAATCTAAATTGGCATACAGACCCTTGCTTCAGTGGACTGTGACTCTACGGTACCTGGGATGCTTGGCTGCCCTCCACACACTCCCCTTCGCAGCTTTCCTCAGGCACTGGGCTTTCAAGCTCCACGCTTCAGACTCTTCCCTCATCTTACCAGAACGTTCCAAACCTTCCTTGCCAGTTAATTCTATTTATCCAGCCTAGGTTGGTTTAAATGCCCCATCCTCCACAAAACCTTCTTTGACTGTACCGCCAGCCGACTGTACCCAGCCGACTGTACCGCCAGCCGTAGGTCTTTACATGAACTGTGCCCTGGGGATTTCTTCTGTTTCCTTGATTTATTGTATGCATGTGCCAAGTTTGATTTTTCATAAGTGTTTTAAATAATGACCTCATCTCCTCGCAGCTTCCCCCCCCCCACCAATTTTATGAGCACTTTCATTTGTTCCATACTGAATAAATTCCATATGGTCTTGGAAACACAAGCCATGCTGCTGTTTGATCTTCTGAGTGGGCTATACAAGACTCTGTATGAACAGTTCGTTCTCACAGTTTCAATTGCCTTATGTCTTGTACAGTCAGATGGCCCACTACAGCCAAGGGAGCGTTCTATGGTACGACAATCTAACTTATTTGTTCCTCCAAGCTGAAATTGCTAACCGTTTTCCCCATCCCCACTTCCTTGGGATCTGTTCTACAGTTTCTGTCCTGAAGGAAGATACCTCCTCATGGCTCCTTGATCTGTCTTTCCCATCTGAATATGTTGCTTAACAGAGCTGCACATGTCCAGATTCCCTTCACCAGGGAAGTTGTCAAGGGAAGGCCAAGATTACCCTTGACACACGGACATTGCCTTCTAAATGGTGTGTGTGTGTGTGTGTGTGTGTGTGTGTGTGTGTGTGTGTGTGTGTGTGTGTGTGTGTTTGTACACATACAGAGTTCAGAGGTCAACCTTAGATTTGGTTCTTTGGGAACCATCCACCTAGTTTTTGAGACAGGATACTTCACTGGATCCTGGGGCTTCCAGGATAGGGTAAGCTTGCAGAACAAGATCCAGGAATCTGCTTGTCTCCCTCCCTTGTACTAGAATCCCGTGCTCATGCTGCCATGTCCGACTTTCTAATGTGGGTCTTGCTGATCAGACTCAATTCCTCGTGCTTGCACAGAAAGCACTTTCAGGAGGACTATAGTCCCAGCTCTGTACTCCTGATCTTTTTGATCTCTGCTCCTAGAGTTTAATTGAATTGAGACATTTCTCAAATAAGAACAAAATAACCCTTTGCAAAATGAAACTTAAACATTTTTTCTTCTAAAACTTTGTGATTGAAAGGCTGAGTCCATGGTTTGAAAAGTTTCCAGATAGACACGTCTCCTTTTCTAAGGCATTGCTTCTACGGCAACGCATGTCACTCCCTTTAGGAACTGTGATCATCTTTAGATTGTTTCTCTCATTTAACATGATTTTCTCATCTACTTTTTATATACTACATGCACAAGCCATTAGAAACCTCAACTTTCTCTTATAAGTAACTTAAGCTACACAAGATTCTTAGTCGTATTTCCATCATGGGCACCTATTAATTTAAGACCAGGCATGTGATGACCCTCCACAGAACACAACTGACATACCGGTTTCCTCCTCTGTCTCTAGCCCTCTTAGTATCTGTGGCAGTGAGTATTTCCCACTGCAATATTCACAATTGAAGTGAAGTGACCGGAGATACACCCAGTCTCTGGAGAACAAAGCACAAGGAAAGAAAGGAGGAACCACAGTGTTAACCCTTTCAGCTAACCCACAGTCTAGACTTTCTCTTTTGTAATTGTGGCAACTGAGGCTCATGGGGTTAAATGGTTTCTCCAGTGTCCCACACCTCTTAAGATCAGAGCTGAGATTTTAATCTAATGTGACTCCAAATTTCACATTATCTTTGCAGTACCAGAATGAGAAGGCTCCAGAAGGTGGTAGAATCATGTGTATGGATGGTGCTTGGGTAGGAATGGACTTGAAGAAGGGAGTCTCGTCTGTTTGGCAGACTCTCTGTGCCTTCCCCCAGTATAGATTACTTCTGAACATGGAACCGTTCGTTTGTACTTTCTCAGTGAGAGGGTCTTCTACTAATGAGACATCTCTCTTTTGTCTTTCGCAGCAATTTTGCAGGCAGTCCTAACTGGTGACCTTATGAAGGTAAGCTACCCTGCTACCTGCGTGTTGGGATTCCTTAAGAAGCTTAATTCAACAGCACACCTCACCGGATTTTCACAATCCAGTCTATAAATGACTGTGGAGTAGGAGGAGGAAGGAGGAAAGATCTGCTTTTGAGAAATGAGTAAAGAGAATGTGCGCTCACCACTCTGCCTCTCCTAACAGCAAAGGAGTGTGGTAGATTCCCTGGACTTGCTTTGGGTTAGTTTAAAGACAAATGGACTGTATTTCCCCAGGATACAATGATCATAGTGCCTAGCATTCTGCTTTCTAAGCCTTGCGTTTTAAGAATTTGAGGGTTTCTTCTCTAGATATGTATGGTGATAAATACCTATATAAGAAATGCCTGCGTAATACCCAGAAATGCATGTGCCAGCGAGAGCTTGCTCCTGTTGATATAGCAGTTTGCTTCAGAAGTCACAGCCAACAGAGGAAAGGCCGTCTAATCCATTTTGGCTATTTCAGCATGTGCTTGTATTTTGTGGTGGATTTAGTTCACAAGGAAAGCAGATGTCAATTCTGAAGCCAGAGAGTGATTTCAGATCTTGCTTCTGTCATTCACTCTATGTGAATGTTCTATACCATTAGCACATTTTTTCCATGCCTTAATTTCTTTATCTGTGAAATGGGATCACAGTATTATTTCTTTCTTGGTAACAAAGTGCCTAAAATGGTTTAGTTTTGCTGTACAGTACGAACCCGTTTTCTTCTTCTAACAACATAGATATTTGCCATGACGTAGCCTGTGAATTTGTGCTAGGGGTCATGATTGTCTGCAGGTCTCCATGTAACTTACTCCAGCAATGCTGGTGGGCTGTGCAGTGATGCTGGCTGCCTCTCAATGGGGGGATACACCTCTCCCATCCTGGACATACAGTACAGTACAGGCCAAGAAACCGAAGACCATAAAAGGAAGCTGAGAATTACCTTTTCTCTTTTCTCCATGTTATTCTTTCCCTTTTCCTTTTCATCTTCGTTCCCCCTCTCCTCCGCTCCCCTCCCCCTTCTCCTCCCTTCCCTTTCCATTTTAAAGTACATCTGTTGGATAAACCAAAGAAGGCTTGCTCTACACTTTCAGTGCACCACTGTCACAAAGCGGAGAGAGGGAGGACGGCCTCTGTATCGGTCAACTACAGCCTCAGTCATAGGATTCTGACCACGCTGCCTGTACAGTTTCCCACTGTAGTGTCCCAGGGCATTGTTAGCGAAGAGAAGCCTCATCCCCAAACAGGATTCCTGGGAGTTCATGGTCATTTCCCTTCAGTGGGCTAGCCAGTAGCAGTATACAACTCTGAAAGGACTTAGCTTGGCGTTTGAGGGAAGCAAGACCAACTTCTGCCCTTGAACCCTTCTGATTCAGTTTGTAATCTCAAGCTTTTTCCATATGTTTTCATTCTAGGCCAACAACTCTCCAGATCCTGGAGTGTATTGTTATTCATTTAAAAATATTTTACAAAGAATTGCTTAAAATACAAGACAGTACTATATCTAGCCTGGCACAATCTGCATTATAATTATTCCCTGTCTGAAGAGTGACTCAATAATGCCTTATATATTATGAGATGAGATACAGTGAAGAACTTTCTTTTTCAGTCCTGTCTGTCTGTCTGTCTGCCTCTGTTTATCATATAAAGATATATATCTTTTATCTTCTCAATTTTCTTTTACTTCTCTCTTGTGTGTGGAATGCACAATCCATATTTAATATTGACCAGACTCTGTGGGAAAGAGATAGAAAGGGGTGCGGTGGGACAGAGAGGAAGGAGGGATGACACAGACGGTAGAGCAGGCTCCAGGAGCTCCCATACAGTGAGGATATGTAACACATGAAGTTCGGATGGGCTGACTTTTACTCATAGTGCGAGACCTTCCTAAAGGGCACATGCAAGACAGCTGAGCCCTACTCAGTCTGGCGACATGCACATTGCCATTCTCAGTGGCTCTTCCTGCAAAGCAGCAGTATCACACGATGTTGTAGCTGAACACAGGAGATTCCCCCTTTGGTTCTCTATGCTGCTCCTTCCTGTTCTCTTCCTCCAGAGTTTGGGGAGATAGACTCCCTTAGCTTCCAGTTCCTCGGATCAGCTGCTCTTCTTGGTTGAATTTCTAGCTACTTTTCCTTGGCTCTTTCCAAAACTCTGCTTTTTTTTCCCCTGCTACCCCTCTGTGGACCTTATACTGTCTCTCTTTGCAGTCAATGCTTTTGTTCTTCCTATGGAATTTAAAGGCCACTGAGGCTGGTGACTGAGTCATTTTATGGTTGCTTATGTGTTAGTTTTTCTTGAGACCTGTTCTGTTAGTAGATTTGTCTTCAAATAATCTATGAGGTACTTCACCAAGACTCCTCTTTTACTCGTATTCCACAGTTTGGAGAATGGTGACACATTTGCATTTTGTAATATCTGATATGTCACAAACTCGGTCTATGTCTTCATTTGTCCACTTTACTCTCAGGTAGCTAAATTCTTGACCTTTCCTACTGCCTGTTCTCACACGGAAGCAGTGACACTCACACCATTGCTTTGTTCCTCATTACTTCAGGATCATCTCTAGCCCTGCTGGGTATGCATCACCTGATACTCAGGGATCAGGATGAAACAGAACCCCTCCCTCTGAGTGTATGTACACTAGTGTGTGTGCACACATATACATGCATGAACGCTGTGTAGAGGACAGTGAAGCATTTGTGTTCATGCCATGTCAAAGAACAACGAAAGACACAGAAAAGGAGCCTAGAGGCTCAGAGCCAAATTCTTCCTGCTGCAACAAATGCTGGATGAACCTCAGGAAATTTTAGTTTTCTTCTGAGAGTCTGGGGCTCAGAAGAGGGGAGTAGAAAGCTAAACATTTCTATTTCCTTGAGCTATGTGATACAGGCAGACCCTTTCCAGAGTTACATGAGACTAACCATCCATGTGAGTGATGGAGGGATGGTACTTCATCAGTTTAGCTCTTCTCTGTATCCTCTGAGGCTAAAAACATTTGTGATTTACTAAGTGACTTTTCTGTGTGACCTCAGAACTTTGATCCCTGTTCTAGGTGCTGCTGACATTCTTTCCCTGTGCTGCTTTTTTCAGCTCATGGAAAGCTATAAGAATGGAGGGAGCTTACTAATTCAGGGACCAGGGCACTGTTCGCTCCTTCACTACGCAGCTAAGACCGGCAATGGGGAGATTGTGAAGTACATCCTTGACCACGGTGAGTAGACAAGTCTCCAGGGATCTCATGAAATTCTAGCTAGCACTGTCCGTACTGACACTCAACGAAGTCTTCCCCGTGCAATACTCACCAATTGTTTCTCTGACACTCATTCTTGGTACAGGTAGACCATCTTTACCAAGCAATTAAAATAAATAACTTTTATATCCAAACTTATAAAGGGGAAGGATTTGGGGAAGAAATTAATTGAAAATGTGAAAGATTTCTGAAATATATCAGTTGCTGGGTACTGTGATGAGTGCCTTCAGTCTCAGCACTCAGCAGGCAGAGTCAAGTGGATCACTGTAAGCTTAAGGACAACCTGGTCTACATAGTGAGTTCTATGCCAGCCAAGACTATATAGTAAGAACCTGTCTCAAACATAAATAACTAAAATAAAGTTAATTGAATTATTTTTTTAAATTTATATCTTCATTTACTTTTATTATATTAATGTTTTTGCCTGAATGCATGCCTGTTTAACCATGTGTGTATGTGGTCCTTGTGGAGGTCAGAAGAGGGATTCAGATCCCCTGGAACAGGAGTTAGAGATAGCTGTCAGCCACTGTGTGATGAGGGATTTGAACCCTCATCTTTGCAAGAGCAGCCAGTGGTCTTAACCACTGAGCTATCTCTTCAGTCCCTATTTTAATTATTTAATTTAATTTTAATTTAAATTAAAAAATGAGGCCTGGCATAGTTGTCTTAATTTTGTAGAACTTTATTTAATAAATTGTTTAGACTTAGCTGGGTAATCTGTATTTGTGGTTGATTCTTTTGCATATTCCTGTCTTTGTCCTATCCAGTTTTTCTAGTTTTCTTAATTTTTGTCGTTTGATTCTCATTTGTGGTTTTCTCCACTCACACTTCATTCTCCTGAAAAAATGTCTGCTGCTGCCATGCCCCAGGTGGTCGGCCAACCTCACCTCCTAGAATATGTACTAGCTAGGTTTCCAGTTTGGTCTTAGATCATTCCCAAGATGGGAGCTACTGGTTTAGCATCTGCCTTCAGAAGCCCTTTGGGAATATAAAGGAACACCACTCAAGTTCTCATGCTTATAATGTGACAAGAAATGGAGAAGACAAGAGTGTGAGGTGGAAGGGAGAAAAGGCTCATTTGGAGATTTAAAGGGTGTCTTTGAGACCCAGGTCCACAGAAAGCCTAGGTGACCCTCTTGGGTCATTGATGTTGAGCCTGCTTTCTTTACACAGCCAGTGTTCTTGCCTGCCAAGCCATCCCTCCCGCCATTCACACTTACTTGCTCTGCACAGACATACAGGCTGCAGACGGTGAGCACATTAATAAGCATGCTCGTCCCTTTGTTCTCCCTTTATGCCCTGGGGACACTTGTACCCTTCCACTTAATCCTTCCCTCGTTCATTCCTTCTTTCATTGAGTCTCTGTGGAGTGTCTAACAGGAACTGTTCATATAGTTCTGACACAGACAGATCTGCACTCAGAGGAAAATGGAGTCAGCATTTTCAAGCATTAGCAGGCTAGGGGAAAATGATGATCAGGTGTACAAATAAATTCGACACAGTTGAATGTGGATGTTTTAGGACCAGCTATAAAGCTACACACAAATAACACAGATACCGTTTATCAACCTCACAGAATGCCAAATGCGTGTACGGAACGCAACACATAATTTAATCTCTGCAAGGACCGTGTAAAGTAGATATTAGAATACCAATCATTTCAGACTCCTCCTCCTATGTCTTTCTCACTACGAAGAGTTTGTCTGAACTCTTGGCTGGAACTACGGTCAGAACGACAGAAGGGAAGTGTGTGGCATTAGAGCAGTGGGTGCTGGAAGATGGCTTTCCCCAGTACACTGCATAGTCCACTTCTGTCTGTCTTAGAATGATGAACCATGGTCCTGAGTCTGCTGCAGGCTTCCCTCCTTCCTCTGCTCTCCTGATCTCCACCTGCTACACTTCAGGGCAAGGCTTGCAAACAAAACAGCGGTGTGATTTCTACTGCACACACACACCCCATAGGCTATTTTGTTTTCTGTGATGATTTCTCCAAAAAGCTGAGGAGGAGCAGAAACAAACTTTGGACATGGACAGGACTTAAAGCCACGTTCATCAATGTTTTTTTTTCCTTTTTAAGAAAAGTTCCTAGTTGCACAAAGTTCAGAAGATGGCCATTTGATTTGAGACAGAATCTTTCTACATAGTCTTGGCAAGCCTGGAATTCTCTGGACAGGCTGGCCTCAAATTTGTAGCAATCCTCCGCCTTCTGTCATCCAAGTGCTGGGATTAGAAGTGTTCTCTCCCACTCCCAGCTAACCTGTGCATTTTGAAATCATAAACTATCTTTGCAGAACCATTCAGCACTCTGAAATGATAGAAAGTCCTTTCAAGCACAGGGTTCTTCAGGTCAGAAGGAGACAAATGGAAGGCATTACCCTGGGCATACTTGATCCATAGTTCTTAATGAGCTCTCTGCATACTGATATAACCTCTTCTGACTTAGTGTTGATGGTAGTTCTGGAAAATAACAGAAATGATTATGCTGAAAAATCTCTTGACATGTCTGTGTGTATGCATGTATCAGCTTGACTCGAGTCTCTCCAGTGGCTTCAGATAATAGAAATCCTACAGTTTTTTCAAAGACCCTGTTACCAGGAGCCCACCACAGATGATTACTTGACATGGTTTAGAGCCAATTGAGAAGTCTTTATTTCAACCAGCTGGGACTACACTTTGGTATTTGGGATCTAAGCATAAGCTCAAGCATTTAGACCAAGTGGCACTTAAAGGCAAAAACTACATCTTAATATTTCACTCAGCCGGTTCAGCAGGAGGTTTGCATAAGCAAGCAATTTAAGAGAGGCTAAGTTAAGTTAGGTGGGGCATCGTGGCCTCAGGTCCTAGAATACAGTTGGTTGAGTAATTTTCCACATGATTCTCCATCAAGGAGATCAAATTCTAGTTAAATCTGAAATAGGCAAGAATACAAGATGGAAGGACCTCTGTACTGTCTTGTCCTGTCACATTCTGACTGGACCCAGCCTTTACTGACCATGCATCTGAGGAACTGGTGGGCTCTTTCAAGGTACCTAAGCCATATTCTGTGTGGTTCTTTGAGTTGGCCCTCAGCTCACAGCATCCTTCCTGCTCCCAACTCTACTTTGCTTTATCCCTTCATTGGATGCTTAGGGGGAGGGGTGTGATCTGCAGTCAGGATGACACCTTCTGATCCAGATTCCTGAGAGATGCCTTATCTCAAGCACCAGCAATCCCTTTCCTTCAGAGGTTCCTTTAAGATGGCCATGGGCTACGGGCTACGAGTGGACTGTGTGGTGTGTTCTGAGAAAGCCATAGGAGGCATCTTCCTTTGGACTTCTCTCAGACATGCAAAACACTGCTTTCTTTTACTGAAGAAGAAAAAGCTAGAATCTGGGCATTTCAAGGTCTGAAAGCAAATAAGGAGGCAGCCGAGGGGGGACAGTTCCAGAGCCAGGCAGAGGCTGTGGACCCAGGGATTCCAGCAGAGACTCTCTCAGTGGTTCCTGCCTTTCAGCTCCTTTCAACCATCATTTTTACTGGCTGCCTTCCCCCAGTTCACCCCTCCAAGACTTTTGTGTGCTTTTCTTCCTTTACTACCCAGCATTGTGGCCTTTTGTTTTTATTCTCACTGTGTCCACCCCACTGCCCCCTACTGCTTCCCCAGATAGAAACCCCACTCACGCGTTTCCTTTTTTATTTCAATAGGGTATTTTGTCTTCCCTCTTTTTCTGACTTCAGTCTTTCTTTTCTGGTTCTTTTTTTTTTTTTTTTTTAACCACCGTCCCCCCATTTTTTTCTGCCTCTGGTCCCAGAGAGAAAGGACTCCCATCCCGCTGAGACAGGATGACAGTTCTGTTAGCATTCCCAGTGCCAGCTCCCTCCACATCTGTGCAGCCTTTGTCCTGTGGCAGGGGAGGATTTGGAATGGTCTGTTGGCAGCATCAGGGAGACTAATAGGAAATGAGGTCCTGAGAGGGAGCTCACAGATATAGTGCAGAGTAGCAGGGCTTCAAAAAGGGGTGTGTGTGTGTGTGTGTGTGTGTGTGTGTGCCTGTGCCTGCTAGGGCTTGAATATACAGTGTTCTTCACAGGCTCATGAATATTTTCACATGTATGAGCACGTGGACCCCCAGCTAGTAGTGGTATTTTGAGCAGTTGTGAACCTTAGGAGGCAAAAGGGGTAGGTGGAGCCTGATGGTGAAAGGCCAGCCAGTGCTTTCTGCTTCCTGGCTAGTTCTATTCAGTAAGCATCCACCGCATGCCTGTGTCATCATGGACCAGGCTACTCCCACTACCGTGTCTTCCCTGCCATGATGCCCCGTTCTCTCTGAAATGTGAGCCCAAATATATTCCCCCTGCCTTACTTTGCTTCTTCTAGGTACTTTGCCACAGAGAAATGAAAAGAAACTAACATACTTCCTCGATTTTCAGACCTTTCCCTGTATGCTACAGTGTTTCAAGTCCATGTTTCTGCTATGGGTCTTTCTCTGAAGGAGAAAGAAAAACATCCAGTATTGACTGGGATCCAAAATAGTTTTAAAGCATCGTTCACCATTTAATTTTTTTGTAAGTGATATTTCTGTCCCAGACACTTTTGAAAATTAAATACATATAGTAACCCATTGCTGCTAAAATTTGTGGTTCTAGATATTAACTGTAAATTGTTACAACTATGCAGTAAATTCTACTTACCTTTTTGGATAGAGAGTAAAAAGAGAGATAGTTGAGCCTCAGTTATCTGTCCAAATTCATGCATGTGTATGATATAGTTTCTACCTCTGTGTTCAAGGGGCCATGGACACAAGGCATGGGCAAGGAGACACAAGACGTGGCAGCTGCATGCTAGTGTCTCTGTTGAGTCCCAATGACAGCAGGCACAGGATTCTGGAAGAAAGGTGAAGATCTCATAGAGGAATTTCACCCTAGTTCTTGAATAAAGAACTTCACACTTATCTTATAGTGCAGGATAGCTGTGAGATAAAGAAAAAAGAAAAGAAAAGAAAAGAACAAACAAAACAAAGTCAACTAGGAGAGACAGAGAAACAAGGCTTCTTTATCAGTTACTTTTCTGCTACTGTGATGAAAACCATGACAAAGCAAGTTATAGAAGAAAGGGTTATTGGGCTTACAATTCTAGGTTAGAGCAAAATGCAGTCACATGGGCAGACATGGTAGCTGGGTCCTGTAGCTGAGAGCTCATATCCTCATCTGCAAACATGAGGCAGAAAGAATGGAAGAGGCAGAGACTTTGTGAACCTACAAGTCTACCGTCAGTGATGCACTTTCTTCAGCAAATATGTCACATCTAAGCCTCCCCAAACAACATCACCAGCTGGTATCCAAGTATGAAAATGCCTGGGACTGGGGGCCACATTATCATTTCTACCACCACAGATGCCTTTGCATAGGTGGAAAACTGTGAATTATCTGCGGGTAGTTTAATGTTCATATTTCAGATTCCCTGAAGGAAAGGTCATAGAGCATCCATAATGGAGATATTGTATATATTTAAATAAATCCCAAGTCCAGTTCTCAACCATTGATACACTTTGGAAAATTACAGTTCTATTTCTTTTCTTTATCATTTATTGCTGAGACTCAGATTAACAAGAACAACAAAATTAGGTGCTGTTTTTAGATTTATTCATTTATTATATGTAAGTACACTGTAGCTGTCTTTAGACAGCCCAGATAGGGTATCAGTTCTCATTAAGGATGGTTGTGAGCCACTATGTGATTGCTGGGATTTGAACTCAGGACCTTCGGGAGAGCAGTCAGTCCTCTTAACCGCTGAGCCACCTCTCCAGTCCCTAGGTGCTGTTTTTTAAATGCATTTTGTTTTTCAAAAGAAAGTTGGTGTAGGGTTTCCTTGATTATTTTTATCTTTTTGGTCACCCATTCTTCGAGCTGCACATCCAGACTACTGGAGGTCAGCACAGTGTTAAAGCAGAGCTCCACAGGCTGGTGCAGTACAAACCAGGAGGGGATGAAGGCCTGTATGCAGTGTTTCTACCATGAACTCTTCTGCTGTTGTTGCCGTGCAAAGAGAATCCTTTAAGCCAGAAGTGGTTCTCAACCTTCCTAATGCTGCGACCCTTTCACACAGTTCCTCATATTGTGGTGACCCCCAACCATAAAATTATTTTCATTGCTACTTCATAACTGTAATTTTGCTACTGTTAGGGACTGTAATGTAAATATCTGATATGTAGGATATCTGACGTGACCCCCCCAAAAGGGTCAAGACCAACAGGTTGAGAACCACTTCTTTAAGGACTGGCTCTAAAGATGACAAGTCCCTATCTGTCTGTCTGTCCATCTGCCCGTCCATCTGTCCATCCATCTACTTAATTACTTACTTTACATCCAGGTCACAGCATCCTCTTCCGGTCCCTGTTTAGATCTCCATCCTCCTGGCCCTTCTCCACTGAGAAGGGGGAGGCCCCCCTGGGTATCATCCCTTGGCATATCAAGTCACCCTAGGAGTAGCCTCTCCCACTGAGGTCAGAAAGGGCGGCCCAGTTAGGGGACCAGATCCACAGGCAGTGCAGCACTCTCAAACACAGCTCTCTGCTCCCGCCTGGAGTGACCTGCCTGCTGCCTTGCCCATGCTTGCATTGGTGATTTGCTTGCCAGTGTCTTAAATGTTCTTTAACCGTTCTGTGATGCCTGTGATGGAGGATCAGGGACGTCGGGTTAACTGAACCGATCACTTCAGAGACACCCCCAGACAATGAAGTGGAGTCCCTTTAGATATGTCGTAAGAGCACAGTGCCAGCTTCCAGCATTGGTGGCTTTTTTCTCTTACCTCTGCCAGCTACTGGGGATTAAAGGAACAGAAGAGGAATCCTGGCAAGCCACAGCGGTGCCTGAATCAGGCTAGATAATCACTGTGGGATCACTCACAGCCACAGTTGTGATGATTCTGGTCAGCTACTGGGAGGAACGAAGTCCTTTTCCTTATCTTCATCTTAGATTGTTAAACTATCGCTGTCTTAGCCCAGTTAAAATGCTCTGGGGCCTCTTACCAGTATAGAAGCATAGACCCAGCAAGTCTTGGGACTCACTGTGGCTTCCACTCAGTCAGTGAAGAATAAAGGAAAAAGCGCTGCAAGGTCTTTGCAGCCTTAGTCACTGTGCAGAAGGCAGCAGTGACGGCAGTACAGCTGCCAGGGAAAGCCGTGCTGCTGTGTTCCTGGAGTTCCTCCCTAAATAAATGGCTTAAAGTGCTCTCTGAAGGTAGCAGGAGCTCCGTAGATGGAATTTGAGGGGCTGTGATCCTCTTGCTCCTGATCTTGTTGTGGCTCTCCTATCAGAAATTGAATAAGCCTGGAGTGCGTGAATCTCCAGAAACTGAGTCGACAAGTGGCTTCCGCTTAAGTGAGAGTGAAGTGACCCTTTTATGTCACCGTCCTTCACGGATGTTGCAGTGTTTTGACTTAATATGTTCAGCTGTGGTGTGCCCCAAAGCACTACAGTTGTTATGCTACATTTTTTAAGAGGTGCCACTTCTAGTCAGTACTTTAGATTGTTATTGACTCAGGAAAACTCAAGGTGAGGGGCAAATGATAACATTAAAGGACCCATGGAATTATTGATATAACATTTATATAATTTAGAGGCAGATGGAAACAATAAAGTGATTCTTACATTTCAGAGATTTAGAATAATTCACCTAAGAAAGCGAGGCATACATTTGAAAAGAAATACATGCCATAAGGTAGAACTTGTACACAGCATAAGACTTAGAAGACTTAGAAGACTTAGAATTCATTTGTCAGATGTCTCTTTGGACATTTGTGAAGGACCTTGTCACAACTGGGGTTTGAAGAACACTTTAGTTTTGGGTACATGGTTAGGAGAGGGTAGGCTATCATGGGTAGGAAGAATGGGAAACAAGTTTAGAGTTGGGGAAGGCCTGAGAAATACACGGGTAGGCCATTGCTAGTTTAGCTTAGGCGAAAAGGTAGAACCTTATCAACACATTAAAGAGGGAGACTTCCATGAGGAAGGCTGTGAACATCATCTAAACATTTGAGAGTAATTAACAGGTGGGCCAGATGGAAGCTGAGTGATGATACGTGGCTTTAAAAGTCTCTTTAGGAATGGCTTCTACACGCTAGCTGCATTCCATAGGAAGATTCAGGGCGACTTGGCTCTTGGTTGATCAGGAGAGTTACAAGGATTCTTGACTCTCTCAGCCGCCTTCCTGCCAGTAGCACTCGTGGTTAGAAACTTATAACTTCCTCTTCATTTCTTTTTATACTTTACATAATAAATTTCAGTGATAATGTTCTCTACCAACATGGGTCACAAATCACAAGGATCATGTCTCTAAAGACTAAACTGTCTTTGGTACCAGGACCATATTTGGAATTCCCAAGCAGATTTATTCATCAATTCAAACATTTAAGCATTTGGTTAGGATCAGATTCAATATTCAGTACCAAGAGAGGACACAGTGCTGAGGAGCAAAACAACAAAAAAGCATAAGACAAAGGTCCAAGAGGTTTAACAGAGCCTTGATGTACAGAGAAACAACTAAGCTGGTGATTTTAAAACAGTTTGACAAGTGTCATGTCAAATAATGTCATCATCAATCTCGACTTGCCTTGGATGGCTTTGATAGGGCTGATAACTTATCTTACTAAAGTATGACAAATAGAATGTATACATAAAGAGTAGGTGCCATATAGGTAAAGAATGGTATCATCTCAGAGGGGTTCTGTGGAAGAAATGTGTCTAACTGATACCTTCAGAGTAAGCAGATTAAGGGATTTCAAAGAAGGAAGTAGTAGTCAGACAGTAGAATGACGAAGATCCCAAACTGTGTTTGCAGAAGAAGGGAATTAATTAACTAGACACTGAGAAAGTGAAAGACCAGCGCATTAGATATTTCCAGTCTAACACTTGGAGGACAGTGGTGTATCAGTAATCATCTGAGATATATACATGGCAGTTATGTCATTTTGAAAATGGAAATGTTCAAAAAAGTAGACTTTTATCCTATTTCCAAAATATAGCAATGAGACGATGTGTGTGTCTTCACTTTTCTCATGATACTAAAGGAAGTCCTTGCCTGTAGCTGGAGAGTGAAGGGGCCACAGGAAGAGGCACTCGGCAGCCCTTTCCATCTACCGAGATGACGAGTTTTCAGTTATTCTTTTCCAGTTAATTTCATTTCTTCAATGTCACTGTGTATATGTGTCTGTGTGTCTATGTGCCTGTGGGGTGTGTGTGTGTGTGTGTGTGTGTGTGTGTGTGTGTGTGTGTGTGTGTGTGTGTGATCTGCATGGTGGATCCACACATATACATGTAGCTGCATTCGCTCGTGAGGACATCAGGGGATGACTTCAGGTGTCTTCCTCTACAACTCTTTGTATCATTTGTATCTCACTAAACCTGCCTAGACTGTTGGTCACCAAGGTCCTGGGATCTACCTTGCTCTCCCTCCCATTGCTATGGTTACAAGCACACAGGGCCATGCCTAACTCTATAAACATTTTCTTAAATTTTCATGCTAGAGATTTGAGCTCAGAACCTCTTGTTCTCACAGCAGGTTTTCCTATCCATTCGCCATCTTTCCAGTCCTTGTGGAAAGAGTCTTGATAAACAAAAGAGCAACAGCCTCTTGCTCTCCAGTTTTGTGCCTGTTGATTGGTGTGATTTGGGAAACTGGTGATAGTCTTCCTACTCTCGCTTTGTCCTACGATTAACCTTGTCACCAAATTTATTTTTTCAGTTCACCTTTCTTCATCATGTAAATTATTTGCATGCAGAGTTTATGCCAACAGTTAATTTTAGGCTGTATTTTTGACATCTCACTTTTTTGTTGTGGCTTAGGACCTACAGAATTACTGGATATGGCAGACAGCGAAACGTGAGTATTGACTTTCCTTATATAGTCTAAACAGTTGTAATCAATGCATATCTAGTCTATGAGACATAGCAGATAGTTTTAATTCCACTGATTAAAATCCCACTCTAAACCGTTTAAATGGTTATACAGAGGTTATCTGCTGCATAAGACACAACAAAAGCCAATAATTTCTATTGTGATGGTTACCTACATAGTCAGTGCTATCCTTATCATTACCTAGAGCATCTCACCAACAAGATTCTTTTACACAGGTACTTAGACTGCTGACAATAAATAAGTGCATGTATCTTTATCTCCACCATATGCAGCATTTTTCTCACGTGGGATTTGTGAGAAAATGAAGCCCGGTGCCTTAAGACATTTGCTGCATGTAATGGTACAACTTCTGTTCGTCGGTCTGTGGTAGAAGAAGTCATGTACCACCCTTGGAGAGCTGGAAGCACACTTATTCAAGCAGTTATCAGCTCTGGGATGGTTCCTAAATTGAAAATGTTTGTTTTCATCTTTCTTTCTTTTTCTTCTAACATCCAAATAACTACTCTTTCATGAACAGGAATGAGATGAACAATTAACTCTGAAAGCCAAAATGGGACTACCAGAGAGTTTCAAAAAAGTTAGACAAAGGATAAAGATGAGTAGGTTTAGAGAGAAATGACCTGGTAACCAGGAGCTAACTACCAATAGGAATGGAGAGAAGAGAGGGCAAGTGAGCAGGGATACAGCAGTGAGCTACTGGACACAGAGAAGCTGGCCACTGATCCACAGAGATGCTAGTGTGGTTGTAAGCAGGGATACCATTCATCCTGGTTTGGTTCCTCTGTGGCCGACACTTGATTTTTCATGAAACATGTTGGCATTAAGCATCTTTATACTACCTTGGAGCTCAGAGTGGCAACACCCACTTGTGAGGCAGATGGGGGTCTGTCTTTGGGAGGGGGGGCTGTTCCTACATACATGAGAGGCTGGTCTCAGGCTTGTTGCATTCTTAGGAGAATTTGGGCCTATGAGTTCTGCTGGAGTCTTCCAGAGCCTCTCAGATGTCTCTTTATTACTTAATAGGTATAATCCAATATTGGCTGAGTAGGGAGAGAAGAAGTCAGCCTGGCTCTTTAAGCAGAGTTCTCAGGACATACTCATGAAAGTCATAATGTCTTCTACCATGTTTGAAGGGAGGGACTGTGCGAACTACATGGAGGTCCCTTCATGCTCTCTCAAGCTTTTGGACATATCTGCACAGTTTGCTTGCCAAGTATCACTGAGTGTATCCTAAATCTAATAATAGTAATTTAAAAAATTATCCCCAAGCCACATCCAGTTCAGACAAGAAGCTAAAGTTAGATATCAAGTCTGTTAATGAGTGACTTAAGAAACTCTCAGACATCCCTAGGCTACCTCCCTAGCATGTATGTATTCTGCTGGCCTAGGTCTCAGCTACTCACAAGGGAGGAGGCTAAAGAGCACACAGCATCAGCAGCAGGGCAGGGTAAGCCCCTCACCCTTTTGCTCTCTTTATTACCTCATCTGTCTCCAACTCTTGCCTGGTTTCTTAATCTTTGATTTAGGGGCGAGACTGCACTGCACAAGGCTGCCTGCCAAAGGAACCGGGCTGTATGCCAGCTTCTGGTGGACGCGGGAGCATCTCTGAGACAGACAGACTCCAAGGTAACAGGATGAGTGAGTGCAAGCATCCTCCCAGTGTGAGAGATTGCAGGCACCATGGCCTCCACTTGTGTCCATAGCACAGGCATCCTTTCTGTGCTCATGGAAGGGCCTGGAGCTTTGGGGAAAAGGAGGAAAAAATAGAGTTCTTCATTCAGAGAAACTGCAGTTTAAATGCAGAAGCACAAAGGGAGGGTGTGTGTTTGCCTATGTCACTTTATAAACCCCACATGCTAAAGAGGGACATGGGACTAGAGGTGTTCTACTGAAACGCCAGCAGGCAAGGGGTGGGGAAGTGAGACCATAGCCAGAGAATGGGCATGAGGTGGAAAGAATGTCCCAGCCTGGTTATCAAGAAGTCTCTTTAGCCCCAAATTAATGTAATTTAAAAGTTAATATAACTTATGATCATCTTCAGCACCAAATCTAACATACTTTAAAATCGGTGATTTGCACTGCTCCATGCACGGCTGCCCAAGGGACCGCCTACCTGCCAAGTCCCCAGATGGCGGGGTCTCACCTTGAGACGGTAACAGTCTAAACCTGATCCATCCACGGCACTATGTAATTTTCCCCCAAAGTTTATTTATTTAATTTTAGATGCATGTGTGTATTTATGTGTGAGAGAGTATACAGGTATGTACCATACGTGTTCAAGAGTCTATAGAGGTCAAAAGAGATATCATATTCTCTGGAATTGGAGTTGCAAATGGTTGTGACCCACTACATGAGTGCTGGGAATCAATTCTGGGGCTTCTGCAAGAGCTCAAAATTGCTGAGCCTTCTTTTCAGCCCCAGTTACCTTTAAATTTTCAAAGAGTCTTCCGATGCATGTTTTCTTATTCTATTCCGTAACTGTCAACCATAAAAGCCAGCATGAAAAACTATTATTGACAGGAATGGGAGCAGGAAGCCAGACAAAGACTAGCTGTTGCACTCCTAGCTCTGTTGACTTGTAGCATGACACTGACTGAGCAGGTCAGCCCTCTTCATTTGGTGACAGACTATCCGACTGCCTCAGAAAGATAAAGAGGGACAAAGCATAACAGGGTTCACTGTCGTGTATCACTTTCATAGCCTGGATTCCTGCCTCACACTGTCACTTATGTCGAAGAGGCTTGAAATGTGGTTACTTTCTTAGGTGAGATTTTAAATCTGCAGAGTATGTGAGCCTATTAAGATGGTCTTGAGGCCAAAGACTGTTGGTGGAATGTGTAAGCCACCTTGACCAGAAAGTGCCCATGAGTACAGGCAGGGCAGCAGGAAAAGTCTAGGTCATCTGGATCTGTTGCCTTCCTTAGTAGATTAACTGACAGAGAATCTCCAAGAGACAGAGTTGGTGTATGGGGTGTGGGGGTCTTGTAACTCAGTGGAATTGAACAAGGAGAGAGAGAGAGAGAGAGAGAGAGAGAGAGAGAGAGAGAGAGAGAGAGAGAGAGAGAGAGAGACTTTATCAATAATAGGGGTCTATCATCTGTTCTGAGAAGCACGCAGAGTTTTGAAGGACTTTGAGTAGACACTAAGTATATCTCTATAATTGCAAAGAGTTTTAAGGTATGGGTGAGGCTTTCATTAAAGAGGACCAGGTTTTGAGCCAGTAACTCCAGCCATGGTTCGTATACATGGACTTTAGAAGCCTGGTCACTGTTGTAAATGCCATTAGACTTGGTTAAATGATGAGCATCTATATATGTACAGTGTGGACCCTGGGCTTCCTTGAACAGCAAACCTCGTGACATAAGACCTTGAGAGTGGACCTCTCTCACTTCTGAACCAGTCATATTTCATGGAATTCTCCTCTCCTCTGGCATCCCGTTGGAATCCCTGCTCCCTGGATGCCTCAGCTTCCCTCTAGGCTCACCAAACACCTCAGATATAGCTTTGTGTACAGACAATCTGTTACTTGTTTAGCCAGGCATTTCAAATGACAGATAAATGCTCAAGTGGCATTTTCCCCAGATGACACGACACTGAAATGTTACAATGCTTAACTGAATCCAGAAACACATACCTTGTAGGCAGGTTTAGTCTAGGCCACGACTGGGGAGGAGTGGCTTGGCAAAGGCAGTTCAGATCACAGTAGGGTTGCTGCCCACTCAGCACACAGTGGCTGGGCCTGTACACAGTTCAGAAACTAAAAACACTGGAAAGAGACACAAGAACAAGAGGGACAACCTGGAACTCATGAGGTCTGGACTGGGGACAGTTGCCTTTTATTTTCTAAGTTTCTTAGATAAATAGACTCAAGATTTTACAGACTTTTTATTTTGAATTATAAAAGTATATTCATTTTTTCAAAGTATAAATAGCTGATTAATTTTTATGATCATACACAGAAAACTAGACATATAGAAAAGTACATAAAGAAAAACAAAAGTTACTATGAAATCTTCTCACTTAGAGCTAAACATGATTAAACTTAATCTCTATTTACATGTAGGTATATTTGTTTGACTCTCAGTTTTTAAAACCAGTTGGAATCATGTCATACATGTTACTGAACACTGTATTTTTTCATTCAAAATTATGTTCTATACACCTTACCACGTGGTAATGGAGCTGTGCTTCACTCCTTTGCAGTCCTACCATTCTGTAACCACTGCTCCATTAAAGCTGAATATACCCGTGAAAGGAGCTTCTTTTGGAACCCTTAGGATGGAGGCAATATCCTAGGGGATCTTTATTCTTAGCAAAGGATTTACTACAAGTCCGTTCAGAGGTTCGCTTCACCTCACTTTTCCGAATATTTGGAAGGGAGGGATGTCAGCCTTATCATTACCAAAGTAAAGGTAAGAGCCTGCTACAGTTGTGTAAGGCCTGTTATAGGAATCTTAAGCCAGTGATTCCGAACTGGGTGCAAACTAAGTCAGTGAACTGTTAGGAAGATGGGTGTTGAAACCAGCAGAGGAAGAGCATTCTAGATGATCTGTGAGTTCTCACTCTTGGCTCCTGCGGCTCAGTTCCAAGTGCTCAGTGAAGAGGAATCCTGAACTAGAAACATGACTCCACGCTTCCCTCTCCTCCCCTCTGAAAAGTACTTGGCCCTCAAACTCATTGCATACAGTTTCTCCCCACAGTCTCAGGGAGACTCCATGACTTCATGTTTACGGAGACGCACCCTCTACCATTAACCTTTGACATACCACCACACCTTGATATGATTCTGATTCTAGACATAAACAGATCTGAAAGCATCTCATGCGTTCTGAAGCATCAAACATGGAAGGACTCTTTGTAGTGACTCATCCTTGGCTAACCCGTGTCTGTTATGTATGGACACCATCTCAACCCAACTATTTGTTTTTCTTCTGTTGTTTATAGGGAAAGACACCCCAAGAACGAGCACAGCAGGCTGGGGACCCAGATTTGGCTGCTTACCTAGAGAGCCGACAGAACTATAAGATCATTGGCCATGAGGACCTGGAAACTGCTGTTTGACCCTGGTAGACAGGCAAGAAGAACTTGAGCAAGCGTATCACCTACGCCCTCCCAGCCACTGGGTAGCTCCCCTGGAAGAAGCTAATGGAATCCATATCTGCCTCTGCAAGGATCTATCTGAATATGCTACCAGGTTTTAAGGGCTACCGGATGGACAACAGGACACGATAGCCCATTGAGAAGGAGGCAGGCCACCGGAGATTTGTGGAGTACACGTTCCACAAAATTTGATCCTTATTGCTTCCAGCAAGTAGCATGAACTTCTGTGTTCACCCATCTAATTTATTTTCAAGATTCTGAGGATTTTCACATAAAGGGCACTGCTCCCTCCTCCCTCTAGGCATTCACCCTCCCCCGTACCTCATAATTCTACTGTAATCACCCATCGAGTTAGAAAATATGCTTTTGTCTCTTTATTTTCAGTCTTCCAACCACAACATTGTCTGAAGGTCTTTGAAACCCTCCCGGATGTCTTACAGAAATATATCTATAAAACCACTTCCATTTGCAGACTAAATATACCAAGACTAGCTAGTGGCTTTGCATGTTCCCCACCCCCAACCCCTCTGCTTTCATCACATAGGAGCTGGGAAGTGCCACAGGGCTAATGTCAACTTGTGTGCTCTGTCTCTGGGGTACGGTGAGGTAGTATGGGAGCTGTCTGTGCTTGAGGTACTTCACAGGCATTACCTAGAGGTAGCCCACGCAGCTGGGCTGTTGGTGGTAGGAAGGACTGGTTCAGCTTGGGCTGTTTGTACAGCTCTGCACTGCCCATGTGCAGCCATCTTTGCCTTCTGCTGCAGTAGAGATGAGCCAGGGAGTCAATGAAACCCCATAACTAGTTTACAGAGCCGTGTTATTCTAAGTGCTGTTTCAGTGACAGGACTGAACCTGTCTCGAAAAGAGGTTGTAGGAAATGGAACACTCAAATGTTTAATCCTAATCCTTGTAAAATGATAACAAAAGCAGTTTGATTGACTTGAAAAAATAGCAAAAATAAAAGTAGCAATGTATATTACAACAGTATAGGAGAACAGCTGTTGGCGTTTTGGGCTGAGGCTAATAACTACAGGCTCATGGATACAGTGGTGAAAGGGGGTTTGTGTGTGTTTTTCTAAGAGTTCAGTTTTCATGACATCGAGGAAGGCTTGGCCCAAGGACAAAGCCTCATTTCACCAGTTCCATGGTCAGACTCTCAGGATGCCTGGCCCTCCTTGGTCTGTGCTTCACCTATGACTTTTTAGGTTCTGAGATATGACTGATGACATCATTTTTTGTGTATTCGGAGAGCTAATTTGCTCCTTTTCCTACTTTATTTTCTCCCGTTACAAATTTCTTACTATAAGCCACTCTGGCATTAGTAGTTTCTAAAGTTGCCACTTCTGCTCATGCCATTGATCAGGTGGGACCTGGTAATAAAGGGGAGAAAATATCCAACTTTCTATCCAAAATCTCCTTGACTTAGGGTGTAGCTCACAAATCCAAGTGGGGTATCTAATCTTTTCTTTCTGCTTTCTTCCATCTTTCTCTTAAACACGGCAAAATGCTTCCTCTGCATTTCTGCATGTGACCTTTAACCTCACAGCCCAATGGGGACAATGTACTTATCAGAATCGCATATCATCTTTTTGAAAGGACGGATATGATGTGCCATATTAAGTGTAAGGAGGCTTTGAGTGGGTAGGGATTTCATTACTAGAGACTCCCAATAGTCATTTCAAGATCAAACTTGGCACCCTATCTGGCTGTGGGGAAATGGGTTGGCTAAGAATAATGTGTTTCTAGGCATCCATCTCATAACTGGAACTCTCTCTGGACCAGATCATTTCCAGGAGTTGAAGTCACTGGGTTTCTGTTAGGAGTTTTTCAGTTGTTGGGGCTGCCAAGGAGACATTGGGATGACAAACACCATCCTTAGAGCGGACTGCAACCTGGCTTGGAGTAGAGCCTTCCACCCCCAGACTGAACCAAGCATTTGGTCTGACAGTTGCTTGTCCAGCCGGCCACTGCCGAGATGCAGGGCTATATTTTCATCAGCCACCATCTCATATTTCTCTGAGAAGGTTTCAAAACAGCCCAGAGAAACTTTAGGATAGAGGTGGTTATGGGCCAATTCCAATAACACCAACCAAGATGAGTAAATCCCTAGCATGAAGGTAGATGGAGTACTGTACTGACTACTGTAAGGGTCCCAGTGCTGTAGAAATTTATTTTCAAACCCCTAAGAAATAATTTAGATCGTACATTGCTGCTGAGGAGCAATATACTATGTGTGATCAATCTCTGGAAAATATAGCACCTCTAAAACTTGGGGTGTCAAGAAAATGTGAGCAAAGAAGCCACAGACTTCATGATTTTAACAACTTTAAGTCTACCTCCTGTAGGATGTTTTGTTTTGTTTTGTTTTAGTTGTTTGTTGTGTGTGATAGTTCTGAGCCTTAGGAAGGGCTAAAGCCATGTGATCCAGGAGTGCCTGTCTCTGCTTGCGCATATAATGTCTCATGTAGTGAGCCAACAGGAGGTATGGAAGGAAATGGCACAATCCTGGCCCCACAAACTTTATCAGACATAAGAATATGTACCTGTAAGAAATACTCTTTACACACCCTGCTGGGGATGCTCCTCAAGGAGCTGATTCTCTGGTGTCCACTCTCTTTGGTCTTCTCTGGAAATCCTCTTTAACTTAGGCGTGTGGGAGCATGAAAAATGAAGTGTTATTAAAAGAGAGCATTAGATAGCTGTAAAGGTAATAATTTCTGTGATGT
Organism: Uromys caudimaculatus; assembly: GCA_028551405.1. Classification (NCBI taxonomy): domain Eukaryota; kingdom Metazoa; phylum Chordata; class Mammalia; order Rodentia; family Muridae; genus Uromys; species Uromys caudimaculatus. The sequence goes on from CM052700.1 coordinate 98,754,303, forward strand.
TGTATTACACAGATCATGAAATATTAGCCAATCAATCCTTGACACTACCACATTTGCCAGCACAAGAGAGACAGGAAAGAATTAGTTACCATAGAAGGATAAAGAGCATGACTTGGAATCTTGCCTTGAGATTTCTGGCTACCACTGTAGAGGTGATGATTGAAACCCAGTGGGAGTTCTGAAGCAGAATTCAGCTGCAGCGAAATTAGTAAGAAATGTAGAAGGCCCCTGTGCCCTGCTTCTTCCTGTTTTCCCAGAAGCTGTCCAGTCACATTGGTCTGGGTTCTGAGATGCTCAACGGGTCAGTTCTTTCCACTGGGACCTAGTAAAGACTTGCGTAATGACTTTCTGAAATGTATTTGCTAGAATCCCTAGGATATTCATGTCTAAGAAAATAAGGTGCAGGAATTTCATTTTACCACACGTCAATTATATGGACACAGAGTTTAGTTATAAAAGTAGCACATGCATTTTATAAAAGTTCTAACTCCTTGAGAAATATCCCATGCAGCGTGAAGGAGTCCTCTGTGCTGGTGTCCCATCTCAGTACCCAGCAAGAAACACTGTCAATGTGGACAAACATGCTTGCTTGTATGTCATGTCAGAAATGTCTCTCTCATATATACACATATCTGTACATGCACACATATATCCACCCATACATAAATAGAAATTATTTATTTGTATACATATATAGGTTTACATGCCACACACACATACTGCATATGTTTAGAAAAGAAGACATTTTAAAAGCATGCAAATCATCTTTATGTGTATAGTTAACACTAATAGGCAATGATTGGTAAAGAAACTGGATTTTCATTTAATTATTTCCTCTATTCCTGAGCTTACTTCTCTCCCTGCATCGCTATGGTCGCACATGGCATTGGATATTGTTAGAGTCATAAAATCCCTAACCAGTAAGTCTTCTGATTATTTATATGTTGCCTTCCATAATACATGAAACCTGAGCCCTGTAGCTGGTCCATTCTATTTTTAGATCTCGAGGCAGTAAAGGGAAATTATTTCTTCTATGATCTCCTCACTGCTTTAAAGCTGAGTTTATAAGACTAGCACCCAGTCAGCTTTTCAATGTGCTTTAACTAGGCCAAGCTGTTGTTAGGGAGAGGGGGTAGTTACTTGGGTTTGGTCTGGGGTTGGAGCAGCTTGTCTTCCAGTAGGAGAAGCTAATTAAATCACTGAGCACAGCATGGTGTTTTATTCAGTTATGCTCTTTAAAAGTAAAAATAGATCTTCGTTAAAAATGGCTCACCATAGCCACCAAGTAAGACTGCTAATTGTTCTCTCCGACTAAATCATGTTCGCGTTAGGGAAAGAAAGACCATGTATTAAATTAGCCATCTGAACACACTGTATTTAGTATAAACTCCCTCTGCCCACGTCTCAAAATTGCTGCCTTTGCAACTCTCGGTTCTTCTCAGGACTGAGCTCCACAGTGAGCTGATGGCATGTCTTCTTCCAGTATCATCACTCATGGCCTGTCCCCAGTTCTCCGGCCAAGGCAACATTCCTGGCACACCGCCTATCACTTTCTTTCACAGCTGCCTAAATCTTCCCCAGATGTTATGACCAAAATATATCAAGATAAAATTTCCCTTTAGGGGCAAGTGCCTGTGTTGCCCAAAGGATAAGTACATGCCGAATGACCTCGGTCGCCCTGTAGAATTATGACCAGTTGATTCTTAGAAGCCCTCTGGGAGGGTTAGTTTATTTTTTTGTTCTAGTGACCTGAGAGGTCACCGTCATAGACACTCCTTCCACCTCAGATGGTGTAAGCAACATGTGCTTTTAACATCACCCAGAGAACTGGATTATATATGGGTTATACCTTTGAGGGCAGCCTATGGATTTTAAGGCTGTTAATGCAGCTTAACAGAAATAAGCTAAGAACACCACACTGGACAATCCGCTTATGCAGAACATTGAAATTTATTATTCTGGTCCTAAAGAGGAAACAGAGAACAATCCTAAAACTATTAAAGCAAATACTTTATAGGAGAACCTGAAAGTTGGATGACGTGTTCCTCCAGGACGTACTAATTAGATATGTATTTAATCTTGCCCATCCAATAATATGTTCAAAAACCTGTCTTATTTGTAAGTTTCTAAAAACATTTTTTCAAAATATTTATTATTTATTGCGATGCTCAGTGAAAATATAGCTACCTATGAATGAAGTGGATAAACAACTTCCACAGACAGGGAACAAAAGAAAAACCTAAATAGTTTAAATGCTGTAAGCTGTGTGTGTACATGTGTGGACTCTAGGGTACATCAGCACATCCTGAGAGTTCACCAGGGTCTTTGTCATGTTTGTTACTCTGGCTAGCATATTTTAGTTTTGTACAAGCAAATGTCAAACAGGAAAGCATGAGTATTATTTTGTATTTCCATTTCCTTGGAATCCTGGTAATGTTCTTAAAAATATCCTTGAAACTAAAGCTTTAAGATGAAAGTTAGAAATTCTACTTAAGTAAAGACGAAGATTTATTTATCCCAGCCCTCGGGAGCTAAACCAGGAATAATAAGCAGAATTTTCAGTGGGTTTTGATTAAATATAAAGAAGATGAAGTATGAGTTGCCAAATAGTGCAGTGGGCATGGATACAGAGTTACAAACTCTCAACATCTGGAAGCACTTAGGCGGAGGGTATTTGGCCATCTTCAGGCATGTCACTAGCAGGGACTTGTCACTAGCAGGGACTTGTCACTAGCAGGGACTTGTGATCCCAAGGGGCTGCACTTACATGCTATTTTCTTTACATCATTTTGAAAATGGCTTTGTCTGAGGGCAACATTTGATCTTTAAAAATTCATGAGAAACTTGATTTCTTAAAACATCACTTTATACAGAAGGATGTTTAAAACCTTGGAGGGGATGGTCTTTAGTTCTCATTTTAAAAATTTAAAACTAAGCAGAGATTCAAGAACTCAAAAAAGGAGAACACATAAGGAGATAAAAATTCAAAATTCTTCTGAAAACATTTTGGGTGTTGGTGAATATTTTTGGACATTCTCAAGAAAATCCTTATTGGAAATCTTAGCATTCTTCTAATACAAAAATCACTGTGATTTGAGATTCTTAGAATTAACTGTAACCTAAGCACAGAAGGAAATTCTGCTCAGGAATCTTTAGAAGCTAAGCAAATGTGCATGAAAGGCATCATGGGAAATCCCTTGGCTTCTGGTACCAGCATGGTAATTTCAAAGGAGGAAATTCAGAACAAAACAGTGGGGTAGGTCTTCTCTCTGCTTCCAGTGTTTCAGTATCTGGAGGCCAGTGGTGTCTGAGTTGGCTACCTTTGGTAATGGGAACAACTGGGACTCTCTTATTTTTCAGCTCTTTGTTAAGACGCACATGTGGCTTATAATATAAAGTAATTTAAAACATTTAAAATATTGTTTATTAGCAACTTCCAAGTTTTTTTAAGTTAGTGCTTTGATAGTTCAATGCATTTTTGACAGTTCTGAGTTTTTATATCTGGCACCATTCCATGTGGGGAATAATACAGGCAAGATATTCCAAACAAACAAACTGGATCCCGGCGTAGTGAATTCAACCTGCCCAGAATCACATCACACAGTCACAGGGTCCCCACCAGGTTAGGCAGCTCTTGAAATCTCTGACTAATGTACTACAAATTGATGCTTTCTGGGATAATAGTTGCCCACCATTGCCTTCAATGGAGTTTTAGATCTGTTGTTCAGATTTCCATGATACAAAGTTTCTCCATGATAAAAAAAATCTATCAGAGATACCATAGCCAAGTTGAGTAGAATCAAGAGACATCTTGAAATTAGAATTCCAGAGACTTTGTTATTCAGAGTCATGACAGTGTGAACAAATTTCAAACACAAAAGGGTTCAACATTTGTATACTGGGTAGATTCATGCAAAGAAGCTAGTTCTGAGGTTTGATGACTTCTCTATTTTGTTTGAGATCTCTCTCTCTCTCTCTCTCTCTCTCTCTCTCCCCCTCTCTCTCTCTCTCCCTTCCTCCCTCCCTCATTTCCACCCTCCCTCTCTCATTGAAAGCACTATTTTGCCTCCTTTGCAGGCTAATATTGTTTCAGAATGCAGTGCCACAAGGTGTTGAGAATGGCCCTGTCATTTAAAGCATGATTGATCTGTTTATGGGAGGGTGTAGGTTCAAAGTTCACCCTACACAATTGCATACATAGGTGTAAGACACATATGGGAGACCATGCTGAGCTTGAAGTGGAAAGAATAGCTAATGTTCTCCCATTCTGATCCTATACTCCCCCAGGAGCTCCTATGGGCAGACTGGTGAATTTGTGCAAGGATATTTGATCCTGAAAAAAAAAAAGCAGCGCTAGGTTAGGAATAAGAATGTCCCAAGGAGATGGGTTGTCTGGTATTGTCAGATCCGCGTTCTAAGGGCTGCACAGTGTGTGGACTTGAAATCAAGGGCAAAACAGAACAAAACAGGCATGAAAAGCTGGGAGTGTTATTATGTGTTTAATAAACATAGTGTTCAGAAAAGTTCAGTTGGGCTTCCTTGAGAAACAAAGTGGTTTTCAGCTGTTTATCCCAGTGCTTGAGTGAAGATCGAATATCAGCTCATTGATCCCAGGAAAGTCAGTCCTTATTTCTGAGGGAACTTGGAAAAAATATAATATTTCCCAGATTTAGTTTCTTATTATTTTAGACTGAAATAAACCTTAGGGCCCATTTGATTTCAGATTCCTGACAAACAGATGACAACTTCTTAGGGGGAATCAAGGGCATTTTTGAAAAATATTATTCATTGCAAATATAGACCAAATCCTTTAGAGGCAGAAATTTTCATTCTCTTTCTCTGTCTCTCTGTCTCTGTTGCTCTGTCTCTCTCTGTCTCTGTCTCTCTCTGTCTCTCTCTGTCTCTGTCTCTCTCTCTCTCTCTCTCTCTCTCTCTCTCTCTCTCTCTCACACACACACACACACACACACACACACACTTTTCTACTTTTTTCCCTTTTGATTGGGACTGGAGTTTAGAGAAAAGACTGAAGACACCTATATTTTTCTGGCCATAAAGAGACTGGAGCTTTTCTATTCCTCACTGTGACTAAATAAAACTTAAACCCATGACAATAGACTAGTGTTTCTATATTTTTATTTAAGAAGACTACAGTCTTAATTGACAATCTTCTCTTTTTTCCATAAGGGCGATGCCTAAGACCCAGTTTTCTGTCAGGGGTTGAGGGAAGAGTCAGTGTTCAGATACTGAGGAGGTGAATCATACCAAGAATTCTGCTCTGAGAGAGTTTTTACAACCCCGTTCTCTCTTCTCTCCTGCCTCACTCCTGTCCTTGACTTGGAAGAAAAATAACAGAGTTATAAGAAGAGACAAAAATAGAAAAAAGTAAAGATTCCCAAGCATAGCAAGCTAGATGACTCTTGTCTTGTATTGGTATAGGCTCTCATGGCAACTCACAAATAATATACATACACACTCAACAAACATTGGTCCCCATGGAAACCCAAAGTAGAAAGGCAAACTTTAGAGAGTTCTTCAAGGAGTGTTAGCTGGGAAGTTCCAGTTTATGCAGCTTAGTTTATTCTGTTTATTCACATGACTGAATGTGAAACTTAGTGGGGGGTGGGGGTCACTAATGGAAAAATCTTTGTAGCAGAACTCCCAAAGGGTAGGATGTTGTTTGAGACTTTTTTCAACAGCCCACAGATTTTTTTTTCTTTTTTCTCTTCTTTTTTTTTTTTTTTTTTTTTTGGAGACAGGGTTTCTCTGTGTAGCCCTGGTTATCCTAGAACTCTGTCTATAGACCAGGCTGGCCTCAAACTCACTGCCTCTGTCTCCTGAGTGCTGTGACTAAACTCATGCACCACTATTATTGCTGGCCCATAATAAAAGTTGAGAAAAGTAAGATCAACTTGAAGAATTTTATCTACAAAGTTAAATGTATCTTCATTTTAACTATTCAGATAGTAGACCTTGTCATTTGAGAATGAAAACCTAGCTCTTTTTTTTTCTTCTTAAAAATGGTAAATATAAGCTGTTTACAAGCAATCTCTACTCAAATGAAAAAAGTCCAAAGAAATGCCAGCCCTCCAACTTTTTTTGTTGTTGTTGTTGAAGTTCGTGAGCAGTTCTCACAAATGCATTCTTCCCATTTATACTGTTTAAAGCATTTCCTCGTCTGATACCTACTGCACCCTGTATCATGCATCCAAAATGGCTCCTGATCATTGGGTTTTCTTATCAACGATATTTTTCATTTCCCATCCTATCCTTACACTTCTCACTGGTTGGACTGAGGCACTTAACCCATGCACATGCAGGCTTAATTTGCAGTGCAGTTGGGATCTTGTTGCTTGCTGATACTCTGATTATGAGTTGGGACACAGTGGAATGTCTGCCTCGGGGGGAGGGTAGAATGAATCTGGGAACTTTAAGGGACAAAATGTTACAGTGCAGTAGAAAAGCATCCATGAAAAAGATAAAGTGCAAAGCAGCCTCAAATTTGTTAGCTCAGCTCTTTCCCCAAATCGCCAAGGATTAAGTGGACCACCAGGATTGCTCTATGGCCCACAGCTACTTGAAAGTGAGGAAGTGATTTCTGTGAAGTGCTATATGGCTCCCATTGCCATCAGCATAAAAATGTTTGGTGTAATGATTTTCCAGAGTGAAAAAGGCTGCTCAGGCATCCCGAGGACCACTGGCTGTAGGTGGGTCACTCACAGGCTCCTACATGTAGATGGAGGCTTGGGGTCATGTTGCAAAGGGCTCATTCATGCTTTCTGATTTCATCCGATTCCATCTCAGAGCTATGCCACACCACTGCAAAGCTGGCAGCTGCAGGGTTGGGTTTCCCCCAGTTGTAGCAGTTATGGCAGTAGAAGAGGAAGTTTTATTTCCAGTAAAATGGGATCCAGATACTATGAAGTGGAGGGAGGGTGGGTGGGAAGGGTGGGTTGGGGAAAGGGAAGAAAGGAGGTTTTTTTTGTAATAAAGTCATAAAGTATTTTTCCCTAATTTTCGCGCATTTCCTATTTCTATAAAGAATCTTATCACTGTGTTGCTCTACAGAGATTTTCAATGGAAATAATTTGGGAGACTGAATTAATCTCTGAAAAAGAAATTGACTAGTTACACTTACTTTTTGGACACTTTTTCTGTATTGTGAATTGTGTGGAAATGTACAGAATAAAAATGAAATCTAATTGATTTGTTTCTTTTCTTTCTGATATACGGTACAGTAGAGGAGAACGCTAACTTTAACTTCAGTTGAATTACATTTTTGTCGATCAAAAGGTAAATGGAAAGTTGGCAGGCAACCTTGGAAAAGGATCCTAAATAAGGCATCAATGTATTTGAAAAATTACACTTCTGCTTCTACAAAGAACCAATGAGGTCAGGTTTACCTTCCAGTCTCAATACAGATGAAGCATAAAAGAATCGTTGTTAAAATGTTGAACCTTGAGTAATAAAGACATGTGTTCCCGAAAGAGGAGAATCAAATGACACAAGGTCTAATCGTCCCTACCTCACAGACAGCAAGTTATTTCCAGGCAGTGAGCACCAACAAGAGCAGAGCCTAGCAGACTTCAGACACAGGGCTGAGAGTTTAGGATATAAATGAAGTTAGCACTTAGACAGAGGAGTTTTAGGAAAGAGAGAGTAAGACAGAGGTTTCCCTTTAAGTTTCACTAAGGGGAAACATTATATGTGTGTGGTGAAACTAATTAGTCTTGAGAAATCTAAGAGGATTAAAACATCGTGATGAGTCTCCATATACGGCTGGGAGTGGGCCAGCATCCAGGAGCCATAATGGAAAATCTCAAAGCTGTAGGAAGCAGGGGGATGGTCCAGCAGGTCAAAGTGCTAGCAGCACAAGCATGGACTGAATTCAGATGCCTTGTGTCTCATAGAAAGCTGGTTGTGGCTGTACATAGATCTACGTTCTCAGTTCTCAGGGACAAGAGAAGTTTGTGGCTTGTTTGGCCACCAGCCTAGCTCAGGTCCAGTGTGAGACTAGTAGAGCAAAACACCCACCATGCTCCTCTGGCTTCACGTGGACCTGTAGTAGGATCCCCTCTCCTGCAACACTTGCACAGGGACCCACCACCACCACCACACACAGAATTTCCACATAGTATAATTTGCTTCCGTTCTGAGATGGTTACTATAGACACTTATTGTCCCCTTCAATGTCATTTTTCCTGCTTCTGACACACCTGTGTATTAGATGTTAGATGTAAATTGTATTTTCTTCCGCAGTAATGAAGTTCAATCATTCAAAACTGATTTTCCATCTTTTAAGGTGTTATGTTCGTGACTGGTTAAGCAGTATTAAACAACTGTAAGTCTACAAGACTTTCTTAATGTATAAAACAAGAAAGCGAAGCAGCACAGTATTTACAGCCTCATGAATTCTGAGAGCCCCTAATTTAATGAACTTTCACAGCCACCTTAAGATTTCCTTTTCTTGCCAGTTTGACTTTTTTCATTTTCTTTGTTTTTAACGTGCTAGAGTCTACCCACAAACTATTTAACTAAGGTCTGGTGAAATGAATTGTCTTATGGAATGTCTGATCATGTTTTTTTCTTCCCTTGCCTTGGGATTTATCTGTCTTTAAATTTCTGTATTTAATGTCATTTTTTTTTTCATTGAGAAATTCAGAGAACTGGAGTAAGGAAAAGAAGATCCTGTGTGCTTTGTGAATGGTTGAAGCTAATGAATAAATACAACACACTGAAATTAGGGTCCCCTGCTAGCAACTCAGGTTAAACAGTTTCATTTTTTTTCCCAAGGAGAAAACTGCAGTACAAAGAGTTTAAATTTTTCTCAAAAGACACAGCTACTGGGTGATTGGCACATGTCCCCAAGGCCCAGGGAGTCACCTGCACTTGCACCACAATGCCCTGTGCATGGGCTTTGGATTTTCCTTCAGGCACCCCAGGGAAAGAGGAGGGCTGTATGGCAGAGCAGATTGTTCTAGGCAGGAGCATGACTACAGACCAGCCTTGGTGCAAAGGTTGCAGAAGTGTTTGTTTCTTCTCAGATCTGCTGAGGAAGATGGCAGGGGTGTGAGACAGTCTCAGAGACCCTTTCCCAAAGGGCATCTATGAACAGGAGATTCATGTGAAGATGGGAAGAGCTTCAAAATGCTCATACTGAAAGCCGTCAGTCTGAAAGTCTCCACACTAGCCCAGCCTTTAAGTAGGCCTTTTGAGTGGTGTTTGTTACATAGTGCTCATAAGTAGTTGGTATATTTTTTAAATATTAATATCATTTAGATAAGAGGTCTATGTAATGAAGTGTGGCTTTTTGTTGACTGCAAAATCCTTGAGGATTTTTTCTTAAATGTGTGCTCATTTCCAGGGCCAAATGTTGCCAGGTTATTGGCACGGCTAGCTATCAGTTCAGAGGCGTGAAGATAATTTGCTGCAGCATATACAGACGGAAAGACTGGAACTTACACAGAGCACAGATGTTCAATGGCTGTTATGTCTCACAACCACATTAAGGGCACCATAATGATACAAGGAAGGATGTTTCTCCTTCAAGGATCAATCTAATTACGTAGTGGGGTTTCTTCCCTGTTTGGCATTTAATGAATCAATATGGACGGCTCTGGGGTTGGCCCTTATGTTGCTGAGTGCAAACTGAGTGAACTCTGGCACATGCCACTCTGCTTTCTGAGCCTTGGTTTCCTCATTTGGCAATTGGAAAAAAAAATGACATCAATCAGCTTGAGTTGGTTTGCTCACTACATGATATTGGTAGGAAAAAAAAAAAAAAAAAAAGAATACAGCTTTGCCTTAATCCTGTGTAGGGTCTCTCCAATTAAACTTATAAATGATGCTTATAAAAAGAGTAGGCTTCCATATGGCTTTTCAAACATTCTTACTGTTAGCTATTCCTCTACCGCCTCATCCACCCTCTCCTTGCATCCCTTTCTCTGCCTAAGTCCCTGATCTATTATTCGCCTTGCCTTTAAATATGATCAGTGTCCAACTATCATAGGTTGCCAAAATAAAACAACAATAGTGCAAAGTGTGAGCTATGTCCCCTTAAGTTGTTGGTCAGAGGTGTTCTAGAGATCTTCCAAACAATACAGGCTATGCCAGTGTTCTTTGCTGCTCACCAGGCCTTCATGGTAAGACCCTAGTGCTAAAGGCATCACATACATCAAGCACAGGACACAGACATGGGAAAACAAGTCAGTATTGACAGGAAGTTTCCTCTTTACTGGTTAGCGCTCACAGTGCTGGAAGTTACTATATAGGCTCCTGAGAGATATAGGAGGGAGTCATCAATAGGTTTACCCAGCTGTGAACCCTGCCAGACATAATAATTGGCTTGGTATGACATGTCCATGGGTGCACTAACGACACAAGTGTGAGAGGGTAGCTGCTCTTTTCTGGTTGGATTTGAATGCTGCTTTCGGGGGAAAGGCATGCTTCGTACTCTGAATCTGGCCAAGAACACATCCTAGTGGGGGAGCTCCTAGGCTAAATGCACATAGTATCTAACTGCCCTCTAAATTCGTATCTCCATGCCCATAAATAATCAAGCACTCAGACCTCATGAGAGAAGTTTCTCTGTGAATGTACTGTAGTTAACGCAGAAACACACAACTGGTCAAAGTTCGGAGAGCAAATATACGTGAAATACTCAGTTATAAATAGGGCATTATATCCCTCCCCTCAAGGCTCAGGGGCCAATTTTTAAAGGGGGGGTCAAAAAATTATAAGAGCCAGAAATAAGAGAGGACTAGGGTCAAACAGTGTCTTCTGGACTTCACAGAACCTCTGCACTCATGACCTCACAGCAGTTATGGTTGCTTACACAGACCTGTACAGATCTAAGCCAGTCAGCATTCCAGGATGGAGGTGGAGCAGGCTCATGGGTCTCTATGCCTGGGTGAGGAGATCTTGACAGTTGATGACTTCTTGGAGACGAAAAGTGAATTTCTTTTCAGAGCATGGCCCCTGGTGGGTTCACATGCTCTAGTGGCTTTCCCCACATCACTGTCTGAGACACACAAACTGGATTGAATGGGTGTGTGTGTGTGTGTGTGTGTGTGTGTGTGTGTGTGTGTGTGACGTTAAATTGTTAGTGGTGGTGGTGGTGGGAATGAATCTGTGAGGAGGAGGAGGAATAGGAGGTAAATTATGATCAATATACATTGTATTCATGTATGAAATAATCGATGAATTAATAAAACATTACTAAAGAATACAGCTTTTCATACTGTAAATGCTTTAAAAATTTAGCTATAAACTATCTTGGGGATGGTTATATTGGTGAACTGTTTGTCAGATCTGTAACATTGTTCTGAATAGTGAGGCAGAGGAGAGCTAAAGAGAAAGAGGTCTGATTCCCTTTTTCCAGGAGTGGGTTTATCTAGTCCTCTCTGTATTTGAACATGAAAGCTGCAATCTGACTAAAACCCTCAATACTTATGCTTCTCTATTTCTCTCTCTTAAAAAAATGCCTCTTTAAAAGTTATAGCTATGCAAATTTTGGCAGCAAAACTAAGGTTACAGTTCAGAAGACAGTGAGAGAAACTGGAATAAGGAACTCCCAGTTTTGAAATGCGAAAGGAAAGTTATTAGCTCCTTCCAAGTCTATGTTTCTATGGCATCAGTATGCCGCTGTGCTGGCCTCTCGGGAGAGAACACACAAAGAGCACATAATAATTATTTAAATGGCTGTGGTGAATCTGCATAGCTGTCCTGTGCAGTTCTGGTTCAGTTCTGTGTCTTGTCTTGCTGTTGCAAATTTCTCTCACCGCACATACTCAACTCTGAGTGACATTTGGTCTGATTCCTCGGGATTTATAATTCTGAGGTACTTTTACAGAAATTATGAGGGGAAAATTCTTCAACTAAAATCTAAGGTTCACCACGAAGACCGTGGAATATCCATATTAATTAAGCCCTGTCGATGTCACTACTGATGGGTCTGAAAAACAGTTTATGGCTGGTTTCAATTATCTTCATAGAAAATTCAGTGGCAAGCAGTTTGTCCTGAGTTTTTTCCATTCGCTTTTCTAGTGACACACTCATCCCTGTGACACAGGCGATCAGGATCGAGAGCGGTAGCTACTCTTCAGTAGCTCTGGTAAGAACTGCATACTTAGTCATCAGATACCCATTTATGTTTCCAGTGGAACAGCGAGATTGAAATGAGGGAATTTTCTAACTGACTCAAATGAGACTCATAGTTTCCATTGAGTTTCTCTTGTCTAAAACGAGGTGAAGAGTAAATGCTGAGTGAGCAATAATTATCGTCTGTGCAATCATAGAAGAGTGTATTGTTTGATTTAATATACACTCAAGAGAAGGGAATTCTCAGAGATTTATTCTGTATCTTATAATTTTGTCTATGTTCAAAGTAATAAGTAGATCCTTTGGTAGTCTGACCTATAAACGGGGGGGGGGGGGTTCCCTCCACCATGGCACAAATACTTTGAGTCTCAAATCCAACATGGGTGTTTCTGGTTGGTGATAGTTTTGTGTTTCTGTTGCATGAGTTACCTGAGAAGATCTAAACAAACACATATCCACCCCACACGGGGCACCAATGGCAAACCAAAGGAGTACACTCAAGTCCAGCGTGATAGACAATGAGTTATTGGAGTTACTTGTAGGAGTATGGATAAAGCATTCCTTAGAGGACCTTGGTGTCTTAGCATTCTTTCCTGGTGCTGTGATAAAATACTCTGACAAAAGCAAGTTAGGTGAGAAAGGGGAAAGGCAAAGCAGCAGAGCTGGATGCCTCTGTTAGAATTCTCTCAAAGGCAGTGGGTGCAGACTGCTGCTCACCTCTTTCCACCTACATAGTCTGGGCTCCCATCCCAAGAATGGTATTACCCACAGTGGGTAAGTCTTCCTGCCTCAGTTGCAATCAAGACACTCCCCCACATACATGTTCAGAGCTCTATCTCCAAGTTGATTCTAGATTCTACCAAGTTGACAACATTCAATAGCATGCTAGGTGACTCCAAAGCAACCAGCTGCACCACCTTCAAAGTCCATCCAGGCATAGGTAACAACCTCATAAAAGCTCCAAAAATGGGAGTTTCATTATCTCATAACCTCTTCTATAGGCGATTATAGACCCTAGGCATCTTCTAAGACTATAGGCAGGATGGGGCAGGAGGAATTAGACTTCTCTTTGGGAGTCAAGTGACTCTCTCTCCTCTTCTCCTAGGCAGTATTACACAGTCCTGCTTACCATTACCATAGATTTAACTAGAACTACACTTTCTAAAAGTTATTTCATTGTCATGACTATAGGCATAGCTCCTATATAGACTGGTGTAGTAGTCCCTGCTCCATAGTGCTCAGGGCCATGCTATCCACCCAGAAAAAGAAAAGATCTCTATAACAGACATTATTGAACCCTGTTGTCCTGAGCTCAAAGACTGGTGCAAACCTGTTCCACCCCGACTTTGCATGTATCCTCTTTTGGTGATAGGACTTGAGCTGGTATAAAGTTATTGATATATCCTTTTGATACCCTCTTTGTTGGAGACCAGTATCACTCTGAGAAGGTTTAAGGCAACCTCATAGAAAGATACACACAGAGAAAAAGATTCCTGGGCAGCTTGTGTTTATTCTTGCCATCCTAGCTGTGGTGTCCACCACATGAGTAAAAGAAGAAGTTATAGGATGTTCAGGTTCTACCATACAGCAGCTTGAAATCACTTTGATGACCTTGTTCACTCTGCAGAATCACAAATACCTCAGACTTACCTATTTTTCTCTTTACACCATCATTATTTGAAACAATGTGTCACTATGTAGTCTATTGGCCTTGAAGTCATGATCCTCCTACTCCAGTCTCCCGAGTGATGGATTACCACAATTCCTGGTTTTGAAAGCCACCAAGTTAGTCACCCAGCAATAGTTAATGGATCAGCATCTCTGTGTCTGACAGTCCAACTGAGCTGACAACTTGTGATTCATTCCCTTATGTTAATGGGACAGGCAAAGGCATATTACACTCTTTAGATCAACCAATAATTTAATTTGTGGTGTTGGAGGGACTCCAACTATGCTGTGTAATCTTAGAATGATAGCACTGGAAAGTCCTCACCCAGCACTTATTCTGACTTCAAACTCCCTAGTTTAAAAAGTGAAGAAAAACAAAACAGTCCCCTAAAGCCCTTTAAAGCCTAGGAAGGTTAACCTGGGCTTATGAGTCATGTTCTGTGGGTCTCAACACGATACCATGTGGGTATCAATGGTTTTCAGCACTGTTGTGGAAGTAGACCACTCTCAGCAACATCTGCACTATAGAGACTAGTAAATCAATATACAAACATGACTTTGTTGTGCTTTTGCTGCTAAGGTAAATCTAAACTTCTAGATCCATAGCGCTATCCACAGTATGTGTGGCTGACCAATTTTTTGAGAGGAAAGTGGTGAAGTGAAGGAGAATTTATCAATAGCGTGTGTTGGTATCAGGAACCGCTTGGCAGATCGTTCCCAAACCCAGTGACATCACCCACAGGTGACAGGGACCAGCACATCTGTTGCCATGGCAATCACCATACATTCCCAGAATCCACTTGGCTCATCTCCCACCTTTACCTGAGAGCTGATACGTCACAATCCAAATAAAAGGCAGACCTCCCTGACCTCCACTCTCTCTTTGTCCCTTTCATCGTAGTCGCCACCTTTGCCCTCTTTCTCACAATAAACCTCCCACATGGAACTGCATTGGCTGGGGTGATCTGTCCAGAAGTGAGCCGCGAGTCTAACACAACAGCACGCCTATATATTCTCTCCTCATCAAAGCAGCAGCTATGTTGGCAGTTGCTCCCCCAAAACTTCAGTAACATCTGACTTGAGGGCTTTATGTGTGACATGGCGACTCAGGGGACTGTACTCTTATGCTTTCAGGGAACTCTTTCTTTCTCTCCCTTTCCCTCTTGCCCCCCCCCCCGCAACTCCCTCTTCTCTCTGTGTGGGCGTATGCAAGTATGTGTGCCTGCCTGCCTGTCTGCCTGCCTGCCTGCCTGTCTGTCTGTCTGTCTGCCTGCCTGTCTGTCTCTATCTATATTTTCCTTTCACTTTAGAATTACTTTTGTGATATACTATTGAGGTTTAAAATGCAATTTAATGTATATTTCATCAAAATGACTATAAACTTGAGGCTATAGAACAGTAACATTGTAAGCAACATTATACAAGTCTACATATTTGCAAAGATGCCCAGAATCAAAGGTGAAAAGTTGACACGGCATAGAACCATCCATTTTGGAATAAATCACTAATCAAATTAGCTTCCATTCAGACCACTTCCTGTTTCTGACACTGCCGTCTATCCTCGTTCTTAGCGAGGTCTGCTGGCCAGTCTGTCACTGATACTCTTTAGTGTGCTATTATCCTACCAATATTTTGTATGAGGAAACTAAACTATGGAAACAAATTACAGACTTTTTAAAGATACAGGATCATGACTAGATAGATAACCTCTATAATGAGAATTATTTTAATAACAATGACGAAGAAATAAGTTTGAAACTTGACTAGTGGTTCATGTATTGTTGTAATATAATGATACAGAATCAAAATGTGAGATGAAATATATTATATTTTCCTATCAAAAATTTTTGTGGACTAAATTCTAAGTAAAATGTAAGATACACACTCACATTTGATTTATTATTTGGGTTAATAATTGTTGTGTATTTGCAATTAAAATTTAAATTTATTCAGCAGAACAAAATATTTTAGTTTTATCCTGAAATATAAATACCACTATTTGTTATGAAAGTTTCGTCTCCTTTATAAATATGCATTTCTTTGTTCCATTTATCCATAGACAGTTCCTTTGTGTATTAGTGGCATTATGTCTTACATTTAGAGCTTTATACAAAAGGCAGAAGGAGAAGGCCAGCTCCTGGTGTCCTTCCTATGTCTTTGACTATGTATATACGTTGTTTATTTAATTTAACTAATTAATTTACTATTTAATTATTAATTAATTATCACTGTGTGTTCATGTTCGTATGTGTGTGGTCACATGTATGCTATAGGATGTCAGAGGACAGTCATGGGCACCCACTCTTGCCTTCTACATTGACTGGATTTCTTGTTTGCTGTTGCATATGTCAGGTTGGCTGACCCATAAGCCTGTAGTGATTCTCCTCTGTCTGACTGCTATCTCACTGTAGGATGGCTAGGATTTTAGACATGAGCTACCGAGCCTGAGTTTGTACGGGTTCGGGTGGTCTGAGCTCAAGTCCTCAAACTTGTGTGGTAAGCATTTTACCCACTGAGCCTTCATCTTAGCATCTATGTTTATTCTGTTATGATGTCTCATCATAACTTTCTAAATGATTGTCAGTAATTTCCTTGTATACATGATGAAGCAAAAGTTGGGTTAGTTGTTTCAAGGCAGCCAGCTGTTGGATTTATAATCCTAATTATGGATGAGATTCAAGCAGTACCTAGGGAATAGTTTATCACTTTTTACTCATAATATCAGCTTCTTAAAATGTTAAAGTTTAATAAATATAAATAAGTAAATGATATGGAAATGTAAATGGGAGCTTAAAATATGTAGTTTATATAATCACATCTGTAATGACATGGGACCTCACTCACACTTTCAGCACCACAATTAGAGATTAAATACTTTGGGTAAACAAAACAGTGCAAATTTTTAGAATGATGTTATTCTTAGTATTTCCTCATTCTAAAAACAAAGATGGGAAAAAGTATTTGAAATAACATATTTTTCATAAATTGTACCTTCTTTCCTTCAAGGAAATATAAAAACATGTCATTACCAAAAATACATAGTCAAGATCAGTGTACATGAATTTGTTACTAATAGATCTTGCTAGGATCTCTGGGTTTGTAAGATGGGAAAAAGAAACAAAAACAAACAAGCAAACCCCTGAAACTCACAATATAAACAAAAAAGGGAAGGGGTGGAACTCTTGAGAGTGTTGGCACAGGAGAAAGCACCTAACTCAGCTAGCTGGTTGATAGAAAGCAACCACAGAATGGCTGTGCTGTGCGGTCACAGCTGCTTGTGAGTCTCTTAAAGATGAAGGAAGGAAATTAAAAGTGCAGCTAACCATCTTCGATGAAACCTTTTTGATGTCAGCTTTACAAACAGTTTAAGTTTTAGGTAGAGAGAGGATGTTTGGTCTGTGAGAAGAGCTCGAATACCCACAAGCAGTCATCATTTGCATGGGAAAACACAGATGTGCCATGCAAATGATGTAGCAGGTATGGGGGTTGGACCACAAAAGTCTTTAGCATGGTCATTTGCTCACTTACCCTTACAGAGGCTTCAAAAATGTATCTATAACATACTCAGTGTCCTAGAAGACAAGATCAAATATGACCCTGTTGTTGCTCTGTACCATACTGTATATGGAGAGATCTTCCAGAAAGTCCTGGAGTCTTTCTTTTATCCTAAAAAGGGTATACTGAAGTATAAACCCTCCCTCTGCCCAAGACTCCTCACCATGACACAGAGTAGCAAACAAATCTTAGAGAAAGCAAACAATGAGGTTTAAGCAAATCCACTCTGTTGTTGCTTCTGTCTGACTGCCCAAGTGCTCCTCACTGTGTGTCCCTCCCAACCTCATGTCTTCTTTATTTTAAACCATTGACTCCAATTGGTGCTACTGATAGGTGCATGGGTACGTGCCAATCCACCGGAGCGCGGACAACTTGCCCTAGGCTATATTCCTGAGAAATAGAAGCCAGTCATTCCTCATCTAGAAGTGTTCACTGGCTTGAAATTGTGTCGGCCTTGTGTATGCAGTCATAGCCACTGTGAGCTCATATATACATTGGCCCTGTTATGTCTGCAAAACATTGTTTCCCGGCAATCTTCTACCATCTCTGATGTTTTTTCAAAAACTTAAAAATCTTATTCTTCTCTCATATATCTTAATCACAGTTTCCCCTCCTCCCCTCCCAGCCCCTCTCTCCCACCTCTCCCCACATCTACTCTTTCTCTATTTCTCTTCAGAATAGGGCAGGACTCCCATGGATATCAATCAAGCATGCTATATTAAGTTGCAGTAAAACTAGGCATCTCCCCTTGTATTAAGGCTAGGCAAAGCGGCCCAGTAGGAGGGAAAAGGTCCCAAAGCAGGCAAAAGAGTAAGAGACAGCTACTGCTCCCACTGTTAGGGGTACCACAAGAAGACCAAGTCACACAACTGTAAAATATATACAGAAGGCCTAGGTCAGACCCATGCAGGCTCCCTGGTTGTCCATTCAATCTCTGTGAGCCCCTATGAGCCCAGATACTCTGAGTTTTCTTGTGATGTCCTTGACCTCTCTGGCTCCTACAACCCTTCCTGCTTCTCTCTTCATAAGGATTTCCCAATCTCTGAATAATGTCTGGCTGTGGATCTCTGCATCTGTTTCCACCAGTTGCTGAATGAAGTCTCTCTGATGTCAACTGGGCTAGGCAGCAATCTATCAGTATAGCAGAATATCATTAGGGATCTTTATACTGAACCTGGTAGAAGGGAAAGTAGGGAATAGCCTTGAACGCTTTGGCACAAGAGACAACTTCCTGAACAGAATGCATTAGTGCAGACACTAAAATAGGCAATTAATAAATGGGACCTTATGAAAATGAAAAGCTTCTGTAAGGGTAAAGGATACTTTCAATAGGACAAAAATGGCAGCTTACAAAAGGGAAAGGATTTTCACCAGTCCCACATCTGACAGAGGATAATTTCCAAAATAATAAAGAACTCAAGAAACGAGTCATCAACAAACCAAATAACCCAATTAAAATGGGAGTACAGCTCTAAACAGAGCATGCAGAACAGAAGAATCTCTCATGGCTGAGGAGCACTTAAAGAATGTTCAACATCCTTAGTCATCAGGGAAAGGCAAACCAAAATGACTCTGAGATTCCATCTTACACCCATTAGAATGGCTAAAATCAAAAACATAAGTGACAGCACATGCTGGGGAGAATGTGGAGCAAAAGGAACACCGCCCCCATTGGTGGTGAGAGTGCGAACTTTTACGGTCACTTTGGAAGTTAATATTTCAGTGTCTCAGAAACTCGGGCATCAATCTACCTCAAGCTCAGCTATAGTATTCCTGGGCATATACCCAAAGGATGTTCCATTCTAACACAAAGATACTTACTCACCTATGTCTATGGTAGTTTTCTTTATCATAGCCATAATCTGGAAACAACCTAGATGTCCCTCAACCACCTCTGATTCTTGCAATCTTTCTGTTTCCTCTTCCGAGTTGCTCCTTGAGCATCGAGGGCTGTGAATGGGATACAGATCTCCCCTTTAGAGCTGAGCACTCCACAGTGTCTTGTTCTCTGCACAATGAAGAGATGCAGGTCTCTGAATTAAGTACCATCTACTGCAAAAAGAAACGTCTCTGATGAGGATGGAGAGATGCAGTAACCTATGGCCAGCAGGATAAGTACCTGGAGAGCAGGATGCTGTTATGTCCATCTGTCAGCATGGTAGCAGTAGGGTCTCCCCTAGGAGATGATCTTTATGACAAAAATGTTACATGGTAAGGCAAAAATACAATGAAAAATTCTGGAAGTGATACATAACAGGACCAAACTGCATTAGTGGTCAAGTCTTATTCAAACCCCAACTTGATCTCTTGGAAGTTTGAGATTCAATCTGAAAAATTAGATCCATAAGGTAGTTAGCCTTCTAGGCCCATTGTGAGGGTGCTGTGAGGCATCTGTAAATTGGCTCCTTGGTTCCTAAAAGTTTGGAATATTTTCAATGTTCTGTTATTTATATCTCTGATTTTATTGATGAAATGAGCATTCAACTTTATAGTAATCCTTACATTAAGTTGCAGTTTTCTTTTCTTTTTTTTTTTTAGATTTATTTAATCTTATGTGGTTTTTTTATCTGCAAATGTGTGTGTCACATGCATGCAATGCCCAGTGAAGTCAAAAAAGGTATCAGATCCCTTGATAGTGAAATTATTGCCTGTGAGCTTCTGTGGGTGTTGGGAATCGAGCCTGCGTCCTCTAGAAGAGTAGCTAGTGTTCTTCATCATGACACCATCTTTCTAGCCCTAGTTTTCAAATATGTCAACAGACTTTATTCTGCATTTGCCTTACAGAAACATAAATCTGTACCTTTCTTAACAAAAGTTTGGTGCTTTTTCTTCTGACTTGTTATTTAAATTAGGCAGAGAATATGTCAAAATCTTCGTTATACTATTCTTTGAAGATGAAATCAAAATTAGTACACATAAGGTAATTTTGAAGCAAGGCTGCAGGATGAGAGTGTGAAATTAGAGGCAGATGCACGAGGTTTTTGTTTGTTTTGTTTTTATTTTTGTCTTTGGTGTTGTTTGTTTTTTGTTTGTGTTTGCTTTTAACATGAGTAAAAACAACACAGAGTAATTGCAAATAACTGGAGGCAAGGAAGCAATTAAGACACCACTGACCTACTGTTTTAGTGTTCTATTGCTGTGAAGAGATACCAGGACCACTGCAACTCCTATAAAAGAAAGCATTTGATTAGGATTTGCTTATAGGTTCAGTGGTTTAGTGCATTACCAGCAAGGCATGGCACCATGGAGACAGACACAGTGCTGGAGAGGTAACTGAGAGTTCTGCATCTGGATCTGCAGGCCGCAGGAAGATTCTGGAATTGGCTTGGACCTTTGAACCTCAAAGCCCGCACCCAATAACATACTTCCTCTAACAAAGCCATCCCTCCTAATCTGTCTCAAGTGACATCACTTCCTAATAGCGCATTCAAATATATGAGCCGATGGGGAGGGGGGATAATTCCTACTCAAACTGCCGCATCCTTTTACATATCCACAGAGAGCCAAAATCAAATAATATTGCTAATGTATTTTTAAAAAAAAAACACACAGGAAAATCCAAGGACATTGAAACTTCAGCACTTGAGCAGAGGAAAATCTCTCTGAAAGTTATTTATTATAAAGATTATTACGTGAAATGCCTGTGCAGTGAGGTAGGGGGTGGCAATTATTGTGCAAACCAAAGTGAAGTTATTAACTTTGACTATGAACTAGAAGATAGCCAAGATAGTTTGTCTAACACACACACACACACACACACACACACACACACACACACACACACACACACACAGAGTTCCTCCTCTTTCTCAGTTTACTTTTATATGAGGAATCACCAATAGATGATTCCTTCCTCACGTTGGCATGCTGGTCAATATTTTGTCAATTTGGCAGAAGCTAGAGTCATTTGGGAAGATGGAACCTCTGCTGAGAAAATATTCCCTTCATTTTTACCTGTAAGCAAGGCTGTGGGACACTTTAGTGGTTAATGAATGATGCAGGACTGCCCAGTCCAGATGCAGGTGGTGCCACTCCCGGGTAAGTGATCCTGAGGTGTATAGAAAAGCAGGCTGAACAAGCTATGGGGAGCGAGCCAGTAAGCAGTGCTCTTCTATGGCTTCTGGATCAGCTCCTGTGCCAGATACCCTGCCCTGACTTCCTTTATGATAGACAGCAAAGCATAAGCTGAAGTCAACCCTTTCCTGCCTTAAGTTGCTTTTGGTCTGCGTTGTATCCCAGCAACAGAAAGATAACTAGGGCCGTAGAGAAGAAATTAAAAGTCTCTCCTTACCAAAGTTTCTTGCTTTTACCCCATTTAAAAGGGTGATCAGCAGTTAGAGATGCTTTTATTGCAGTGTTGGAGCATTTCACAGGAGTTGATTTAGACACATTGTGAGTAGACTACTAATTGGCCCACAGGTGTTGAACCGTTCATTGAACATACACAGAAAGTGGAATTTATAGGTGCAATGTGTGCTGTGGTATATAGTTCTGCTAACTGTTGCTGAACAATAAATACATTCTCCAAGGCTGGCATCTTTCACAAAGCCCCAAACTCAAGAGTCCCGAGGTAGACTTGTTTCTATGTCCAGTGCTGCTCCTTAGCTCTAAGACCAGTGTTATCCTCTGTGAAGTTGGAGAGTTGGAGGCTGGTCTTGATCATTTGTGTTTTCTCACTCAGCACATGGACCACCGCCTCTAATCAGCTCTATGCTCTCTAATCTATTGTCCCTCAGGTTTAGTGTACTCACTGCTATTGCCTCTCACAGGAATCACCTCAACTGGAACATACTACAGCCTTCATTTTGCATAGAGTACAACCAGAGTAGAATTTTTTTAAATGTGTGTGTGTGTGTGTGTGTGTGTGTGCATATGACTGTGTGTGTGCACATCTTACAGTGCGTGTGTGCTGGTTGGAGAGAGGGTAGTAGAATGTTTAATTCTTTTCTGCTACTATGTGGGTCTCTGATACAGAACTCAGTTCATCAAGCTCTGAAGGACATGTCTTTAGCCACTGAGCCATCTTGCTAGCCCAGAGTGGAGGTTTTTCTTGAAAGAAAATTTGATGTATGGTGCTGCCTAACATAAAAATTATCATGGCTATAGCCACACACTAGAGACTAACTTTCTCAAGGGAATTGGAAGGCTGTGGACCTGACCCATGTTCATCTCTTCAAACCTACTCCCTACAATTTTTCTTCTAAGAGTGCTATGCAAACAATGGAAAAATCTGTATGCAGAGGCCTGGTTCATTTTTTCAGTTTTTATTTCTGTTTTGCATATATGCTGAGATATAAAGGGATATCTTTAGACATGTGTATGTATAAATACATATTTGTTCTTTTTTAATTTATTTTTCAAATCATTAAACAATTGCATCATTTTTCTCCTCCCTTTTCTCCCTTCAATCTTTCCCATATTCCTCGATTCCCTCTTGAAATTATGTCCTCTTTATTCGTACACACACGCACACATGCATGCACACACACACACACACACACACACACACACTCTCTCTCACACACACGTGCGGGAGTTGTGCTGCAGATGTGTCTGTTGAGGCTTGCCCCCTGCACTTTGACCAGTCATGGCTTTTCTGTAATAGTCTGGCCTTTAGACCGGTGAGAAAGCTGACGTGAGTACCACTACTGGAACTTAGCATTATTATGCCTGCTGGTTGTCATTATGCATCGTAGGCATTGTAACTGGTTAGAACCATTAGTTGCTTCCCTCCCTTGGAAGCTTGGGTGGCACTTTCTAGTACTAAGGAAAGCATAACATCAGGCACTATGGAAGTTTGTCCTCAGAGAGGAGGCTTCGTCTTGTGTCCAAAGTACACTGTGTCTTCAGAAATAGGTATTCGCTCTCCATCTCTGGGAAGCAACCAGGGCAACAACAATAGCCCACGTTGTTTGTGAAGTCTCTTGGTTGTGGGTTTTTGCTAGCTAGTCTTTGATCCTTGGTGGAGCAGTATCAGCCCAAGTGGCATAACTTCATTTAAGCTATACATGTGTATATTGTACCCAATTTTAGGTAAATAGCGATTCCTTGGGTTTTTCCAGACATGCATAGTATCATTTCACCCTCCTCCCTCTCCTGCTTTATGGACATCCCTTCTCCCTTCCCAGTTCTGTCCCCCATTTTACCCACTTCCCTCTGCAAATCACTTTTACACTGCTATTCCGCTCTATAGTGCTCTCAAGTTCTCCCCTTTACTTCCGCGGTTTCTGTTGTATTTAGCAACTGTAATGCCATGAACCACGATGATGACCAGCATGTCACAGGAGCTCTAAAGTACAACAGCAGCACTCTTACCAGCTCTCCAATTGATATTAAGGCCAGCTCATCAGGAGATAAATCATTCCTGTACCAGGTTGTATACTCCCGTCTGAAGGCGTGGAGTAAGAATCACAGATACCGGAGGACCCGTGGCCTAGGTCTTTCTAGGTCAGGGCTACCTCATTCATTATTATATTCCACCCGAGTTATCATCAACATTAGTCAAAGATGTCATGTACCAGTTCATTAGCAAGCTGGCATGAGTGTTAGAAATCTGAGTTCTGAGAGCTGTTAATATTCATTTATAGTCTGAGAGATGCAAAATCAGAATTTTTTTTTCCAGAATAAATTATGACAAGATCTGAAATCAAAGAAGGTTATGATTAGATTAGGCCTTCACCATTTCTGGATTTTTAAAAATACTCTGTGTGTGCTTTATCCAACCTAATTCTTGGAAAGTAAGCCCCTTGCTCCAAACTACTCACAACTAAAATTAACAAGTTGTAAATTATGTGTGCTCTGTTTTTAAGGGAAGAATATGAATGGACACAAGAGGCAACCATTAAGCAGACAGCTGATTGGGGCTCTTGTTCCCATTAAATAATTCAGTGTCTCTAATGGAAGTCAGATCCAATGTCTCCCAAACGGATGAGTGTTACCTAATATTCAGCTAGCTGCTCAAGGCTTGTAGAGAACAACAGTAAAGTATAAGGTAAAAAAAAAATATTTTAATAGTGTCATATTCTCCTGGGTGCTTTCTTGGCATGAAGTTTCTAGCTTCCTGGCAGCTGCTGCCATTGTGAAGAGACAGGGAGAGTAAGAGACGAAAAGAAAATCAATATTTAAATGTGAAACAGCCAGAAAGGTCAACAAGGGATGCCAGTATTAACACATTTGTGTATGTATTTAGCCTTTCAAAAGTCCCTGGTCTTAAGAGGACAGAAGATGCTCTAAGTAAACAACTCATTAGGAATCAAATGGCCAGGTTTGCAGAGCTCAAGATCAGCTCACTAAATCCAAGGAAGAAAATTAATGTGAGACTTTGCCGAGAGATGCCAGCAACAGAATGAACTGTTGCATAAAGTGGTGTGTTGTTCTCCCTCTCTCTCCTTCATTCAAAACAGGAAGAGAATATTGATTTCCTAGTCTTGGCTACCAGCCCCACCTCCTCTCACCATAAGTACTGAGATGAATGAGATCGAGTCTCTCAAAGCACTAAACAATCTTCCAGAGAGTACTGCTTTATAAATTGAGGAGGAAAAAAAAAAGTGAAAAGCTGTATTATTATGGAGTAGAAATGTTGGAGAGAAAGTTGGAGCTCTTATCAAAGGCTGTTGGTGCCCCAACATTTGCTGTCAGCTCTGAAAAGGTGGCTGTGAAACTCATTGTATCCAGTCCTGGTTGGCTCTGGGCCCAGTATACAGTGGGATTTCTGGCCAATGGCCCCGTACAGTGGAAAGGCTGGCGCCTGGCCCAGGGATTAGAGAACTTTCATTTCTTTGTCTCATTGATATTAGTCACAGAATCTCTCTTTTCATGCACAACCTAAACCCATGTGGGGCGGTGCTGGGGGAGGGGGTAGAAGCAGAAATTGCTGCAAACTGAGCTCCCGAGTTCCCTAGGACTCAGGAAAATGTCCATTTCTAACTTGCTTATCCAACATCTGTATCTATTTTGTTATGCACATTTACCAGGAAATGGATAAGATGGATAAGAAAAACTGCTTTATAGGTATAAGAAATGATAAATCAATCTTGAATAAACAAAGAAGTCAGTATGTTTGGCCTTCTCCTCTCCCTTCTGACTCTGCTTTTCAATTTTCTCTCTATCACATTCTCCCACTTTAAGGAATTAATAACTATCCTGACATTTTATCTCAAAGAATAATTTGGTGAGCATAATTTATGGGCACATTTCCTTCAACGCCCCCTTTGTCTTTCTCTGTGTGTTTGCAGCCACATGGAATGCATTTGTTGAGAGAGTTCTTGATTCCTTGCATTGTAGACTCCATCCGTGTAATGACATCCTGGAGCCACGTTCTGTTTGAACCTTGGAAAATGCTGTGCTGCATATCACAGGATAAAGTTTGGTTTCAAATAATAATATAGTCTTAAAAATTCATGACTAGTGGAAACTGAAAACTGTTTCCAAAATCAAACTGGGCGATGAATCACCAACCAGCAACTGATTTGGAAGTAAACCACAGAGCCCCAGCAAACCATAACCAAATGACTACAGTTTGTATTTCTTTGCCTGATTCCCCTAAACATGTTTGGGTACATGGAAAAGATTAATGACTTAAAGAACATCAAAACTGAGTACACATCATAATCTTGCCTGTTTTTATCATATTGCAAAATTGCCATTAGTATAGAAAACCAGTTTACTTGGGCATGACATTTTTCTGGCACCAGTGGAAAGACAGGAAATTGCATAAGAATTCCCAAATAAAAAAATCAATTCCTTCCATAATAAGTTACCTCTGTCTTCATTAGAAGATTTCATCTCGGGTTCCAATGCGATGGGGACGATGACGGCCATTCTCATATGGGTCATGATGTGTGCTAAATAACAAATACCTGGGAACATTATTCAAACTTACAGCATTCTGGGGAACAGCATTGTTGTCGCACTTGATCCTCTAGCATAGCAGTTAGATCTCACCCTTCCTAATGCTGTGACCCTTTAATACAGTTCCTCATGTTTTGGTGACCCCCAGTCATAAAATTCTTTTCATTGTTACTTCACTTCTATAATTTTTCTAGTTATGAGTCATAATGTAAATGTCTGACAATTCTGATGGTCTTAAGCGACCCCTGTGAAAGGGTCATCTGAACTCCCCCAAAGGGGTCATGACCCACAGGTTGAGAACTACTGACCTAGCTTGGCAGGACTGACAGACAAAGGAAAAAGTATTTTGGTGGGCACATCTTCTTTAGGGGTGTCTAAATACCTACAGTTATGAAATCTCAAATCCCCACTGGATTAGGAAAGGTTGAAAGCTGCTAGTCTCCCCTATCAGACACAAACGAAGGCCCAGAACCATTGCTCTTTTACCCAAAGTCAGAACATGTTCCAGCAGCAGAGCAAGGAGACCTGACTGCTCATTTTTGACCCTTCTTCCTGTGTCTGCATTCCTTCCAACTGCAACCATTTGTTTGACTCAATAAATAGTGACCTTGAGGAGAAGTGATGTTGATGTTTAGGCTGCTCTATGGGTGGGGTCATCCTAGAAGCATGCCATGGTGAACGAGGAATGGGATTGAAGGCAGAGAAATACCTATGAGGACAGAGAGCAGCAAGGACTGTGGAGTCCCGAAAAAGCATGCTGTGTTCCGAGGCCACAGAGAAGTGTCACTGGCTTTGACAGAAACAACACACTGGGCTCTATAAAGAAATATGTGTCTTAGGAAGGACCGAATTTTAGATGCTGTTTTCCACATACATTTTCCTGATGCTGTGGAAGTTCAGATTCACAAATGGAAGCCTGACAGCATAGCAACCACTTTTTGCATTTTCATCGTTTTAAGCTGCTGTCTCCATGTTTTCTACATATGCCAAATTTGCCTTTCTACATATGATTTGCATTAAGTCAATCTGGAGCTTGGAGTGCTCCCATGTCTTTGTGTTATCAATAGCGAAGGCAATTTCAAGACCCACTGCAAAGTGGACTTCACAATACTCTGCTTGAGTGTATCTAGTCTCCTTCGGTTTATCCTAAGCTTTGGTGACTTTTCCTTTTAACTGATGGAGCATTCTTCTGCTTTAAACTCAAAAGCATTTGTTAGTAATGTGAGTTGTGTCATCTTTTGGCAGACAGGGCCTATCACTCTGGGTGAGCCAGTACTGGGACACAACCTGTGTCCTTGATAACTGTGCTGCTTAAGTTCTTTGTTTTGTTGTTGTTGTTTTGTTTTGCCAACTGGACATAAAGCAGAATAATTTTGGAAGAGGACATTTCAATTGAGAAAATGCACCCATCAGATTGGCCTATGGCAATTCTGTAGAGAATTTTATCAGTGAATGATTGATGTGGAAGAGTTCAGCCCACTGTTATCATTGGTACCACTGTGTAGGTGCTGGTGAATTGTATAAGAATGCAGGCTGGGTAAGCAGCATTCCTTCATGGCCTCTGGTTCATGGCTAAGCATTCCTCTGCTTCAGTTTCTTCTTCCAGGTTCCTGCCTTGAGTTCCTGTGTGTCTTCCCTAAGGGAAGAGCTGATATACACACAAAAACAAACCCTTTCCTCTTCCAAGCTGGCTTTGGTCAGCATTTTATCACAGCAACAGAGAACAAAACTGTAGTAACATCCTTCCTGGTTGACTGTCCATCCACTAGCTGTTAATGTTAGACATTAAAATTTAGCTTTCGGCTCCATTGGGTGGCCAGGGACCTCAGCTTGGGCCACAGGGCTCCATAGCCGATTAGCACCAGGAGAGGGATACCCTCCCAGGAGCTTGGAAAAGCCGGGAGTGGGCCCAAGACAAGCTCCATAGCTCACCAGAAACTGCCCCGAACCCGTGAGTCACAAGGACTGAGGTAGGCAGGCATAGAAACCCCCCGGATCCCAACAGCGGCTGCTGAGGCAGGAGACATCTGCCTGGGCCACCAGGATTCCATAGTCAAGCAGCACCTGGAGAAGGTTACTCTCCCAGGAGCATGGAAAAGCCCTGAGTGGGGGTAAAACGAGCCCCAGTGCTCAACGATTCCGCTGGTTTCCGCGGGCCAGAGAGACTGAGGGACAGGAACTTCCGGCCTCCATCGGTCGGCCGGGGACCTCAGCTTGGGCCACAGGGCTCCATAGCCAATTAGTGCCAGGAGAGGGATACCCTCCCAGGAGCTTGGAAAAACCGGGAGTGGGCCGAAGACAAGCTCCACAGCTCACTAGGAACTGCCCCGAACCTGAGAGACACAGGGACTGCGGTAGGCGGGCATAGAAACCCTCTGGATCCCAACAGCAGCAGCTGCGGCAGGAGACGTCTGCCTGGGCCACCAGGGTTCCATAGTCAAGGAGCTCCAGGAGAAAGTTACTCACCCAGGAGCGTGGAAAAAACACCTCTCAGAGAGAGCTGGTCTTCAAGGAGTATTGATACAGAGGCCTGCAGGTGAGAAAAGCCATAGCCAGAAAGTAAGATCAGCTAACATCAGAGTTAACAAGATGG
>CM052700.1:98783567-98905003 GCA_028551405.1 Uromys caudimaculatus
ACCCTCAGAAAAATGGACATAATACTACCTGAGGACCCAGCTATACCTCTCCTGGGCATATACCCAGAAGATGCTCCAACATGCAATAAAGACACATGCTCCACTATGTTCATAGCAGCCATATTTGTAATAGCCAGAAGCAGGAAACAACCCAGATGTCCCTCATCAGAGGAATGGATACAGAAAATGTGGTACATTTACACAATGGAGTACTACTCAGCTATTAAAAACAATGACTTAATGAAATTTGCAGGCAAATGGATGGAGCTTGAAAATATCATCCTGAGCAAGGTAACTCAGTCACAAAAGAAGGAACATGGTATGTACTCACTGATAAGTGGATATTAGCCCAAAAGTTCAGAATGCCCAAGTTTCACTTAACAGTAACCGCTGGACTGAGAGTGAGGTCCTAGATGGCGGAGTTGGAGAAAAGACTGAAGGAGTTGAGGGAGTCTGCAGCCCCATGGAGGGAGCAACAGCGCCAGTGGGCCTGATCCACCCACCCCTCGGTCATCCTGAAGTTTGGACCACCAACCAAAGAATACACATCAATGGACCCATGGTTCGGACCACATATGAGGCAGAGGACGACCTCGATGGCCATCAGGGAGAGAGGAGAGGCCCTTGGCCCTGAGGGTGTTAGAGGCCCCAGTAAAGTGGAATGTCAAGGTGGGAATAGGGTCATGGGTGGGCTGGTGGGTGGGAGGTGGAATTCCCTCATAAAGGTAGGGATGGGAAGGGGATAGGGGGCTTCCAAAGAGGAGACCCAGAAAAGGGAAACATTGGAAATGTAAATAAAGTATCAAAAATAAAATTAAAAAAAATCTAGCTTTTGAAATTAAATAAATAAATAAATAAATAAATAAATAAATAAATAAATGTGAATTGTTAAAGTGAAGCCTCTACTTTTCAAAGTCATAAAACACAGTTTTGTTGTTGCTGTTGTTGTTTTTGAAAGGGAGTGTATGTCCTTAGAATGATTAACTCTAAAGCCAGAATGAATGAAAGAACACCAAGGCTTAGCACATGCAATGTGACATGAGTGTTTGCTTAAGCCTGCCAGCTGGAACAGAGCAGAAATGATTCAGAATTAGCAAATGGTCTGTTGAAGTGGTGGCTACATAGGACATTTGTCAAAAGTCATCAAGCTGTGAAGTTAAAATAGATTCATTTGAATCTTAAAGGACATGTTACTTCATAATGTATATATTTTTTTCTTTACACACAGTGTCTACTTAATGCAGTGTTTGGCCCAGATTTTAATGTGTTAATTAAAAACAAACAAACAAACAAACAAGCTACAACTCTGTTGTAGTTAACCATGACAATCAAATGAATCTATTTTAACTTTACAGCTTGGTGACATTTTGAAAAATGTCCTATGTAGCCACCACACTGACAGACTATTTGCTATTCTGATCATTTTTCCTCACTTCCCACTGTCAGGGCCAAGCAACACTGATGGCTATTTTAGGGTAACATTTCCTTTCGTAGAATATCAGCTATTAGATATCAGAATATCAGATATCACTGAACACATATTGCATGTGTTAAGTGTTGAAATTCTTTTCATTCATTATGCCGTTAAAATTAATTCATTTTGTTGCATGTATTAGCTGTTGTTTACTGTGGAATAATTTTCAGTAGCTGTACGACATTTTAATGATACATCATCTGCTTCTTGTTTTGAGCTACGATGAATAAAGATGCTATGGACATTTATGCACAAATCTTTCTGCATGACATATTTTTCTCTTGAGCTGCTACCTAACAGTGAAAAGTCTAATGTAAAAGCCTAACTACATGCTAGATTCATGCTTAATTTATAAGAAGCTGCCATGCTGTCTCTCAGAGTGGTTATGTTGTCCTACGTTCCTGCCAACTCTTAGGGTTGGCAGTCTTTAAATGGTAGTTCTTTGCTGGTGAGTGCAGTAGTAGCTCATTAGAGATTTAGTTTGCATTTCTGAGATGGATCAAATAAAATTAGGCATTCTTCAGGTGCTCATGGGCATTCATCTATTTTCCCTTAAGAGTGTCTAAATAATTTGCCCAGTTTTCAGAGCATTGACTGGCTTCTGATTATCAAATTTTATGAGCTATTTTAAAAATCGCAGGTTACAATTTTTTTTGTCACACATGTATTCTGAGAACATTTATATATTACTTTCAGAATTACTTTGTTGTTTTTAGTGGTCACTTTTTAAAAAGACTTATTTATTTGTATTTAATACTTAAGAATATTTTGCCTGTATGTACGTCCATGTACTGGATTCATTGGTGATGCCTACATATGTCAGAGGACTCTGACTCTCTGACATTGGAGTTACAAATGGCCGTGAGCCACTATGTAAGTGCTGGGAAGTGAACCTGGATGTGCTTAAGGACCAATAAGTGCAATCAGCCACTCAGTTTTCTATTTAGGAGCCCTCCATGATCTATTTTTAATCAAATTTTCACTTGGGTATCAAATCATCTTTCTTCCCAGATATGTATCCAGTTTTTTCCATATATATGGAAGAACGAAGATTAGTTGGTGTCACCCATATGTACATAGGCATGGGGTCATCCGTTGGAACATGGATTCTTATCAGTGCCACATCCCTTAAAGACTGAATCTCTCTTCTCCAGGAACTACCAACTGCTACTAGCTCCTCAGAGATTATCTACTCCATCTGTATCAGAATTTTGCCTGGCTTTATTTAGTGCAGACAATCATAGCTGTCCTGATTTTGAGTGCGGTGGTCATGCCGTGGCCAGAAGTCGCATTTCACACCATTCCTAGCCTTAGGAATCTCACATCCCCTCTTCGATTATGCTACTTGGACCTTGGTGGTATTTCTGATGATGCAGATATCTCATTTAGGGGTGATTACCCAGTCTAATGTTCTCTGCACTTTGAGAAATTGTGTCTCTGCTGACTGTTGCCTATTGCCAATAGATACTTCACTGACCAAGGTTGAAAACACCCCAAGCCAGTGAGTATCAACAAAAGTGTTTAGAGGCAGATTTGAAGATATGATAATCTAGCACAGCAGTAGAGGTTCTATCTTTAGGGTCTGTGGCTTCTGAAGCCATGAACTTTTGACTGGGTTTACATTACCAGTCGTGAAATTCCCTCCTGTAGATCAGGCCTCAAACCCAATGAGAAAGCAGTCACTATCTCCTATAATGGCTCTACAGTTACTGTACTAGTGGGCATAACTTGCCTGATAAATTGGTGTAGCATTTGCACAATCCTGCACTATGTAAGACCATTGATGTGGTTTCTCCCCCACTAGCTTGCCTTTTACTGTGTAATCATGACAGATAACCAAAGGCAATGGCAATAACATTTGCTGTTTTGGAGACCTCTGGGGCCTTCCTGACTATAACCTATAGGCCTTGAATGACAGTGCATAAGTACAAAGGGAGGCACCCAGAATGTTTTCTGCTTTCTGCACACCATGAAATGTAATGACAGTTGCCTTACATTCCTGGTGACACACACTGAGCTGTTTGGCCCTTCCCTCCCTGCCATGATGCGCTAAAATCCCCCAAACCACAGGCCAAATAAATTTCTCCTCACTTAAGTTGCTTTTGTCTGGTACTTGGCCATGCTGGTGAGAAAAACATTTGAATTTCACATAAAATCAAACTTTGCTATATAGTTTTATATGCTTTATAACTTGCCTACATTGATATGAGGATATTAACTTTGGCTGTCATATTCATGTTTATGGGAATGTTACTCTGTAGATTTTGTTGTCTTATGATGTGGGATCTGGGGCTTAGAGAGATGACTCAGCTAGCAAAGTACCTTCCTCAAGAGCACAGGGACATAAGCTTGAACCCCTAGAACCCACATTCAGGCTGGGGGGTGTACAGTCCTGTAACCCCGGCAAGGGTGAGCAGAGAAAGATGGCTCTGTGAAGCTCATTGGCCAGAGAGCCTAGGTGAGCTGATAAGCTTCAGGTTTAAGAGACCTTGTTTCTAAAACTAAAGGTGGAACGTGGTCAAAGACAAACCCCCAGCAGTGACCTTGGGCCTTCACAGAATGCACATCTACACATGCACATGTTCATATGGTCCACACTGACAAGAACATATACCACACACAACAATAAGGACAGCACACATGCAATTTGCACACACACACACACACACACACACACACACACACACACACACACACACACTGTGTATTTTGGGCCTGATGTTTTCTGTCAATCTGTGTGTTGCCCCTGATAACAGCTGTTCTTCTGTGTTGCTTTGACAATCTGGAAGCTACTGTCCACAGTTTTCTGTCAAGAAGGACGGAAAGGCTTGAGGGGCACTATCTCAAGCTACTTAGATTCATCAGCAACTGACTGGGATGGTTTTAATATGTGAAACATATAGACTAAATTTTTCTTAAGCAGTTAATTCCAGATATTTTTCACAGGGTGAAAGTCTGAGGAATACAGTCTGCTTACCTAGTCCCTTAGCCAGAGAGACAATGCCAGCAAAGAGAAGAGGCAGGATTCAAGAAGCAACTGACCATACTTGCTAAAATACATTTTTTTAGATGTGTTCCTGGGACTGCCTTCGAGCTGCGGTAGCTTGATAAATTTCCTTTGCATTCCAGGGGGATGGGATAACTGGAGAGTGGTAACAAAATCCAAACATCCTGCCAAGGAGAATGTCCAGGAAATCTGCTGCCCCTGGTATCTGTCACTGAGGAGTCAGTGGCCTCATTTACCCAACAACTGTAAGCCATGGCAGTTTCCCTGGTTTCAAATCAGCTTGCATTAATTACATGTTAGCCTGGTAATGTGCATGCCTGGGGCCATTAATTTCACCTGCAGAGGCTGAACAGGGCAGAGAAGCCGGTGCCAGTAACTACTGACAGGAGCTTTGAAGAGCAAAAGCTTTTGAAGTTAGTTTCTCCCAGCCTTGAGGGCAGGAGACATTTAGTCATGGAAGAATCGCAGAACCTCCTACTGGGGACTCTGGGTATATTCTTGCTCTCCTGTCCTGTCTTTGCACCACAGCTGAGGGATCCTGTGAAAGCAGTTAGGTTTGTCATTTCCAGTGGCACCCCTGCCATTTGGAGTAAACTTCAGTTGCTTACAGAGGATGCAGGCTCCCTTGAGCTGAGCCTCTTACTGTTTGTTCTGCTAGCTCTCCAGCTGGGCCAGTCAGTGCCCTCTTTGCTTGGAGGCTCTTTTTGGTATTTACGTGGCCATTTTCTACAGTAATTTTAGGCCACGACTCAAATTTTAATCTCTGAAGTTTACTTCCCCCATCAGCATATATTTTCATGTTACTAACCACATCGGTTTCCCCCCTGATTTTAATTGGTTAACTGAGAACAAATGTAAGTTTTCTGCACATCAATATGTTAACATTTTTCTTCGGGTTTCTATCCAGTCAGATACTTACATGCTCACCAATGACAGTCAACTGAGAGAAATGAGTAGAAATCTGGAATCAGTATTCCTATGACACCTGGACTTCAGGAGGCACTGATAGTGTTTTATTTAAGCTTTAGTGAAACTATTGAGTTGGCTTGAAGTGCAACTTACTGCCTTGTTATAGATTTCTGCTTATGAAAAGAAACACTCTTTTTGTATTTTCCCACATTTTCAAAATCCTATGGAAAATAATGTCATCAGTGCTTCTCAGCCTTGACCCTATTTCTATTGGGATAACTAATTCGTGTGTGAGTGGGTATTGTTCATATATTAAGGCAGGCTCACATGTGCATACACCCACACACATGCATGAATATGTGTGCATGAGGCTAGAAGATGATATCACTTGTCTCCCTTGATCCAACTCCCTGCTTTATCTGCTGAGCCTAGAGCTTACTGATTTGGTTAATCTGGCTAACCACTGTCTTCCAAGAAGCCCCTGTCTCTGCTTCCCAAGTGCTGGGATCATCAGCTCACAAATTGATCGCCAAGCTTGCCTGACTGTTTGTGTGGGTCCTACAGATTCAAACTCCAGCTCTCTACTTGCATATAAAGCACTGTATTCATTGGGCCATAGAGATGTGTCTATAGGCTACTTAAGTAGCGTTCTTTACCTCTATTCACCAGAGGACTGATGGAATATGTCATATCTTCCCTCAAGTGGTGATAACTGAAAATGTCTCCAGACATTACCAACTGTCTCCTAGAGGATAAAATTGCTTCAATTTGAGAACCACGGATGTAATTAATTTTCACATATACCTTTTTAATTAAAATGTTATATGTTGATGCAGCAAATGAGATAGAGTTGACATGATGAGACTCTCATGCTTGCTTTACTAACACCATAAACAAGCACCCTAATTAATCTGGCATGGTTCACTGAACTGGCAGCAGTGTATGCTAAAGACAAAGATGAAATTAAGGGGCAAGAAGGAAAGGGACAGTCTTTCTGTCAAGTTCTCAGAATGCTGTCACTGTGGAACTGTAGGAAATGTTGAACTTTTCTTAAGTAAAGGGGCTGGCCAAAGAAAGCTCCTGAGTAGTTCATGATGTACACAGGCGAAGCCAGATGACTGCACATGGACTGCTTCGTGACAAAGGAGAACTTTCAGACAGGGAAGGGCATAGCCTGGGAATCGGCCTTGAGGAAGGCTTGTGTAAGGAGACTAGGCTGTAAGGAAGACAGATTGTGTGTGCAAATGAATTTCTGTCCATTCTTTTTTTGGAGGGTGGGAGGAGAAACAAGATTGATAAACTCAAAGCTCTACTCCTGCAGGGTCACTTATGTCCCTCGATGACTCTTGGACGGACATTAGTACAGGTAACAGTCAATAGAAGACACATAGTCCTTAAACCCACATGCCATAAACTAATGGCTCTAGTTTTAGGAAAGGAGTGGGCTTAAAATGCCCTGTGGAATTCATAGGATCTGCTAGTTGAGTTGAAGAGATGTATCTTTTGGATAATGAGAAGTTGGAGCAGGTTTTATAATTTGAACGTGTTTGGGTAAATTGGAGTTTTGCGTCATCTTCTCTCATCAGTTTCTATGTGAGACTCAATACTGGTCTGTCACTTTACACTCTCCTTGGTAGAAGGAGAGGCCCATCTCAGAAAGCCAGGAAGTCCACCCTCTGAGTCTTACAAACCCCAGAGCTTGAGCCACTCTGATTATACTCCTGTGTTCTTTGCCAAGAGTGTGTCACAAAGTAATGTGACCCCGGAGGCACCGAAGAAGCCAAGAATGGAAAAAGCCCCTAAAGGAAAGTGACATTTAATTGGGAATTTTCAGAAATCTGTCACTCCTTATGACAACCCAGAAAAAGTGCTTTGCCGCTGTGTGACTGTAGGTGAGCGGTAACTGGCAGCTGAAGTTAGCGGGACTCCCTGCAGGGAGCCCTTTAGGGGTGGGGAGCAAGGGACAGCTGCCTTTACACATGGCTCCCCAGCCCCGAATATCATGGCTTTTAAAAAAGCGCCTGACCAAAACTGTAGTTTAAAATGCCATCAACTTTCCAATTAAGATATCTGGCTTGATAAGCCGAGGTATGGACCCATGGGAGGGAAAAAAAAGAAGGTGCTTGGGAGTTTGTACAAGAAATACCGTGCTGGGTGGATGCAGAGAACAAACGGTCTCATATCCCATGGTCTTTCTACGCAAATCCGTTTGGGGAAAGCCTGCCCCCAGAGTAGCCTGCTTTTCATAAGCTTCCCAATCAGATTTCGGGGGCAAAGCACTCCCCCTCCCTCGAACAGCCTGCTTCTTCTTTCTGCCCGCTCTCATCCCTCCCATTCTCTATTTCCCTCCCCGGCAGGGTGTAATTGAGTGAAGGCAGGATCAGGTTCCCCGCCTTCCCGTCCAAAAATCCCGCCAAGGAAGCCCCAGAGCCCAAGAAAATCCAAAGTGGAGAGAGGGGAAGAAAGAAAGCACTGAGTCATCCATCCAGAAGGGGGGAGAGCGCAGCCGCCCAGGCAGAAGCAGCAGCTAGCGATACCTGGAGTCCGCTGCAGAAACCTCGCCCGGCACTTTGCAACAAAGGCAGCCAGCTAGTCAGCGAGGACATCTGCAAGCCAAAGTAAGTGCAAGGCACCCTGTGGATTTCCCCAAAGGGTCTCTGGTGGAGTGTGCCTACCCCAAAGCCACTTTCCTGGCAGCCTGCAGTAGTACGTGGGGGTTGGAATAGGAGAGAAACTGCCTGGAGTCCGCTAAATAGGACTGCTTTTAAAAACGGACTTGTTCCAGAAGGCAAACCAGCCGAAAGGAAATTTTGGGGGACGAGTTCAGTTAACCTAGCGTGTGCTTGGATGGGAAGAAGGAAAGCAGCTTTTGTGCTGTGGAGAGTGCATGGGGGATGACATTCCTGCTACCTGCTGGAGCATGCAAAGCGCGGGAGAGGGCACATTTGTGCTCTTTGTAAAACCTGGAGCTTTGGTGGGTGTGTCTGGCTCAGTAGGCTAGCGAAAGAAGGAAGGGTGTTCCAGCAGGCAGGTCTCATTTTCCTACCTCCACTTCTCAGGCTGCCTTAGAGCTTGCCAACTGCCAACTGCTGCCCACTCTAGGTGTGGTACACGCCTGGCAGCCCGCCCCTCCTGTGTCTGTTGATGGAGAAGCATCACTCCAGAGCAGCTTACACTCCCTAGCCTGCCCAGCCAGCCCAGGAATGCTTCTAGAAACAGTTCAGTCCAAAGTTTCAAAGACATGCTTTGGATTCTACCTTTGCTTGGTTGGGGTGCTAACTGGCACATAAGCATTTACATTAGCCAAATAAACCAGAGATGTGGCAAAGACTAGTTTGGCAGACACCCAGAATTTCTGAGGCGATATTCCAGTTGTTACCATAATATATTTTGAGAAGAATGTAGTCACTTCTTTTGTGCATAAAACATAACCTTTCCTCTCTTCTAAAATCTATGGGATATGAAGTGACACATAAATACAAGAGCACACATGCAATTCACATACAGATTGCTAACTAGTTCTTGTCTTCCTAGTAGTAAGGACTTTAAAGCTGTAGGGGCAGAGTGAGACCTTGGAAGTAGAGTGGGTGCCTCATGGAAGGAAGGAATGCACACTTCAGGGGAGAACAAAGTAAGAGCAGATCAGCATCTTTCCTCTTGAAACTACCAGGCATAGTTTAAGAATGTGTGTGTGTGTGTGTGTGTGTGTGTGTGTGTGTGTGTGTGTGTGTGTGTGTGTGTGTGTGTGTTGGAGGGAAGAGCCTGGGAGGCACTTCAGAACTACCAAAGAAAAGCTTTTGAACTAACAACATAATGGAGCAATTTCACGATCTCAGGCAAACGTGAAGCTGATGGAACGGTACAGCCCATTTTGGCCCTTTGATCATCTGGGAATGAATTGTTTTGTGAGAATATTAAAAGGTAATGAGAAGGAAACAAAAGAGAAGTCAGCCAACACAGAATAGAAGGCTGGTGTTTTCCAGATTCATTATGTCCCTTTTAAAGTAAATTATGTGCCTTCAAGGCCAAGTCATTAGAAACACTTATAGTCCAGTTAAATTCAAGGGAAACCAGGGTGTTCTCCCGCTCCTCTTTGGGACCTGATCATCAATATTGATCATCAATAGTGAGTGGCTGTTTCTTATCAAAATGAGATCATTTTATTTTAAAACCCCAATACCATGCTTTTGAACTTTAAGAAGCTTTTTAAAATTTAAATTCTCTCACCATAATGAAAGTCTTTAGAAGAAGGTAATCTTTCTCCTCCTGCTGCTCACAGACCCAAGTCTTCCTCACTTAGTGGACTGCCTGTATGTGCGCTGCCTTCTCCAGACCCCATCCCAGCTCTGTGTAAACTCTAGTCCCTCTAGAGTCTGGATCAAGGTGTTTGTTTGTGGCTCAAACACTTTATATTCTCACTGGTAGAGCTGTGAGAGAGACAGAGCTACTGTTAGCATGGTGTTTTAGTCATCTGACTCCCAAATGATATCGCATAGGGGATGAGAATAGAATATATTTGACTGCATATTGTATTGTGTGTATTATATAACATGTAATTGTCTGTATTCCAGAATCCCTTACTGTAACACTGGAAACCTGAACTTACTTGTTTAGTGAAAGTTTTATATTTCTTTTTTCTTTGTTTGTTTTTTTCATTGCTTCCTTTCTTTCTTTTTTATTTTATTATTATTCAAGACAGAGTTTCTCTATGTAGCCTTGGCTGTCCTGGAACTCAAAACGTAGACCAGGCTAGTCTCCAACTCACAGAGATCTGCCTGCCTCTGCTCCTGTACCCGTTAAAGGTGTGCACCAGCACCTCCAGGTGGTTTCATGTTTCTTATTTGCTCTTTACAAACAGCAGTCTGAAGAGGATCTGACTTTTTTTTTTCAATTGGGTAATTTTTTTCTTGCAATTCAATGACCTGGTTTGCAATTTTACATAAACCTGGTCACTGAAAATAACACAAGACCATAAACAGTTCATTTCTATCAACAAAGTTAATCTTTGAAACCAAATATTTTAGGTTTTAAGTTTCATTTTCTCTTGGAGATCTTTATGATTTCTCATTTTAGTAGCAATCCCCCTTGGCATTCAGGCTATTATCCTTCCCTGTGTTCCCTGGAACACTCTGAATTTGCCTGAGCTTTATGAAATGCTGTGATGTTAGCAATAGGTTGGAGTCAGAAGTAAGGTTACAAATGGCAATTCCCCAAACACTTTTGTTCTTAATATGGCAGCATGGTGACAAGTCAAGCATCCTTGACTCTTGTATTGATGATAAGGCCTAATTGAGACTACTCGGGACAGGGGGAATAGCAAGAGTGTTCCATACCCAGCTCCTCTGACTTACTTTGAAGTCTGGTTTATACTGGATCATCCAATAAGGCAGAGCCCTATACTGCTTCTGACCCATGCTTTGTAGGGAAAGCTGAGCTGGGTGGGGAATCTTTTCTCCTCTGGACACCAATCTCATAAACAAATGGAAGCGTTTTAAGTTTCATTTTCTGTGGCACAGGCCATGCTTTCTCCCTGGGAATGAGGGGGAAGGGACATAGAGATATGGGCTTCTTCTTTGGGAGCTATGCTTGCTTTTTCCACCCATCAATTGACTTGAGGAGAATTTGGACCTTGGCTTTTCTTTGGGAAGTCTTTCCATTCTTGGTGTTTATGGCCTGTCCAAGATACCATTTGTTGGGCTATTTTACTAGGCACTATAAGCCAGACTTGTAGATAGCAGTTTGCATGTTGCTATTAGAATCTTTCTAGATCAATAACTACAACAGGCCTTTTATGACAATGTAAGTACTTATGTTTAAAAGGGTAGCTGTGAACAAACACCACCGAGGGCTTACAACTATGGTAACACTTGAAACTGTGATCATGCAGCTCACCGTTACCATAATTCCCAGTGGCTTAACAATAGGCAGGGATAAAGTAATCAATAGTTCATGCCTGAGACATTTTGAGCAATTTTTCCTAGTGATGTTTGTGTGTAGAGTCATTTTATCATAGCAAGTTTAGATAAAGTCCCATCTCAAATAGAAAAAGAAAATACAGATTTCCTAGGAGTAGAATTCTTAGACTCTTAAATTCCACAAATATAATAATAACAACCAAAACTGGCTTCTTGGCATTAATCTTAACACCGTAAGTCCTGTTAGCTGACTATCAGGCTCTGATTTTGAGAAGTTCTCTTGGTAAATACCAATCACAAACACATAGGTCTCTACCCCTTTGCTCACATGCTTGTTTAGAAAGCTATATTAACTTGTGGGATTCCTTACTAGAAATTCATCGAAAACTAATTCTAAGGAGCCACAGCCCAGTGTGCTCCCACCTGTGTCTGGGGAAAATGTTCCTTTAAAAGTCATAGGTGACTCCATCTGGTGGCCATTTGCCCCTCTTCCTTTGTTTACCATACAACAGCATTGCCTGCTAACCCTGCCTTCTCTTGACCATCATCTCTTGTGACCCCTGTGTCTGACCTTTCCCCACAACCTCTATGCACGCTCACCTTCTCACCTACTTGTTCGTTTCTCCCCAAAGCTTCCAAATATGGGCATTTGCTTTAAACTTTGCTTTCCCTTCATCCCAGCTTCTAAATGCCCCAATGCTGCCACAGCATTTTGTGATTCCATGGGGAAAAGGGTCTCTTTTTTTTTCTCTAAGAGAGTTCTAGATTGCCACTTTTGTGGTTGTGGTTTTGATTTTATCTTGTTCTAAGACAAGAGTTCCTTGTGTAGCCCAGGTTGGCCCAGCACTCATGCAGTCTTCTTACCTTCCCTTCTTACTGGGATTATAGGTGTATACAGACTTAGATCACCCCCCTTCCTCCCTCTCTTCCTCCCTCCCTCTCTCCCTTTTTCCCTCACTTCTTCCCTCCTTCCCTCCCTCCATTTCTTCTTTCCTTTCTTTCTTTCATCTAAGAACTGAAGGGAATCATTGTGACCCAATTCTATTTTGAAGAAAAACTTGATATAGACTTGATGTAGTTTTCTTTCTAACAGACTTTTACAGCTTCCCCACTGTCATCATATAATATGCTCTGGTTGCAAAGACAAATGAATGCAACTTCATGAAGTTTATTGTCTATTTGATATATACATAAGGCAGTTGGCCGCAGCAGGCGATACAGCAGTTATGACTTTTAGCCTAAGTGGTTCCACTGAGAAATGAAAAACAGAAACCATGGTGGGCTTTATCACATTAAACGCGTATTTCAAGAGCATCTGTGATTGAGGATGGAGGATAAATTAAACTCTCACTTTCTTCATGTTTTCATTTCACATTTGCTACATACTGGACCAGCAATAAAAATGGATCTGATAACTTAAGAATTCAGTCTGAGTTTATTTAGAATAAGTATAATTGTAAAACATGATGCCTTACATTGGGTGTCCTGGGGAAGATGTATTCAGATACAAGATGACTGTACTCTAATAAAATGCATACGTGGAGGAAAAGAAAGTAGTCCGACTCTAGCTGTCACAAATTAAAGCCACAAAAGCTGGTGCAAGCCCAAAATCCCCTCCATGTGATGCTCAATTTCTCTACCCTTTCTTTCTGGGTTTTCATCACCCTTGTCAGAGAATACCTCCTTTCCCATCAGAGTAGCCACTGGATTCAGCTACTGACTCCCAATCCCCAATCTGTAACAGCTCCACTCAGCCACACCCTTAAACCCCTCAAAGGAAAAGCCAGTCTTCCTCAACTCCAGAACCCTACAGTATCTGATGGGCAAAAGCCATCAGAGATGCCTCACAGAAGGCTGAGACGTGAATAAAGGATCGACAACCTGAAGACTATCCTTTTTCTTTGCTACTCATTATCCAATCCCACAGCGTTCTTTACCCATTTCTCTTGCCTCCCAACAAACACCATGTATTATTACTGATCTCCTCAGGCTTCCAGAAGAAATGTCTCCAAGTCTCACTTTCCTGCTTTCGTTTCAGGGATCCTGTTGACCTGCAGAGTCTAGTCTTCTACACCCCACCTACTTTTATCCTTTACATGGCTATGGTTTCTGGCTCTTTGTTACTTTGAGAGTAAAGAGAGAATTCCTGCTCTTCTATAACCAACTCAACATATTATTTTCTTCACAACCCTAGTCCAGGCTTTGACTCTTGAAATTTCAAAAAATTAATTCCCCAGTTTATATCTGTAACAATTTATTCTTGTATGCTGAACAGGGAATGCTTAGAGAAAGCAATGCAGCGCCTTTCAAGACTGTGTTTGCAGCCGGGCGGTGGTGGTGCACACCTTTAATCGCAGCACTTGGGAGGCAGAGACAGGTGGATTTCTGAGTTCGAGGCCAGCCTGGTCTATAGAGTGAGTTCCAGGACAGCCAGGGCTACACAGAGAAACCCTGTCTCAAAAAAACCAAAAAAACCAAAAAAAAAAAAAAAAAAAAAAAGAATGTATCTGCAACAGAACAAATATCTTCAACTCCCTAGTTTGAAAGTTTTCTTTTCCTGTATCAAACATAACCATTTCTCTTTTTGTTCAATTAATTGAATGTTTCTCCCATTAGGCTCTCAAATCAAACCAAAAATCCAAAATATGTATAATGAGAGGTCAAATAACTTAAACCACTCCTACTCTTCAGTGTTCATTGGATTAACTCACTGTGGGAGCATCCGGATGCCTGGGGCCTATCTTCAGAGCTTCCGTCTTAATAGGAGGACTCATAAGACCAGAGTGTATGATGGGAAGTCTGGAAATGGACAGCAGGAGATACAGGTGTCCCTTCTCCTGACTCCTTCCATCTTCTCAGTGTCTGCTCTGCTCTTCAACACTCCCTACATGACACTTCCTGCCTCTTCAAAGACTGCTCCCTTTTATTTTCCTAGATCATTCATTCCTCACTAAATACAGTTCAAAATTGAGTCTGCTCAAGGCCTGGGATATTTGTCAGGTGAGATCTCCAAAGATCTTGGTACCTTTCCCGTCTAGTTTTGAAGACTATTTTTCATATAGGAAACTCCCAATCAAAAGTAGAGCCCCCAATGGCTGGCATTAGCCATATGCATAACTAATCCAAGTCCTTTCTGGGGACCGGCTGAGGGAGGCTCCAGTGTAGATGAGAGACTAGAGGAATGGAGTCAGAGATCAGCAGGTCAGTATGTGATAATGAATTCGTTACCTGGCTTTTTGAAAATGGGGAATTTGTTTTTTTAAGCTCCTGTTTTGGAAAATGATGACTCGCTTCCTCAGTGGGTGCAGTGCTCACAAACTGTAAGCCATCCTGCTAAACACAGGTTCATATTATTAAACCCCACGTAAGCAGATCCTGTTTTCCCCATTTCCCATGTCTGCTGCTGTCTTTGTCATTGTCACAGAACACCTAGAGATTGCTAAAGATGACGGGAGGTACATTTGACCCAGTGAAGTGAGGAGGAGGAAAGATGTGTGGCAGGAAATAAGAAAAGGAAATCTGAATCACAGCTTAAAAAAAAGTGAGAAGACAATCCTAAAAACGGCTAAACTGAAACCGGCATGGCTTCTTTTATTAAATACTGGTGTTCTAGTTAAGCCTTTAAGAGTCTTAAAGCATATACACTATGTTTTTCAATTGGCTATTACTGCCACATTTAGGTCTTTAGAGTTCTTGGCACCATATATGTACCACTGTGACTATCAGGTTTAGAGGAGTTGCCTAGGAATTTCTCCCAAATGAAGGGTTGGATCACCCAGGTCTCCCTATGGGCTGTACATACATGTCAGTCCTGGGGGATGGCAGTGTTTAGGACTGGGGAACTCACTTTGAGTAACAAGACACATATGTTTGTATGATAAGCTCGGCTTTTGTCATAACTTTCTACACATGACTATAGCTTAACAAAAATCATGAGTCTCCTTGGTGAAAAGCTTTTTACTACATGCGAAATGTATTCACACCTCACTTTTCATCTCCAAATATTTCCAGCATTTGATTACTTGGGGTGTAACATGTAGTATCTGTAGATGTGAGCATAGTGAACAGCTGACCAAGTGTGCCCTATAAGCCATGATTAGAATCTTTGGCTTAAAAATAAAAACATGCTAAAGCTCTGGAGAA
Source organism: Uromys caudimaculatus (assembly GCA_028551405.1). Lineage (NCBI taxonomy): Eukaryota > Metazoa > Chordata > Mammalia > Rodentia > Muridae > Uromys > Uromys caudimaculatus. The sequence goes on from CM052700.1 coordinate 98,799,016, forward strand.
TCTGATTTAAATATTAATGTTCTTTAAAAAGTAAAAAGAAAGGAAGGAAGGAAGGAAGGAAGGAAGGAAGGAAGGAAGGAAGGAAGGAAGAGAAAAGAAAAAGTAAAAGAAACCTACCATAAAACAAACAACCCAAACTTGTTTTCTATGGGCATCCAATTTTTAGAAGTACTTCAGATGAGGAAGCCTTATGGTTCTGCAGGAAACAGGGTAAGTAATTCATTATTCATACCAAAATGCATGTTTAATCTTGGAAGGATATCCCAGTCTTCCTTCTCATCTTCTTTGTTTACCTTACATATTTAATTATTGAACATTGCCTGAGAATATGTGAATATCACATAGAGCTCAATATAGGTCAAACCTGTAAGTTGATTAACTTAAATCATCTGAAATATTTTTTCACTATATTTCTTATCAGGAAAACAGATATACTTGAAAAAAACATGTTTTTCCTGTTCTAGAAAAAACATATTCATAGTACAGGTTAATCAACCTTTATGAGAAAAACTTAAATTCTTTGAATACACATTGTATATTATCGCTCATAAACTTTTACAGTTTTTCTGGTTATAACTTAAAACTAGTTATATGCATAATTGTGTTATATGCATAACTGTGTGTCTTTCATTTCTATAACACTATAATTGATTTATGCAATATTTTAATAGGTATACACACATTAACATGTACATTTGTTTCCACCAAATGAACTAATTAAGATGGAAATTCAATTTATTTAGCTTGATATGGGTAATTTGGAATCACAAAAATGCTTAGTAAATTATGGATCCTTATTAAAATGATGGAAATAGAAAAATGCAAACCAACATCCTATGCAGTAGACAAGAAGAGTCTCTGTCTCAGCAACAAATCTTGTTTAGATGGGAACAAACTTATCCCATATCTTGAAGAATTAGCATGTACCAGTTCAAGGACAAGCTGCGCAAACAATGTGTTCCCCTTTTACCGGAAGGAGCTTTCCCATGTAGTCAAGAGAGAAAGTCTCCCAGGGGAAGACACAGCTGTGTACTCCCTCCCAGGACCCATCTAATTCCTCAACTGGTCCCTGGGGCCTGGGAAACTTCTAAGCTGTTCCAGGGTTCCAGGGTGGGTCTAGCTCACTGCAGGTGGGAAAGCTCCAAGGCCAGCAGACCTCTTTGATGCATTTCGCTCGGGGCTTGGCAGCCTTCAGGGGAGTTATTTATTTGCTCTGTTATTATTTGGAGTGACTAATGTCCAATTGGCTCTAGTTGAAAGTGACTTGGATCAAATTGAGGTTTGACAACCACATTGTTGATCACAGAGGAGGGGAGAAAGTCAAACGCCTTTCTATGCCAGTATCAGGATTCCCACCAACTTTAGCCCCAAGTATCTTTCACTCTTTTAAAGTAGACTGTTGTTCTGATTGTGAGAAGACTTCTGATATGTGATATCTGGGGATTCAGAGATGTACTTCAAGGCTGTCACGAATGAATTTGGTTTGGAGATGTAGATCAAAAACAGTTCAGCAGAATAAATTGGTAGATGTGGATTTCTACCGATTTCTTTTGAAACAGACATTTCCCTAGTGTGGGTTGGCTCTGTGGCCTTCTAATGACCCATCCCATGAGTTTGCTTGCAAGAGGTTAAACAGCAGCCATTGCCTTCAGAGACTGCACAAAAGAAGGGGAAAAAAGAACAAAAGAAAAGTGAATTTGAGCAGAGGTCTTAGGGGACCATACAAAAATGCGAGAGAGCCCAGCATTAAGCCTATAGAGAGGAACTTTAGACCTCAGAAAAATTCCGTTTAAACAGTGTTGAAGGTTCTTTCTCCTCAGACAAATGATCTGGAGCATGCCACTATATCCTTTGGGTGGTATTTGTTGGGAAAATTTTCTGGAAATTTCACTTTTTCAAACCCCTGGCTCCAGATACCTCTTGCCACTATAATTCCATGAAATCAGACTCACACTGGGGAGCAGCCCTGTCCCTTCCTTGATCTTCCCAGAGGGAGTCTTTGAAGACCAAGTTGTGTCAGCTGCACCTGTAAAGATTCCTGTCTCAACCAGGACATCCTGGGTGCAGGACCCAGAGCTGGAGATCCATGGTCCCTGAAGCTGCTCCTTCTTGCATCCTTTTTATCCACCTGTGTAACCTGATCCTAAGTAAAGGATAATTAAGAAAATTGTGGGGGTCTCCTTCCTATGCAGGGGACACAGCAGGGTCCCCTTAGCTCGGGGCTCAGCTATACATTGACCTATCATCTTCCCGACTTTGTTTTATGCCTTGACTTGTATGTACCAAATGTAGTACACAATGCTAACTAGCTTCTTTTTACTCAGAACTTTATGCTTGGATATTTTTATCAAAACTTCACATATAATTATGAAAAGCAAGCATGGCTCTCTTACCTTCTCATCTAAACTGCCTCCTTCCTCATTTGATATTCAAATCTATACCAACTGGACTTTGAGCACCAAGCAACTAGAGAGAGGTCTATGAGAGAAGGTGTGAGGGGTTTTATTTTTGTTTTGTTTTTTTCTTGTTGTTGTTTTTTGGTTTTTTGTTTGTTTTGTTTTTGTTTGTTTTTTAATCAAAGAGTGTCAGCCTAAGAATTAGAGGCATTTCTTCTCAAACAGGAATGGCTTGTTGGTCTTGAAACTTGACATGGGATGGCTTATTTTGCCTCTTGGTAGCATTTAAACAAAATCACACTTTGTTGAGAAAATTAGACTATTTGTATCTGGTATCTAGTTTGCATCAGAATATGGCAGTTGTATTGGAGAATCTTTTAGATCTGAAACAAGCCCCAAATCCTTGGTGCTGGAGACTTAGAGAAGCATACATATCTTAGGAAGGTTTTAAAGACCCATAGTAAAGTTTTCTCAGGGTGTAAATGGAGAAAGGATGAGACCGATTTATCAGGTACATCTGAGTTTTACTGAAATGAGGAAAACACAGAAAAGAGGATCATATAAAACTGAGAGTCATTCAAATTACACACTATAAAAACAGAGCACATAACTGTGAGTTGGTGTTTGCTAACGTAAATTCCCTGATCTTGAAATATAACCTACAACATAGCATTTAACCATAATAATTTCCTCCTGGAGGTTTCTATATGAAGCAGCTTCAATCGTCAGATCATCTTGGATACTGGGTATTTGTATTTACTGAGCACGAGTCACAATAGCTGTGTATTTTAAAGCCACATTTCTTTATGGCCACCACGTGATTAACAACATGTGTGGACTACTCTCAGTCTATTCCTGCCTGAACTACAATGAAGTTGACGCTTGGTCCAGGCTTGTTATTGAAAGGAATATGGTTAAGCTTTTTTGTAGCCTCTGTCTCTCCCCTTCACTCATCTCTAGGCCTCTATGCATCCTAACAAGTTAAAATATTAACTGGATGCTCAAACTGAAGATGGTGACAAGCATATTCCTTTTCTTTGGCGTCTACAAATTTTCTTTCCTCTTTATTCTTTGTGCTTAAAGAACAGTTCTAGGATCTATGCCACACTCACTCAGAGTGAAGCTTTCTGTATCTGGCCTTCACTCTGGCCATTGCCTCTCCTGCTTTCTTTGTTCTGCTCAGAGACTAGCAGTAGTAAGTAAACATATAAGGTCTACCACTACCTTTGAGGCTTTGCTCCTTGGCACTGCCAGGGCAGGAATGGACTTTGTCCCTTACCACTAGATAATTCTCCTTCTTATTACTTTCTACTTTATCTATCTGTCTATCTATCTATCTATCTATCTATCTATCTATCTATCTATCTATCTATCTATCTATTATGGAACCCTGTCTAGCAGCAGTGATAACAGGTAGTATTTCCTGAGTGCTTTCTCTATAGTGACTGGCATATTATTAGATCTTTGCATTAAGTTCACGGTTACATTCTTCAAATAACTCTGTGGAGTAAGGACCATTGCCTCCCAAATAAAGGAACCGAATCTCAGGTTGGGCACATCACAGAAGGTGGCAGGATGTGAAACTGACATTGTAGTCTAAGTTCATCTAACACAAGGACATCCATAGCACACTCTTCTAAGTACATGGCTTATTCAATGACAAATGTTTGAAATGGTTCAACATTCCCTTCTCTGCATAGCCAGATCCAGTAGCAGATTCTCACACTGGTAATCTATTTTTAACTCATCCATATTTGCAGAATACAGTACTAGGTAATGCATGTTGCTGTTAGCTGAGACACCACCCACCCAATTGCATGTTATTACATCCTGATTCATTTCTAGTTGTTTTCATAAGCATCCATTTACCTGTCCTGGTGGTTTCAACATGATTGTGCTGAGCTGAGGGCTCCTCTGGGATTGAAGGCAGGAGCATGCCTAGGAGCTACTGTTTGATCCTCTGGCCTGCCATCACCTGACTCAATTGTTAGACTGCTGTATTCCAGACCCGAGGGAGGCTACAATGCTGTATTTGTTTGTGTATGAGAGTCCCTGGCTTTGATTAGCAGCAGGCTACAGTGCAGCTGAACATACAATAGGGACCAAAGGATGGGGACAAAAAAGTCCTGCTACAGTTTCTCATTGGAAAGCATTCACTGTTGAGCTTGGACATCCAACAGTGGGGTACAGAGGAACAGAGGCTGGGAAAGGTTAGGGGATGGATTCTCCACGCCTACAGCCTGTTCTGTGCAACAAGGTCACTCTGTTACAGGAAGCGTTGAACCTCTTTCTCTCATAATGTCTTTTATGGTTTTGCTTAGAGACTATTATTAATGAGCTTTGAAGAGGGGCAAAGCATGGAGGGCTGGCAACTGTGAGGAAACCCCAGGATGACAAGAAAGAGGGCAAAGGCATTGAAAATGATATAGCAGCCACGAAGAGCAGGTCTACACAGTTAATGGCATCATTAGTCTGGCTGCATGGAAGAGCTGAAAATAGCCAGAGCCTTAGTTCAATCAATAGAACAAGGAAGTAGGAAGTATCTGTAGACTGAAATTTAATTTTTGACTGAAATATAATCCATAAAAATTGCACATACATATGTATGTATGTATGTAGCATGTATATGTGTATATATGTGTATATATGTGTGTGTGTGTGTGTGTGTGTGTGTATATATATATATATATATATATATACATATATATTAGATTAAACATACATAGCTTTTCAAATACCCTTTCTTTATAGTGGAAACACTCACGCTCCTTTATCCTCAATTTTTGAAATACATAGCATATTGTTGTACTAGATCCTCACACCATTGAGCAGGAGCACATCAGAATGGAAAGTGAGAATTTTTATTTCACATCATAGACACAGTCAGTGGTTTATAGTTCCAAATAGCAATTGTATTTCCACTCCTGCATGGAATTAAATCTTAAATCCACCATAAGCACCCCTTTCTTTTAGAAGATATATGACCAAGTATCTGCTTGAAGGGCAGAACTCTGGAGTTATTCTGAGACAGTAGATAGGATTTTCAACATACAGACTATTTGTCCGAGCTATTGTCTTTGTTACAGCAGGATCTCACAGTTATTGTGGGCTTCGGATTCCTAGTGAAGACCTCCTAAGAGAAAGAGAATATTTGTAGTTAGAAAATAAAATCAGATAGCCATTCAATTAAGGTTTTCAGAGGAGGAAGACCTACTTTCTTTGGGAGAAAAGAAAGCCGGGTCAGTATTAAGATTTAAATAAAAACCAGCGTTGGATTGCACAGAAATGAAAGACAGGGGGAGAAGGTGCAAATAATACCAGGTGTTATGATTCAGATGTGAAATGTCCCCATGTTTGTATGTTTGAACACTTGGTCCTTGCACTGTTTTGAGAGGTTGTGGAACCTTTGGGCTTAGGGCATCTCTGGAGGGCATAGGCCATTAGAGGTGGGTTTTTGGGAGTTATAATCTTGTCCATTTCTAGTCTAGCCCTGTCCTTCCTGATCTGGAGTGGAGTGAGCCTCAGACATGCGCTTCTCCTGCCTTGAGTGGCATCATATCTTCCTACTGTGGTGGGCTAAAACCCTGAGCCAAACCAACCATCCTGTTCTTTAAGTTGCTTCTGTCAGGTGTTTAGTCACAGCAGTGAGGATAGTAACCAAGAGACTAAAGCAGCGCGGGGTATGGGTGAGGAGGAATGTGCCTGGTTTGGATAAGTTAGTCAAAAATGAACATTAGGGTTGGGGAAAATGTTGAAATTAATAGTATGGCCTTTTAAGTGCAGGCTAAGGTACCTTTGCTGGATAGCAAGGAATCACCAAATATCCTTTAAAAAGGGAGAAGAAACTTGGTAAATTGTGTAGGAAAGATTGTTGCTGAAGAAGGAACAGCCAAGGTAGAGAAGGTATGTTGGGTTGTGAAGGGGAATGTTTTGTGGACCACCCTCCTGCCAAATCTTTGATCTTTGCAAGTTTAGAACTATTGTTTCCACTTCAGTCACTTACCTAATTGCCATCGTTTCCATGAAAACTGTCTTTATTGCCCTGGTGAAAAGAATTATTTCCTAATTTGTTCTAAAACATTCTTTGTTTTTATGTTGTCTATAGAATATATCTCCAGACTCTATGCTTGGTATCAGGAATACTGACATAAATATGTTTATTTCTAGCCCCTAGTCATAGGGCAGCAGGTTGGAATATTAATAGCTTATCAGTGCTGTGGTCTAGATATGCACATTGAAAGCATATTGGAAAAATATATAAATCAGCAACATAGATCAAAGAAGGCTTCCAGAAGAGAGCGTCTTTTGATTTGTGATTGAAGAATATTGAGAGGGAGCATATTTAAGGGAGAAGTGATGGGTGAATGCTTAATTCATTCTTGCCTGGAAATAATTCCATCGATCGATCCTCCGTACTTAGCTTGTCTTTTAATGTCTTTCATGATCAAAATTGGATGAATAAGCAAATGGATAATGGAACAAATCAACCACTTGGAATTCCAGTGCTGTCACTAGAAAGGAGGAACATGTAGGGAGAGTTTATCTGAAGAAGTGAGTGTTCCTGCTCTAACGGAATTATGAAAGGCAGGATTATCACTGGAACTGAGTGGGAGCTGGGCACTGACTTTCCAGTGTTTCACTGGCATCCTTGATGCCTGGGGGTTATGGGAGGTACCAGCCTCAGACTTGCAATCTCTGGTTGTTGGTAATCTGGCTGCCACTTAGACTCTAATTTCCCAGGGTCATAGCTTCATCTTCTTCTATAGGAGCTTTGAAAACAGAGTCTCTCTGAAATGCGCTAAGACCATACGAATGATTTTACTTTCTGGAAGATGTGTTGCATAATGTTGCTCCTTATGTAGGGGTTCCTTGGATCCATGGACTTTTAGGAAAACCCCGAAGTCAGGTCTTGATATTTCCGATAAATATGGAATCTTCCAGAAGATGTCAGTTGACAAAGGAGAGTCATCTATCATCCCAGAGTCCACACTTCTTATGCTCACTGAGTCAGTCATAGAGATGGTCATCATCCCTGACGTTCATTTTCCTGTGTCAGAGTGATGTTCTTCTGCTGGTCATGTCAAGAGTCATTACTCCCACAGCTAGTGGGAGAGACAGATCCACTCATGAAATTCAGCCCTGGAAAGGCGGTGAAAGCCAGACTATAGGGCTCAGTACACACTGACTACAATCCTCAGGATAGACACAGTTTAGGGCTGTAGTCAAAGGCAGATGCAGCCCCAATGCTGTTGGCTGAAGGGCTCCTGTCCTGGGAGGATCTCCAGCAGCACAGCTGGAGTTCTGTTGTAAACTTTTGCCCTTCCATGTGCTCTGCATGGAGTCTAAGATGTTCTCTTCCTCATTCCCACTTTCTTCATCCCATTCCAGGTTCTTCCCTCTCAGTGAGAGCAGGAAGACGGGGACACAGATCAATTTTTATTTTTTCTTCCTTAAAATTTATTTGTCCAGCTTGGCTAAATAGAAAGAAAGCCCAGGAAGTAAAAATTGTCTGGGTTCCAAGCCTCAATTTAATCATGATTCAGGAGTGGCAGGAAGTGTCCTGGGGAGTCAGATTAGAAAAGGCATTTTTTAAAAGAAAGCCACTCACTTGGATTCTGTTATATTTAGTGTGATTCCAGATGAAAGCCTTTAGTCCACAATTTCTGGTCCAGGGGAGGTCAAATAATAGATTTCATTGAAAGTTTGTCTCCTTGGTTCCTTTGAATAAGGCAGCTTCCGGCAGTAAAGGTTGAGTCCACTGTAGTGACCCCCTTGATATGTTAAAAAGAATTACATTCTTTAACATATATTTTGTTTAGACTTTTCTTTAATGATATTCATAACTAATAGTAGTATATCATGTTTCTATTGGAAAAACTGTTTTTCTCCATCTTACCTCACTATCTGTTAAGATTTTATAAAACCACTTGGATTTTGATCATCTTCTCTACACATTAGCATAGTGAGGCTCTGCTGGTGAAGAAGTCTACACAGATTTCCCATAAAAAGGTAGAGTGGCAGTTACCTCACCTGCCTTATAGGCTCTGCCATAGACATTTTTTATGGTCCATAGAGAGAATGCAATTTAAAATAGATTATCTGGTTGACACAGTTCATTAATAGTCTTTTTATTTTTCTAATTTGTTATTTGTTTGTATATATGCGCACGTGTAGGTTGGAAGACAACTTTGAGGAGTTACTTTTCTCTGTCTGCCCTTACTTGGATTCCAGGGGCTGACCTTGGGTCAGGTTAGAATTACCTAATAGCAAGCACCTTTACTCACAGAGCCATCTTCTGGCCCCAAAGCACTACTTTTAAAAGAGCAGTTTAACTGAGAATGGTGGTACACACCTTTGATCCCAGCACTCAGGAGACAGAGGCAAAGGCATGCTGATTTCTGTGAGCTATAGGCCAGTAGGGCCACATAGTAAGTCCCAGAACAGCCAGGGGTATGTAAAGAGACATTGTATCAAAATCACAAACAAATAAAAACAACAAGAACAAAGCAAACAAGCAAACAACACAAAACCCCAGATAGATAGATAGATAGATAGATAGATAGATAGATAGCAGTTTGCCTACATTAATATTTCCTGGGGTATATTATTATGAAATCAAATTTTCTAAAGGTGAGGGCTTAAGAATATTCATTTAAAATCATTTATCTTATTTTTGAAATTACAATATAATTTTATTATTTCTCTCTTCCCCCTCTCTGCCCTCTTTCAAATTCATGGCCTCTTTTTTCATTAATTTTGTTACATGCAAATACTTGCTTTTAATGCTAAACGATGATCCATGAACAGTGAGGTTTGAGAGCCTCTTTTATATATGTATATTACATATTCCATATATATTAAAAATAGGGCTTGTGACAATATGCACATTGTTCCAGAATAACTTGAAGTAGGTCTTTAGGTCTAGATTAGACTTGAACAGGTACTAGCTTTGTCTTTGAATTAAACTGCTTGAATTTTTCAAACCTCTGCCTTCTTTCATGAAATTCTAGGCCCAGGTGAAACACTCCCCAGGTCCCTTGGAGCTTTGATTCTCAGCTCAAGATCTTGCTTTAGGCAGGCCCTCTGATTCTTCCTTCTTTCCCCTTGGAATTGCTTTATGCCTGTGTCTAAAACAGAGGATCTCAAATATGGTCCCTGGTATGGTCTTAGGTCACCTAGGATCTCATTAGAAAGTCACACTCTCAGTTATCACCCCAATCTCTGAAGGTGATGTCAGAAAACTCTGCTTTGGTAGTCCTGGTGGTTTAATATGTGAGAAAGTTAGAGAATGAATGATTTAAACACTTGATCCTGCCTAGCAAAAGTCAGGATCCTGCCCTGTTTGTCGTCCTATATCTGTGAGAGAGGTCTATTGCTGTGTGTCTTGGGGAGGGCACTTAGAAAGTTTATCTGTCCTTCCTAAGTCACTTCCAAGTCTAAGAACTGAGTTTCCGTGTTTCTAAAATAGCTTGTTCCACATATACAAAGTACAAAGGTCACTTGGAAATTTTGACAGAGAAGTGAAATTTTTAGTTACTGGCAATCTTCCCTTTGCTTGGATCCATTTCACAGTTGAATTCATTGAAACTAGGTATCCAACAACAGAGACCATACTTTGGTGTATGAACCAAAAGGAGCATGTACATTTTCCTAAGACAAATATGCTTTACAGTCACTGGCCAGTCACATCCTTTCATTATCCAGTCATAGTGGTCACTGCAGATCTTTTAGTCACATTAGGCACGAACATGAAGGCTGTGGTATGTTGTCTCCTTATCTCCCAGGAATAAACTCAGTCCTATGAGTTTTCAGAAATGGGTAATCCAAAGAAATTGGCTAACAGAAATAGAAGTGCAAACAAGAAAGAAGGAATTTAATGGGAGGGGAAACTTGAATGTAAATAGCGTGAGACAAGTGTGGGAAACACGGACACTGTCTGAGAGATCCTCTGTGTAGCAAACATACTCCAAGACACAAGGCAAACTAATCCATGTAAATGGGGAACACAGGCCTGACAAAAGAGAAGAGGCTTTTCCCAACGGGATTGAAGCTAGCAACAAAATCACTTTAATGGGATTTTAGGTTGTATTTTGCAACACTGAGACAGAGAAGAGCAGAACATTGAAGCTAATCCAAACCTAGAAAGGTGTCTGACATTTTCCAAGGAAGGAAAAGGCAACTGGTACATGTTATAATTTTTCTACAAGAGTGAGAGTGTAATATTGTGTGTGTGTGTGTGTGTGTGTGTGTGTGTGTGTGTGTGTGTGTGTGTTTTCTTTATCCCTTTACAAACAGTAGTAAGAAGGACCTTAGTGATTGGACACATTTTTTAATAAGTCTCAGATCAGTTGTAATTTCCCCAGTTCACTATTAGAGTTGCTTTCCATGGTGTCTGGTTGAATGATCACTTCTGCTGTCCCGTAGAACCATGGAAATTAATAACTTTCATAGTGAATCTGTCCACATGTCACTCCTGAAAAGTAACGGATTGAGTTAGGTTCTTATAGATTTAAAGTAGAGTTCAGAGGCCGAAGCAGAGCATGTCCATCCATTTATCTATCCATAAACTACTTATGGGACATTCTTCCATGCTTCAAGAACACACAGGTAGAGAAACGGAAGGTATCTGCTTTCATTCTTTGTAGATTGAAGGCAAGCCATACATTCAGTCAGTTGGAAGGACTGAGGAAAGAATAAAAAGAAGCAAGGAGATAGGGGACCAGTGAGAGACTGAGGCGTGGGAGGAGAGAGGGAGGAGTGGGTTCTGAGTCCCAATCCAATGTGTTTCCATTTCTGGGCTGAAGTAAAACAAAACAAACAAACAAACAAATCACAAATGTTAATCTCATATAATTTCAACACTGAAGCCCAAACTTCTTCTTTTGAATTTTTATTACTCTATCTTTAAAACGAACAGAAATATCTGTTAATATTCAATATATCATTTGACTTTTCCTACTTACTCATCTATGGCTTGTTTTGAGTAAAGCTTCAAGAAAACACTTGATTTATAAATGGAATCTTAAGACTATAATATCTTTTTCATAATTTAAGCATGAAACAATGTTTTATCTTGCTGTTTTCATATATTTAAATCTGGATCCCTGTGTTCTTTAAAAAATGCTATGATTGTAGTTCCACTAAGTTGTAAATATTAAATACAACTGAGATGGGAAGAGAACTATGCTTTGATGTTGATTAAATAGACAAAGGTCAAATAGACAAAGGTCAAATAGACAAAGGTCACCTGTTCAATAGTTAATGTCCAAGAAAACAGCATTGGTACAGATAAATTATGAATTTATATAGTGCAGACTAACTTTTAGCCCCAGCCATCTGAGAAGTTGGCATCCATACCTGAACACTAGCAATGTCAGCAGAAATTTCAACGCCACTAATTTATTTTATGGTTAGCAGCTGGATGCCAGGGAAGACAATGAGCTAACATTTCGGGTGATCATATATGAAATAGGACCTCTGAGGAAGTAAACCATGCATTTTTCAGAAAAAGAAAGACAATAATAACAACAACAAAAACAATGTTAAAGCCACAGAGGAATCCAATCCATATTTGAGTACAAAGATTTTATTCTAATAAAGCAAACATCTCTTTGACTCTTAGCCAAGCTGTGAGCAGGTCAAAAGCCTGGCCTTCAGAGACCTTGATAAATGCTATTAACCTCCAAGTTTGGAGCTGACAACAGGAGGTGACCTCGAAGCTTCTTTGCTTGTTTAGCAGTGCTTAGCTGTGCATGGGTTACATAATTCACTACCACCAAGAGCAAGAGAGCGTAGCTGACAACAAAGCAAGTGAGTCCTACCAGCTGTCAAGTTGTCGCCTTAACTGTCCATTAGCCTGGGTTCTCAGAATGGGACACCTGTGGGCACAGAATGTATTGTGGGAATACTCATTAGAGCCTGAACACATGCAGTCCACCTCAAAGCTCACTTTGAGCCTGTGGAAAACAGGCAGAGCTCCTAACACAGAGTGTTCCCCAAGCCCAGCTTGTTCTGTAAAAAGAATGACCATATCAGGGTGTGTGGGAAGGATAACAAGGTACCCGGGGGCCAGCTCCACAGTGAGCTGCATGACCATAGAAAGCAAAGTGCTTGTTTGTGAATGGAAGCTGCTGTTAGGATTGCAATTCAACCAACAAGCGACTGTCAGAAAACCAATAGAAAGTTTATAATGAGAAGTTGAAAAGAAAAGAAAGTCTACAGAGAAGTTTGTTTATCTCTATGCAGTGTCTGGAGTCTTATTTCTCCAAGTCAGTGCTCTTCTCCTATCTAAACGCCTTTGAAGATGCTTCTTACCCTTTAGAACATCTCTTAGCAACTGATTTACACTTGATTCTGACCATGTGTTTCTAATCTGTAATCTAGAATGCCCTATGTATTAGCTGTATGAGGGTAGGTGTGAATCTGCAGGAGGAAGCACAGTGCTCCGTTCCCTAGGAGTGTAAAAAGGTGCAGTTACAGCTGTAATGTGGCGGAGTGGGTAGTTAGAGCATACACTGCTCATTCAGAACCTGACCCTGACATGTGCTGCTTCATTTTATGGTTGGAGCCACAGTCCTTCTCCCTGTGCCTTTTATTGCTTCTAAATGATACGTGAGAAGCATGTTTTTTAGGGGAAGGCGTTCATGGGAGTGACTGGGCTAATTTCAGTGAAAGATGGGAAGAAAAAAAAGAAAAGGTAAAAACGTCCCCTTATGTTTTAAATCCTAGTAATACAATTGAAGCTACTGAGTGTTTGTTTAAATATGAATGTATTACATTATGTTTTCCAAAGTAGCAGAAACATGAGCACATGAAAATTGTGGAAAGGGATCATATAGTTAATAAAATAGAGGCCACTGTTTTTTTGTTTTGTTTTGTTCTGTTCTGTTTTGTTCTCTTGAAAGTCATGGGACATAGACATGAGGTCTCTTGGGTAATGAAATGTGTTTAGATTGGGTGGACCAGGGATGTCAGTAGTTCTGAAGGTGAACTGAACAGTGCCTAAGCCACTTAACTTTGTATGTAACCCTTGGATGTCACAGGACCAGCTATTTAAATGCTGCTGTAAATGTTGGCAGAGCAGGTGCCTGCACAGCTGGGGAGCAGGCCACACACCTGGCCTATTTCAGCACCTGGGCTTAGGTCTCCTCTGTAGTCTTCCCCTCCCCACAGCCCCTAATATCAGCTCTTGGTAACATCTTCTTATTCTTGCCTGTACAGGTGTCAATGCCCTTTGTAGACACCAAGAGACAGTCTGAGAATGGATTTTTTTAAAAAAATAATTTCAGTTGTTACATCCAGAGGGTAAAAGACACACATCTCTCTCTCTATCTATCTATCTATCTATCTATCTATCTATCTATCTATCTATCTATCTATATATATAGTATGAGCTGAACAGGAAGAGGAGAGCACAGAGGTCTTGGAAGAATGACAGAAATGTTTGCTTCTAGCTCTTCAAAACACCTTGATTTAAAATCAAATTTTAGTGCTGCCCCCACAGATCTAAGTAATGCTGTCTTTGAAGTCTTAAGTTTCTTAACGACCAATGGAAGGAAGTCAAGGCCAACTTTTTATAACATTGAACATCTGGAGGCAGAAACTCTGATAAAGGTTTCATGTATATTATGAGTATATATTCATGTATTAACTGATTCAGTTAATCCTTACAGGAATGTAGAAAGGCATGGAGATTACTGAGCAGCATGTCAGAGATGAGGACACTGACACGTAAGGATATCAAGGAAAGTGTAGGTCTTAAAAATACACAACCTACACCCAGAGCGGAAATATTTATGCTGCTCCAGAACTCACGTAGTTGCCTGTGATATCAAGTCAGAAGAAAAAGAGCTTAGCAATTATTGTGCTAAACTGATGAGTAAAGAAATAGTGGTTAGGACTGAAAGAGCAAGTGTATAGAAACATTAAAGGATGACACCGGGCATCAAAACCCAGAGCAAACAAGAAAATGTGGGTGCTCATGGGGGGGGGGTTAATCCTCTTTGTTATCCTATTGATTGCTCTTCTGTACTTTATCTTACTTGAAACATAACTGTTTCATTTTTACAAGGAATTCAAGGGTTGTTGTTGTTGTTTGCTTCTCAAAAATCTCCAGTCAGTAGTTAGCAAAGACTAGAGTGCAAGTTGTCTGTCTCTAAAATCCATGCTACTAACAACTTCATAACAAATGAGAGTCAATAGCTCTGGGGAGGGGCAAGTTTCCACCACCCAGAAAAGCCTGTGACCATTTGTCCTTGTTAACTCACTACGTGTGTTTTACATCTCTGAAAAGCCTAGGGATTCAAAGTTCAAAGGAGATCTAAAGCCCGCCATTTGTTGCCTTAAAATTATGTAAGATGAGTTCAGTGTATTTACAAATGTCAACATCTATAGACACAGAGACAACTATATGGAAGACAACAGAGTATTTCTGTGACTTTGCTATTTTTGGAGCTTCCTGGAATTGCTGCCTTACCATGGGAGTTAAGGGTGGGTGTGTTGCTTAATCACATAGCCATTTTCTTGCTTCTCAGGCACGTGCCTTCTGCTACCACAGACTTTCTGTCCATCTTCTCAGGGATATCCTTACATGCTTCTTCCCCTGTAAATATCTGAGTTCCCAGGACACTGACTGACTCTTATCAACCTTTGTGCACATGTCCTGTCTTAACCAGGGTCTCACTTCATTCACTTTCTTCCTTCAAAGGTTGTAATTTATTTAATGCCAAGATTTTAGTTCTTAAAAATTATTTTGAAAACCCTTGCAAATAAAATAAACACCACACACAAATTAATCAGATCCAAAGTCTGCATACATCTCAGTGACCTTCTGTACAGTTAGGCTAGCCATTCTGAGACTGTAGAACTTCACAGTGGATTCTACATGTTCAGAATGTTATTTCCTTCACCCCATAGCGCCCTTTGAGATTGCCTTGTTGACATGTTGAATGCTCTACATGTAATTATCTTTACTGTGTTTAATTAATATTTTGTTTCAAGAAGACTCCGTGAAATCCACAAAGAGAAAAAAAAGAAAGAGCCAACTATCTGTTAATGCCTGTATTGATGTGGTACTGGATTATTTTGTGGTTTCTAAGATGAAAAGCAAGAGAGTAAAGTTTTTAGGTTTCCAGGATTCCCCCACTGGCAGATGATCTGAAGTCTGGGGGTTCCCATACTCCCCACATGCTCACATGCACTGCCCAGCTGGTACACTTTTAGAGAAGTTTGGATTTAAAAGTACACGGACATTTAAGAATTTTTGTTGTTCAAATTTAAGTCAGAGAGCACATAGGGGAGAAAAAAAATCCAAAAATTCCAACCAATTGTATTTTGACTTCTTCACTGGGAAAAGTGAAGGACAGAATGACAAATGGCTGGAGGCTAGAAGAGGAGGGAAGCAGAGCCAGAGCCTGCACACCTAGCGACTGCTCTCTCCTGCTTCCCCAGGTCCATTCATCACGCATCTCAGCCCTAGACTATCCACCTATGCCCTTAGATCAGCTATCGGTGATGAATGCGCTTCTGATTAAGATTGCTGTGCATGTGTCAAGATGGGGGTGGAGAGAAAGAGAGAGAGAGAAACCATCAACCTGAGAGCAGTCCCACATCCAACAGAGAGGCTTGGCTTGGGGACAGACAAAGCAGCTAATTGTGAGCAGTTCCACTAAGGGGCCTGGGAAACTCAAGCACAGAGGGGTGGCTGTGACCCATTTGGCACTAGCAGGGCAGGCCTTGCATATTTCAGCACCCTAGATGCTCAAACACCTGGAGTTTCTCATGAGTGCAGCCCTGTTCTTGGAGATTTATGACATTTACCAGATCTGGCAGCTGGCTAATCTGCAGGAAAGGTAATTCTTTAAGGGGCCCAGTCTGTAAGGCAGGGCTCCCCAGGAGGGCTCTGGTTCCCTTCTTAGTTCCATTCAAAGCTTGGACAGTTTGGCTGCAATGAAAATGCTGCCTGAAGCTGGGGGCTTGTCTGTGTGGGTTAAGTGTTTGCTCTGCAAGCATGGGGACCTGAGTTTGAAATACCAGCTCCTAAGTCTAAAAGCCATTGCTGTGGTCCTGGCGGTATGATGTAGAGACAGGAGGATACCTGGAACTTGCTGGCCTGCCATGGCAGTCCAGCTGAAATGGCAAAGCTCCAGACCTAATGAATGACAGTGTCTCAAAAATGATTAGGTGGAAGAAGACACCTGACATCTACCTCTGGCCTCTACCCATCTCTATTTATGGGCAAGCACCTGCACACACACATATGCACACAACACACAGGTATAACACAGAGGCACAGAGGCACACGCACACATGTGCGCGGACACACACACACACACACACACACACACACACACACACACACACCCCTAAACATTACATTTTAGTTTCTGCATTTTTAGCCTGAAGTTACAAATGATGGAGAGTCCTCTATGATGACTTTCTTGCTTTTCTTTTGTGGATTGAGAGGAATTTAGCATGTGCTTGTCACTCTCTCCTCTAAGGGCTCCGTTGTTCTAATACTCATTATTTCCCCTAAGAGCCAAGGGCAGCTGCCATCAAAACATGTCCTTCCTTCGGCAGGGAATCCTAGTCACCCACAGGTGTGAATCTGTTTAACAGTGCTGCCATTTTCTTGCATAGTTATTAGCATCCTCTTTCCCATTGGCAAATGGTCCTTCCCTCCGTTTTCAAGTCAAAACAACAGCATAAACTTTCACTAACTCCCCTCTCTGGGGGTCTAATTCCTGATCATGCTACCAACTTTTCAATTAGTACCAGCCAAGAAATGAATCTTACCATTCTAACAGAGGATGAACATACATTATAGTTAGCGATGTGCAGAGTTTTCAGTAGCATACACAATAAACATCACCGCCTCCACCACTGAGAAATCACAAAGTAGCATAGAATAGGATGTGTTTGGACCTGAGGTAATAACTACAAAATAGGCAATGAAGACTCTATATCCTACAGGTTTTTTGCTTTGACTTTTAAGCCAATTCAATATCCCAAGACAGAGGGAATTCTTACAGTTCTTTTTACTTCACAATATATACCTTGAATTGTGCTATAAATACTTTATACATGTATACATTTTATTGAATGTAGACACGGCACTGGAGATTCTTGTTCACCTCTGCCCGGTGCCCCAGGGCCTATGAAAAAGTATCATAATACACACAGAAAGCAGTAATGAGCCATGATATTGCTGAATCTGCCTTAGTTAATGGAAAACTTAATGCACAGTCTGCTCCAGGAAAGCTGGTCTTGGGTTTGTGTCATTTAGGATATTATGTGGCCTCCTAAACATTTTGGTTATGATTCACAGCTTAAAGCTGAGCTTCGTAGATAGTTTCTTTCTTCTTTTCTAATGAGATTCCTCCATCTTGCTCATCACTCAGCAGCTTGACAATAGACTGTGGAATAACACGACACCAGATAAAAATAAAGGAACAGCTAAAATAAGCGATCATTTCCCTCCTGCTGCCCAAATGTGATTCCTCGGCTTCTGCTCACAATCTAGCAGCCAACGGAAAGAGGCTGACTTACAAAGAGTAGCTCAGGCACAGTCCAAGGTGACCACGCTGAGGACAGGTTATATCTCAGGAGGGTATAGGTTCCACCTGGGTCCCAAAGAGGCTAAACAAAACTTTCACCCCAATAAACATGCCATCTGTAGAATCAAATCTTACAACGTTGTTGGAGATGGAAAAAACCTTGTTTCAGCAATGATCAACACTTCTAATGTAGATAAGAGCTGAAATGTATTTCTCCCTTTGACAATTATGAGAAATTTGGTTGAGAACAGTTTTTTAAAGGGAGAGAGTGAGTACAGACCAACTTTTAAAAGCTGCATACAGAAAAGTCCCTTATAGGTAGTTGCATCCTTGAGTGATTGAGTAGGGAGATGGAATAGTTCCTAGAATTATTGGCAATGCTGAAGAAATGGATTCTAGCCCGGATATCTGGGGCAGCTCAAAGAGAATGCAATGAAGAGCTTGTCATACAGGAATGCCTATGTGTACCACAGTCAGAAAGTCTCCCCTCAGAAGATATACCTGAAGCCGCTGGCTCCAGTAGGGTGGCATTTTGTCAGGCACAGGAAGAAAGGCACCTCAGAGTGAATTACAAGGCCATGGACAGAACCGCCATCTATAGATCAGTTGGCCCTGCCTCAGCTCCTATCAACTGCCTTTGTCTCCTCAGTACTGGCTTCTCCAAGTCTTACAAGGACAACTGACTGGTGCTTGTCCCCATAATCACCTCCCAGATAGTCTGAGAAATACAGTCATTACAATGTATTATTTTAGCTTTTGTTGGTTTCTTTCCTACTGCTCTTTACATTTGCTTCTGTCTGGAAGAGGATTGGAATGGTTGAGTGGCCATTGCCAGGCTCTGCTGGAACACAATCCCTTACCAAAGGTATTGTAGTTCACAGTTTAAGGGTACAGTCCACCATGATGGGGAAATCAGTCATGCCTGGGGAGCTTGAAGGTCCTGGTCACAGTCCATCAGCACTGTTCAGGAAGTAAAGACTAATGAGTATTACTGCTTAGCTCACTTTTTCCTTTGTATGGAATTTTGTGGCCACATTTATTCTTCAGTTCACATTTATTAGTTCAGTTAACTAGATAATTTATCAAAAGTATGTCCAGCAACTTGATTTTTGGGTGATTTTTAGATCGTGACAAATTGGTGGTCAATAGTAACCATCACACCAGGTTGGTTTAAGGAAGTGGAAGTCCAAGAGTTTTCAGAAAAATACCTTTTTGGAGACATGTGGGGACTGCCAGCTGCCAAGGTGGCTTGGTATCTACAAGATGGGTGAGGTAGTGGGAGTCAAATGGAGTAAAGAAAGATTTTTTTTCAAGTACAGCAGTGAAGGGTCTCAAAGTATTCCTGTGGAACACAGCATATTAAATACCACTGCGAAATTATTTTTCACAGCAACCTCATGTAAGAAGTTAAAAAATAATTCATTAGCTTTAGTGTTAATGCCAACAAATTCTTTCTCTATCCAATTCATGTATTTTATATACTTGTCTTAAAGTAAGTTTTTATAAAGTAGAAAATAACTATTGCAAAATCAAGTTTTTTTTATTATTATTAGTAGTAAATGAAGTGGAAGTTTCTAGCCTTCTGCTTGAATTTTGGTCTTCACTTAGACTGGATGTTAAAAATGGATCCAATGATTCATAGCTTCTATTTCTTATTAAATATGTGGGTGGGTATGGTGGGAGAAATGGTTAAAAAATAAACAGTAACAAATTTCCAAAAGGTTGATATTTAAACTGAATTTGAGATAAGGAAGCTCGGTTCAGCAATTTAGCCACAACCCAGCACCAGGCGAAGGAGGCAGAGTGGTGCATAAGCCAGCCAGGGAAAACATCAACTCAGTCAAACTAATGTGAGCATCTCTCCCTTTTCATGGTGGTAAGCTTCCCATTTGCTTATCCTTATCTTTGTCTTAGAAAGAAAAGCAAGTGAGACACCTTCAAACAAAACTCTAAGCCATGTGTGCTATAGGGACTCCCAGAACACAGGGGCACGAAGTTATTTGGCTACACACTGTAATTTACATATATTTTCATTGCAGAATGATTCAAACTGTTGACCACAAAAGAGACAATATCTTATTCTATAAAGTTAGTATTTCCCAAATTTGATGTCTGGAAGGGTTTGCAAATCCCTTAGCCCTTCCTCCTCCTACCTGTTTCTGTTGTGTGTGTGTGTGTGGGGGGGGGGTGGTAGAGGATGGTTATAAACGAAAATATTTAGAAGTCAATTTGGCAGTATGGTTTAGTAAACAACAATAGCAGATATTCCCTGGGGCCTATGATCTCTTCAGTCATGGGCTTTTGACCAGATTTACAGTACCAGGCATGAATCCCTTCCATGGAGTTGGCCTCTTATCTAATCAGAAAATACTTGTTTACCTGCATGACCTTTGTACTGCCATTCCTCCAGTGGACAGATCTTGCCTGGTCTTGCCTGATAGGTCCATTCTGTAGCATGTAGGGTCTTCTACTGGATAAGACCATTGAAGCTTTTCTCCCCTGGCAGCGGTGCTATTTTAAAACAAGCTATCTTCCCCTTTCTGTGATAATGGCATAAAGCACTTCCCCAGGCATCCCAGACCTCTAGGATGTGAGAAACTGTAGAGCATCTTCATTTTGTTCTTTGCTCCTGGCTCCATTTCAGTGTCTATTTTTGACTCCATCCTTTTTTTTTTTTTTTCTCTCTCAGTCAGTCCCAGCTCCATGTGGCTTTCTAATGGACATGGTAAGGAAGCTTTCTGGCCTAACAGTGTTAGCATGCTCTTCACTCGAACCAGTCAGATGTCAAAATATCCATGTCAGGATGAGGCATTACTTTTAGAGCCCTTGAATAGATGAAGTCTTCTTTTGTTTTAAGTCCTACGGTCTTTAGGACATTGTTTATGTATCAGGACACTTACTGAGAGTCATTGTGTTGACGTTCACACATAAGAGATGAACCTGGGCCATTCTATGCTTGGTTACCAAACACATGCTTGTCACAGAAGGCCTCATATTTACCTCTCCTTAGTGTGGTAGGTTCTAATTCTGACCAGGTCAACCCATGCTCTGTCTATAATTTTTTTCTTTTTCCTTTTTCTTTTTTTAACCTTATTAATCTTCAAATCCCAGCTCCTGGAAGCAACTTGGCACAAACCATCATGAAAAAGGGATGAAGCAGATGATCAATCCTTTATAAGGTTTTTGGTGGGTCTAGTTCAGGTGGTTTGAGAAAGTTCCCACTACTGGTAGGATGGATGCATGATGCATGTGTGTTTTGGTTTACACATTTGGTGATGCTATGACACATTAATGTGAAATAGCAAGATTGTCTTTCTTCTATTTGTCAGTAGTTTCCTTCACTTTTCTTGAGCAGCTAGGGGAAAAGATAATATAACCTTGAGAAGAGAGTGGTTATCTTCTTTCTATTTGTCAGTAGTTTCCTTCACTTTTCTTGAGCAGCTAGGGGAAAAGATAATATAACCTTGAGAAGAGAGTGGTTATCGCCAAATGAGAATAAAATTCATGACTTTTAAATGGTAATAAATTTTGGAGCTTCCAAAGCTATGAGAACTCGGGGCATAAAATTCATGACAATAAACAATAAATTGGCTCAGTGAGAGGTAGCTCTTCCTCCCAATGGACGAGATAAAATTTTTATAGGCTGGAAGAAAAGCAGGTCAGAGGGAGAAAAATTACAAAGGCATGGTTGGGTCCTAGAGTAAGGACTCTGCATATCCCTCCTTGGGATCACAGGGGAAAGACTGTATAATCCTAGGGACTTTATATTTAATAGTTAGGTGAGGCTGCCCCCCCACCAAGCACACAGCAACAGCCGTTCATGTCTACTCCAATACAGAGTAATCTGCATAGAGCAGCCAGATTAAAAAGAGTTCTGCAGAGGATTGGGAGAGAGGCTCATGAAGGTGTTCTGTCCCTGACTCTGCTGATCTTCAGTGGCTTTGGCCTCTTTTTATTAGGAAATGATGCTGTCCATGGGGCATACATCCATGTCTACTATGAGGACTATCTGATGAGAGACAAGCCATGTTACATACAGAAAACATCAGACTGGGCCACCTACATTAAGTGTATTTAATATGGGTTACAAATCAGGCAAGAATGAATTTTAATTTGTTGCGTCTAGTCAGAAACATGAGGGAAAGAAAAAATTTTTTGATAAAAATATATTATCAGTATAATTAAGTCAGCTTTCCATCCAGGCTTTCTCAGGAAGGTCTTCTCTGTTTATTTTGTGATTTACATGACCTCAGAAGTGCTCAATGACTCAGGAACCTAGTTTGAGAATCCAGCTGATGAAACATCTACTATTACATTATGAATAAATGCCTTTCCAGTTCCCCAAAGAAACTTTAATTTGAGGAATTAGATGGCTCAGAAGCTCTAGCCCAAACATTCAGTATGAGGCATGCCAAAGAAGACATAAGATAAGGAATGAACTCTCACCGGGACTGAGACTCCCCACAAGGAAGATATTTATGAAACTCCATCAAAGTTCAACATTGAAGTCTGACATTCAAAATTGCTGGCTTATGTGCCATTGATTCTTAGACTGAATTTCAGGTTGTCATCTGTGGGCCGATTGCTCGTGGCATGTATGGAAAACTAGAATCAGTTATTGTGGGTTTTCCTTACTAGCGTTTTTCAAACCTATGTTTTCATGTGAGGAATTTAAGGCTCCAGAAAGCAAGATGCCCATCCAAGCCGTCATGCCCGTGACTGGCATCTTCCCACTTCTCTGTTCTGTGATTTTCCCTATCATGCCCAGCCATGGCTACCCAATAACTGCTCTTACCGTTGGGACATTCCTTTCACCAAGGCGGTTCCTGAAACCATAAACCAGATTTCATTTCGAGGATGTATTAAGATGTCTGAACAATCTAGAAGTTGTGGAGCAAGAAAAGCTTAAGCATACACCAAGGAAGAGGTAGATAAATTGTGTATGCATTTCCAAATCTTCTCAAAGATAAAAAGTCGGCTACTTTTGTTATCCTTGGTCCAGATTTTCCTGCTTCTATTAAAAATCTACAGAAAGAGAAGCTAAGCTGTATTGGCTTTGGCATTGTTTTCAAAGGGGCCCTTTCATTTCCTAGAAGACCTCATTTATCCCTAGCTCTTGCTGCTCCCAGAGGACTGGAAACTCAGCCAGGGCATCTGATTTATGTAATTAGCCTTTCCTGAGTACGGATGGCCTCTGACTCCCACATGAAGAGAGGTAAATTTGAGGAAAAACACTCTGCCTTTCTTTTGCATCCTACCCTCCCTCCTGATCCCGGCTCGGCTCTCATTCTTAAGCAGACTTAGCGTGGGGAGCAATGACTCTGAAATCCAGCGCCATCCCACCCTGTCAGAGCTTTCAGGGAAGAAGACTTAGAGCCCATCAATTTCATAATAATGAACAGTGAGGGTGCCTCTGGTAGCGCTCTCACCCAAGTCCCCATTTAAAGACTTCAAGGGAAGGACAAAGCCTAGTGTTTCCGGAAGGGCAGATTTAGGCTAGATCAGCTATGGAAATCAGCATTGGCTCACATGTTCAGGACCTAATGAGAATCTGGCGGAGGTCCAAAAGGAATTGAGTCTACTTGGCTGTGCATTTGAATCCCCATTTTGATGTTTTTCATGGGAATCTGTAGAACAGAAGGAAAGAGCAGAGGAAGCAGTACAGGCGGTGGGTAATCACAAGTCTTGGCTATATGTTTATGGAAGACAATGGACAGAGCCTCTGATGGCTTCTTCTATGGTGGATTCTCCTACACTCATGGCTCTGTCCCATTTTGTAATGTTTGGGGTGTTCAATTTCCCTGGCCCTGACGGAGATAAGTATCTGTGTACCCTGGAATTCAATGAGGTCTCTACTTGAGTCCAGCTTTTGTGAATTTGCAGAGCTGACTGTCAGCCTCTTTATTTTTTCTCTCCAATCACAATCCATCACCTCCTTCATGTATATTCTTATGCTTAGAATCTGACAGTTCTAGAAAATGTAGTCAGAAAAGTGTCAGGAGAGATGAAGGGGGAAAGGGATGTGCAAACAGACATTTAGGACCACTGCCAAATTTCCTGTGAAATAATTTTAGAATTCTATTTGAATGTGGCTGGAAGACGTCAGTGAGGAGGCAGGAAGACATGTCTTTTGCAAGCATAATCCCTCTCCACCCATCATGATGTAAGCGATGTCTTTTTGGTGTAAGAGAAATAGACTGAAAAGTGGTAAAAATACCTTCTTGCTGCAGCATACTTTATCTGAAGACTGTGGTGGTTACGCTGACTCCCATAGAAGAAAAACTCCTTAGACCATTTAAGGCTTTAGAGTTGGCGTTCATATGATAAACAAGACAAACAGACAAAGCCAGGCTTTTAGACACATAATGAATACATCGGGGACTATTTCTATCATGTGGAGGCAGAGGAACTATAGCCGTAACTGTACAATGATTGGACTTTCCCTAGATTTGAGTTTGAGCTGATTTCATGCTGGAGTCTTTATCCCATACACTCTTAAACTGAAGTGACATGCTTTGTGTGTTTGTGAGCCACTGCGCTGTCAGCCGGTCATTTATCTGGACAGCCAGACCCAGGTGAGTTTTCTCCTATAAGTGTTTGGTTCAAGGCATACTGAAATGTTCATCTATTCTGGGTGGCAGTCAGATTGCTCTAGCTGCCGTAACTCGCTTTTGGATATACAGAAGTCTAATAGGACTTTCTCAGGTTCCTGTCCTTACTCTGTGCTACTTCCACCAGTGTCTGCCAGTCCCCTGGCTTTGCCTTCAGAGTGTTCTTAAAGTGTATTGCTTTTTTTCTTGCTTTTATTTTATTTTATTTTTTAAGAAAGGGTGCACCAAGTCACAAGCCTTCCTGTTTGAAACAGCCTTCTCCTTACAGAGACATGGCTTAGGGGAGTTTTTGCTTTTGAGAATTTGTGACTTTCACTGCTCACTAACCTCCTTACTCCTCTGACTCTCTTTCCTTGACTTCTCTTTTCGCCCTCCCTGAACTTGCTTTCCAGCCAATAGACCATTCTTCTTCATCTCCTGCTTATTGATGAATGAGATTCATTCATCTTTCTCTCTCTCTTTGGGGGGTGGGGTGAGGTGGTCTGTGAATAGCTATAGACTCTGCCTGCTCCCATTTTTCCACTTTGCTATTCACTTCCATGGAAACAGAACTGTGGGGTGGGAGGCACCAGGGTCAAAGGTCAAGAGTGATCACCTTTTGAATTCAAGCCTCTGATTTCCACTAGGGATAACATATTGTAACCCAAAGAAACTGGGCAAATACTTGTCCCTCCAAAGGCAAAATACAAAGGAAGGGAGGGGAAAAAGAGAAAAAGATCAGAGAGAAGGGGAGGACCGCAAACGCCGGGGTCAGGGCTTACTCTCTGTAGTGGTTTTCAGATGGTCTCTGGTGACTTTATATGGGAGGCATTGTGCTTGAAACACTACAGATCTTCTCAAGGGCCGGGTTTGGCATATATTGTGCATTCTATATACACAAGTAAAGCTTTCCCACCTTAGAGACAACTTTATTTAAAGCACTGCACAGACAATTATTCTTCAGTATTAAAGCTGTCTTGTGAGCTTATGCAGTGTGAGATTCTTCGCCACTTCTTAGTGATTTTGTAAGACTCAGAGGCACTTGTCCCCTGGGTACAATATATTTGCATTTAAGCTTACTGGTTTTGTGTCTTCTGATTAAATGCAAGAAATTCTATCAAAACAACCAGAGAATGAAGCATACTTGCTTTTGACTCATGTGTGCTGTTTTAATATAATTTTGGCAAGGAATGAATTAGTATTGAGATCAAAATACAGTTTTTCTAAAGACTCTCTAAGTGCTTGGCCTCCATCTTATTTCTCTTTCTATCTTTAGCACAATGGTTTGCATTGTACATGGATAAAGGTTGAATAATGAGCAGAATATATCTAAAACTTTTTTCTAGGCATTTTGATACTTTCTCTATTGTAGGGAACTATTTGATTCCTTACAAATAATTCCACTACAAATTGTTACTCAAGTAACAGTTCAGGGTAACTGCAAATAAATGCTTGTACAGCCCAAAATGATGCTGCAGGACATTTTCCATGGGCTTCTTATTTTGATTGGAGAAATATTTTCATATTAACAATAAAATAATCTAATCCTTCCGGAAAACTCAAAGACCAACCTGAGTTTATGATGAAATAGAAGGATGATATACCAACAGCTGTTTCAATGTCAAGTACCTCATTAGAATTACCCAGGACACAGAATTTCCCTTTCATGGACTCCACAATAGCTAACCAGAATATGAGTTTATAAAAAAAACAAAAACAAAAACGAAAAACAACAACAACTGTAGTCACAGGACAGACAAATCAAAGGGGGAATAAATCTTGCAAATAAACTCTCCAAGTCAAAAGAATCATAACCACAAACAACAAAATTCCACTGTAGTAGAGTAATAACATACAGCGCAGGCATTATGAAACAATAGCCATTTGCATGCCCCATGCAGCTGGCGCATAGAAACACTGCCTTATTGACATTATTACAATAAATACAATGCTGTGAATAGGCACGGACATCAAGCATTTTTTCACTGACGCCATCCAAGCAATAGTTATTGTTTCATGAATGATCTAAAGTGCATAGTCTACTTGAAGAATAGGGAAAGCAGAGCAGAGTGGATACACTTTTGAGCTATTCTGGGCTATTTTTAAAAGTGTAGGCTACCATTAAATAACAACTTATTTATCCTAAACTCCGTCAAACAGTACAGTGAGATCGTTATAGTAGGAGTCTCTTAGAATTATAAAGGCACCAGCTAGATTAAGTACAAATTGGAGAATGGTATTATATTCTACTTCATCAAGAGTCCTTATAGTGGCAGCGATAACATTGTTGGACACTGCTTTTAAGAAGTGTTAACCCAGGCTGGGCAGGATGGTGCCGATGGTCTAGGATGGCCTCAGCGCTTGCTCAGTGTAGGTTAGTGGCAAGTTCAATTCATCTGCCTCCACTCTGATTGCCTTGCTATCTATCCTCCACCCACTCCATCTTTCTGTATTCTTCTCCCACTGAATTGCACCTGACTGTTCAACCTGTTCATTTTGACTTGAAAAGCAACAGATGTTTTCCTCTTTTTAGCGGTTAAATACCATGTTTCTATGTAGACGACATTCAAGCCGTCTGGTAATTACCAATCAGAGGACATGGATTCTCATTATCTGTGTCTACTTCATGATGACACTCAGGTTCTTTGAGGATTAGAGTTTACCTCTCAAAAACAGGAATAATAAAAATCAGTCTGTTTGTGTCACAGATTCGTTGGGATCAAACATGAAAGTGTACATAATTTATGGCTATGTGAGCCACAAAGTATAATTTCTTATATATAAACTCTTTTGTATCCATGACATTTTTACTTTACAAACAACATAACTGGTTTTTAAGCTAGGTGTAGAGGTACATACATGTGATCCCAGCACAGAAGGATCAATGGTTTATGGCCAGGCTCGAATAGGTAGTGAATGCAAGGCCATGTTTGTTTATATGAGACATTGTCTCAAAAACCAAAACAGAGGAAAACAACAAAAACAATAGTATTCATTTCTTTCAATGATTGGTTTAAATATTAATTAAAAATGTAAACCGTAATACAACAAATTACTAGCACACACACACACACACACACACACACACACACACACACACACACTTGTAGAGGCTCTACAATTATTTTCCTGAATTCCATCTACTATGTACATATGGGAGTAAAGAGGTTTGAATTTATCTCCACATTGTTAGATCTTAGTTCTCAGATACCAACATGGATATGTTCATTGTAACATGACGTTTAAAACAAAGCCAAGCAAATCATACCTCTGTTGAGTTTAAAGGACAAGAAATCTCTTAGCATCTTTCCTGTTTGTCCGAATTGATCGTCTAGGTCCAGCTCACTCTGTAAAGGACTTCACTGGTACTTTGTTGTGAACATCTAACATCAATGTTTTCATTGCAGGTGGTGCTTGGCATCACCTAGACTGCCTGTATTTTCTGTTGTCTTTATGTATATAATTCTCAGCTCGCCTTGACATCCTTGACAGAAATAGGACCCTTTGATTGCTCCTTCTTTATCTGAATTAGCAAATATGTACACTACTTATCTTCTTTTAAGCATCTACTCGAGGCTTTAC
The DNA here is from genome assembly GCA_028551405.1 of Uromys caudimaculatus. NCBI lineage: Eukaryota > Metazoa > Chordata > Mammalia > Rodentia > Muridae > Uromys > Uromys caudimaculatus. The sequence continues at coordinate 98,827,138 of CM052700.1, forward strand.
AAGTTGGTTCACTCTCTACAATGTCACAACGCTTACTGCTCCTGCCTGTGTTCTGGTAGGTTTGTGGTACTTACAGAAGTCTGTGCGTGTGTGTGTGTGTGTGTGTGTGTGTGTGTGTGTGTGTGTGTGTGTGTGTGTATGTGTGTGTGTGTTTCTGTGAGGAACTTGGGTCTTCCCTTTCTGCATTCTCTCCCAGTCTCTTCTTGAAGATATATATCTCTTCCCCCCAAATTATCCTAGTTATTTTTTCTGTCTCTGATAAATACTACATATCTTTAAGAAATTGTTCAGAAGATTCTGGTGTATGAAGATGTCAATACCAAGAGCCTCATTTTGGTAATTATTATACCTTGCCCTTTGCACTTTTTCTGTCTTGAACTCAAACCTGACTTTTTTCTAATTAACCAAATTGTCTTTTAAGAGTCTGTTTGCATAACATCAAAAGTGGAGGAATGGTTGAGAATTCAGCTGAAGGTATAGATGAAATAATTTAAGCATCAAAGTCTGAACTCCTCAAAGATGGTGCAAGTAAGTTAAAATCTGTATCATGTCCAGAGTGATATTTTCAGAGGAAGATTCTTACCTGGCCAAGGTAATATTTAGGGATTGGAGACATGGTTTTGTAGGCCTCACTTGGGATGCAATGATAGCATAGCTGAATTAGATGCACAGAGAACTGCGTCCATACTTCCATTGCTGCTCCTGTCTCCACACCACAGGGAGGTGAGGGGACTCTTATGCTGAGCATGCCCACACTTTGCCATAACAGAAGCCAATGCCTGTTCCTCCTTTCCAGGTCCCAACAGGCTTCACTGTTCTGAAAAACCTTCTCTACGTCACCTTGATTCTCAAGAAGAGATAGGCCCTTTCTTAAATGTCCTGGTGCCTTCTGTTTTACTGCCAACTTCTTTCTCAGTTTTATCTCTCAGGAAAGTCTTCTTGAAGCCTAGCACCAGACTGTCTTCTCTAGTTTTTCTGTCTAGCACTAAGGCTGAGGCCTGTGAGGTAGTTTTCATAAGCACAATGGGATGAAGAAATAATGGACACATTGCTGTAGTCTTCTGAGAGAGCTGTTGAATTCTTTATTTTAAAACAATTCTGCAGGAGGTTAACCACCTGTGCTCTAGGCCTTAAGTCTAGTTTAATGATAGTTAAATTCTGGACCTAACACAGTAATATATACATACATTTTAAATTCTGAATTTTAATACAGTGCTGATCATCTGTCTCTATATCTGCCTATTTATATACCTGTCTATTATCTAATGAGAGGACTGCAGTGCTTGGAAGGAGCTGGCACTTACGTCATCTCTGACTTCTGTCTTGGGCATGTAATCTATAAGCCTTGTGACAAAAAGCCATGGGTGCCCATGACAGGATCTTAAAACTTAAACTCACTGGAGATGGTTTTGAGAATTTGGTGTATGGGGCACTAATTTGGGGCATTCACTGTCTATTTCATAAGCAGTATACTTTACTCAAGGACCACTGTGGTTCTACATCCTTTGTATCGTCTCTAGGAAATGTCAGCAGACCTTTTCTGAGGGCTGATTCTCAAGCAGAGAGTGAATCACAGGAGTGTGCTCCCATGATGCCCTTTCCCTCCCTAGGGGTAGTCATGAAAACTAGGAGTCAGAGCAGATCCTCCACTGAAGATAAAGATTGCAGATGTGATGGGGCTAAGTCTATACAGCAGGGCGTAGCTGTGGTCACACTGACAAATTTCAGTTTCCACATTGGACATAATTGCTCATTATGTTTTGTGATCTCTTCAGCACGTGTGTGTGTGTGTGTGTGTGTGTGTGTGTGTGTGTGTGTGTGTGTGTTGTGTGTGTGTGTGTGTGTATGCACATGTATGTGCCCATACATACTTGTACCCGTGCATGCATGCATCTGTGCATGCATCTGGAGAACACAGGCTGACTGACATCCTATGTTGTACTGCACTTTCCTTTTTGACAGCCTCTCCCTTAATCTGGAGATCATAAGCCTGACTTGGCCAGGGAGCTCCAGGGATCCATTTGCCTCTGTTCCCTCCCACTCTGCTACCGATGTGACTCAAGTCTTCAGACTAACACAGCAGATATGTTATTGTGCATCTCTCCAGTTCAGGAATGCTCCCCTTTGTGCAGTTCATTGCCCGTCAGTACCCTATATTCGATGGACCACAGTGTAACTTACTGTGGACAATTCTGATGCTGTTTCTGACAGTCCTTTTTGTGATAAAATGGTCTCTTAAACACTCAGCTCCGCTGTTTGTGAATGGACTGTAACATTCAACCCCTAATGGGCTTCTGATAAAGATGAGGTGAAGTACAGGCATGCAAACAAAACATTTAGTATTATGGCTGCACCCAAGAGAAAAAGAAAAAAATAATCACTGCGAAAATTCAGCGCGTGGCAGCTAATCTTAAGAATGTAGTTAGAGGGCTTGCTGTAGTTCAAAGGCATGGAGAGTGGGTATTGATGCCTACACAGAGCGACCCTGGGAAAGGATGGAGACGGGCTATGCATACAGCTGATGAACAACAGTGTTCTGGCCGAGATGCCTTCCAGAGAGGTGACAGGGACCCACTGGCAACATGTAGGAAAGCTCCCAAGAACTTTCCATTAACTCCAGGGCCCAGGAGTTCCCTTTTTCATCTCGGAATTTAATGAGACACTGTTTAGACTTCTCTAATTTCTTCTAAGGAGTCAGAAGCACAAACCTTCCCTAGAATTTGAACCTAGGAGGCTGTGTTCAGAAGAGATAGTTGCTGCTATACTGCCTCACCTTGGGTGCTCCTAGCCATGTCATTTCCCTGAAACCCTGGATATATTACTGATCCTGCCTTCTTTCTTTGATCACAAACTGAGTTCTGGATAACAAACAAAACCAAGGGTTGTTTTGTTTTGTCCTTTTGCAAATTTCTGCAAGGAACCTCAAGATCCTGCAGGGAGGTGTTGGAAAGAGCAGAGCAAGTTGAAGGAACTGGAAGGAGTGAAGGAGATGGGTGCTTCCTGCTAGGCTGGGCAGGAAGGCCAGGAAGAGTCTTCCTTCACAGCTGTGGGCCACAGGACCAGCAAAGAGATAGGGTCATTGTGCAACAATCTGTGCTCACTATAGTGTCCTGAGTCACCAAGACGCTTGTTCCTAATTTCACCCAGGAGCTCGATGTGTCTTAAGGTCCAGATGTGGATTTTGAAACTGAAGCTATAGTACAAAGTGTATTATTGTTTAATTACTAACATTTTTATATCAAAACCTCTGGAAGCATCAGAAAATTTGGGGAAAAATTCTCACATTTAAGAAATATTAACAGAAAGTGGCTTGGACATATCTTCTGGTTACTGGATAATCGGAGACTCAGAAAGCTTTGGAACAGTTCAGGTTAGTATATGGCCAAGGCAGAAAAAGAAACTCTAAAGTCTACTTTGCACAGCTAATGAATATAGAGTTGAAGATTAGTTCAATCAAAATTTAATAAAAAATTGAATTAGCCCAAATTGCAGGAAATTCAAATTTACAGACAATGGCAATTTTCTTTCCTTTCTCTCCCCCCTTTTCTTTGTTCTCTTTTTGGGTTTTGTTTGTTTGTTTGTTTTCTCTTTGTTTGTTTGTTTTTCCCTTTTTTGGGTTTTGTTTGTTTTTGTTTTTTGTTGTTTTGTTGTTTATTTGGGATTTTTTGCGGCATAGTTTCTCTGTGTAGTCCTGGCTGTCCTGGAACTCATTATGTAGACCAGGCTGGCCTCATAGAGATCCAACTAACTGCTAGGATTAAAGGTGTGTGCCACCACCACCTGGCTCTGTTGAGGAATTTTTATGTACTCAAAGCTGCTTGTAGAGTTGTGTCTTCTTTATTCCTGGCCTCTACAGTGTGAGCTTTCCATACTGAGGCAATGGAAGGTAGAGTCTCAGAGCATGCTGGGGGTGGGGGGGTACACGGATGGTGTTTACCGACTCTTGGCCCTTCTAGTCCATAGACCACCTTTCCATAGATCTTAGTTCTGCTCAGTGTATTCTGATGCATCCCAAGCTCTGCACTTCTCTGTTCTGCTCTGAGAGCCAGGAGGTTGGTATTTACAGGAAATGTGAACAGGTTTCTTTGCCACCTGGCTTCTGGTTGGCTTTGTGCAGTGGAGGCACTGTGAGGAGACAAAGGTTGAAAACAGGTGATTCTGAGCTTTACTTGATTCCCTCAACATTTGTAACTTTCCAAGGTTGTTCTAGAGGCTGCTCTTTCCATAGAGCTCCTCTGTCCGGCTTCTGACAATGTACGCAGTGCCTTTTCACCTTAGACTTGGAGGCCATCAGATCTTTAGTTGTCGCTCAGCTCAGCCACTTACACATTTCTTCCCAGTGGTGCTTCATTCTCTTCACACAATTTTGAACAATGCTCCAGCCAAAAGCTTATCAATGAATCCACTGGAATTCACCATCTGCTCTTTGCTAGGACCCTTCTCCCTAAGCTACCATTATCCAGGAAACTTCCTATAGGATGACAAGCAGAACCGAAGTAGGACATCGAATGGACTCTGATCTGCCTTGATTTCCAGTATCTGATGGAGGTCAGGAATGTCGGCATCAGCTCAGTTGCTCAGGAGAATAACTGTGTCTCTATGTTTCCATGATGTGTCATTATAGGCTAAGTAATGTGGTGCCTGGTATTGTTCACCAGAGACTGTACAGAAACCTTCTGTTCAAAATCTCTGACATCCCTCCCACCCTCTGCCACCATAGAAACCCTGAAAACAATCGGCTACAGCACAAGCATGTTGGGGACTTGAGTTTTATTGATAGGGTTTTTACAACTCTTATATCAGATTGTTTCTTTGGACAAGCAGGCAGTATCAAAACAATGCCCAGTATCATACAACTGAGATAGATGTAAAGTACTAAGCCAAATTACCCTCATGCTTTTAAATTTTTTATGTATATGAGTAGACTGTAGCTGTCTTCAGACACACAACAAGAGGGCATTAGATCCCATTACAGATGCTTGTGAGCCACCAAGTGGTTGCTGAGAATTGAACTCAGGACCTCTGGAAGAGCAGTCAGTGCTCTAAACCACTTAACCATTTCTATAGCCCCAGCCCTCATTCTTTTTAACATTTCTACTACACATCAAACTATCTAGAACTTTCTTTGTTAACTCCTTTCTTTTCCAACCTTACAGTTGTTTTTATTAATATTCAATTTCTATTTGAGCTATTGTTGATTTTGAAATTTCTCCAGAATTATGGAATTTTGATAATGTTCACCAATTTTTGATTGCTTATAGAAGTAGCTGTTGTGATGGTTATAGTAAATTGTAATGGCAATAAGTTCACCATATATCATGGCTGCACATAGGGCACAGAACATTTTTACATTTACATCTAAGGAGTTAGTAATTTTGCAGAGTATTTTTTTTCTCTTCATGCTTCAGTAAGTGGGAACTCTATGACCAGAGAGATCTGGCTTTCCACTTAACCTTGGCCACCTTTCCATAGACTCATGCTACCTATGCTTGTAGCTCAAATACAACTGACCTCTCTTAATCAGAAAAGAGTTGGGATGAGAGGGGCGGACGTAGCTTATAATTCCTAGGTCCCTTCATCCAATTGCTTCAGTTTTATGTGTTTGTGTGTGCAACTTCTTCTGCCAGTATGAGTACAACATCAGTTGAATGGGAAAAAATTACACATACAATGTAATTCCCATATGTAACCTTGTTTTTCTATAATCATACCTGCCACTCTGCCAAACCGGCAAAATTAACTTGAGTAATACGTTGTAATATTTCATCATGGATTCAATAAAGTCTTTAAAATATCACTTTAGAGTTAAAATTTATTGCAGAACACACAGATACTCATAATTCAGTGATACCATATAACTGTTTCACCTTTGATTAGATTTCAGGCATTCAGAATTGTACTGATTGGCTTATTTCATGATCTTTTCCAAGTTTAAACTTCTTAAACTCAGAAGAATACAACTGAGATATCATGCAGTCATTCATATCACAGCATCTTTGGAATTCAGGTTGATTACCTCATGTCTCAGTTCAGACTTGGTACATTTCTAGTGTTGACAGTCACACAGGATTAGTGGCTATTTTATTACACAGTGAGGCTCTAAGCAATGAGCCAAGCAGTGCACTGGAAAGTATACTCCTAGCTCATGTCACTGTGCTTGGGATGCTGTGGTGACTGTCTGGTTTGAGCATATATATATATATATATATATATATATATATATATATATATATAATCATAGTACTCATGTGAAAGGTCAAGTATTATAGAGGAAGAAAATTTGCATATTATCTATTTGTGTTGAAGTAAAAACTGAATGTACTCAACTCTTTACCATAGCTGACCCTTGAATAAATGAGTCCATTTATTGAATAAGTAACTATATTTGAAGCATTTTCTACATTCTCCTTTGTTCTCACGGTCTTTATATTCAATTTAATCTTCGTTACAGTTTTTACTACTCATTTTTGTGCAATAAATAGCTACAAGTAGCCAGTGATTACCACATGAGGCAAGACTAGCATAAAAATTAACATAAACCAACAAGTGGATGTCCCTGGGATATTTCTCTTCCATTGCTTGCTAAATTCTGGACAAGATGTTGTAAATGTATATTTTTATTTGCCACATATGCAATTAATATTCCTATACCTAGAAGCACTGAGAAGGAAAAGTCGAGACATGATCAGTAATGGAATTTTCAGCAATGACAACTCGGCTAGCTTTCTGATGGTTGGGGTCGGTGAGAGGGAAACTCGCAACTAGGCCAAATGTCTTGGTGGAGCATGAGATGTCCCAGTGGGAAAGAAGTTATCCTTAGTTGGCATTTGATGAAATGCTTGACTGCCAAGTGAAGGAGCCAGCTATTAACTTTACAAAGGAAAGTTATTCTCAGGAAAAACCTTGCTGGACACTGTGATTCAAAGGCGCTCCACCCAAGCCAAGGGGAAAGGACAAGGAATTTTACAGTCAGTGGACCTGAAAGTTAGCTTGGATTCCCCAGGCAGTGGTTCTCAACCTTCCTAATGCTGCTACCCTTTAATACAGGTCCTCATGTTGTAGAGACCCCGAACCACAAAATTATTTTCATTGGTACTTTATAACTATAATTTGAGACCATTATGAATCATAGTGTAAATATCTGTGTTTTCTAATGGTGTTAGGAGACCCTTGTGAAAGGGTCATTTGACTCCAGAGGGGTTACAGCCCACAGCGTGAGACTCACTGGCTTCAAGGAAGAGATACCCCATTAAATTCTGTATGGGTCATCCTCATGGGACAAAGCAGTTCTTCTTAGAACCTAAGTAGACTGAGCTCAACTCCTCAGCTGAAGTGAAAAGGGACTTCCTTTGCTGAGCTATGGAGTCCAAAGCAACAGCAAGGGAAAGACAGGTGTGTAGCTAACCCAAGAAGCCTTTATGCACCTCCCTTAAATGCCTGCCCGAGTTTGGCTTCTTTTTAGGAAGTAAAAATGAACAAGCAAACAAAAAATAAAATCAAGCAAACAAAGAAGGAAGTCAGTAGCACCTGTAAGTGCATAAATGTATACGCAGGAACAAGATTCTGGTGCGTGTGCAAGTTGATCAACATACCTTACATGGTACACCAGAACTTTCCCTTAAGTATCTGAGAGCAAATTCTAGGCATTTTATTATTTCACTTGTTAATGCTGAAAGCTTTTGAACAATTATAGCCTAAGTACTATTGCTAGAATTAATTCAACAAAATTCAGTGTTATGCCTGTCCTCACCATTGTTTCATATCTACAGTAAGTTGGTCCATCAAAAAGTCAGATCAGACAGAGCAAAAAGATCTTTAGTGTGGTGAAACCATGCCACATGATAATATAATTGTGGATGCACGCTACCATGAATGTGTCCAGATCGTTGTGTGGTACAGCTCTACGTGAATCCCACTGTTAACTGTGGGCTCTGCGTGATAATGGTGTGTGAATGTAGACTCACTGCTTCCAACAAATGAGCCTCTCCAGTGGAGGACGCAGATACGCTATGGGTAGGGGGAAGGGCATATGTGAACTTGCTGTACACCTGAACTTGTCCTAAAGAAATCATTAAGAGAATCATCAAGGACAGGCTATCACTCCACCTGCCTGACCTGGGTTTGGGACAATCATCCAAAACTTTAGCACTCAGTATGCATGTCTTTTCCAACACCCCTCCAGAACCATTTCAACCCCAAAATACTAGCATCTTAAATATTCCAGTTGGGAATATTTGGTAGTTGCATGATGCCGGCTTATAAATGTACTTAGGAATGCTTACTCTCTAGTTCCTCTTAAGTAGTTACAGTGGCAGTGAGGGGAAGATGCCCACAGAAGCACAAACTCATACAAGTTCTCTATTTCCACTCCATCTATTTACAGGTACTTTGCATTCTCACTTGCCCCGCAGTCTACTTCTCTGCTGGGTCCATCACAATGCTGTATTGTGTTTAGTTATTTTCAAGTCCAGTTATAGCTGTCATAAAAGAAAGCAGCCTTACACAAAGTGGAAAGAACTTTGGACATACTGGTAAAGACAACCGGCTGCTGATAATGGCAGTGCCTCTGACTTGACTTAACCATGAGGCAAGAATATTCATTTTCAGAAAGTTGGCGTAATGGGGAGACAAAACTGACCTATATAAATGGGATGTATGACTGGAGTACAGCTTATACCAGGGGGTCTGCAGTACCCTTTAGTGAGGTTTTTCTTGCAGAGATTCTGAGGGGGATACTTACCTTATCTTCAGGTCCCTGTTGGGGTGCCAAGATTCAGGAGTCCAGCTCTGGGTAGGGGCCATTGCCTGAAGCAGGTGAATGCAAGAGCTCCCATCTATACTTGTTCCATGTTTCTAAGGCTGGACATACATAGAAAATGTGACATGAAAACCCAATGATTCAGTTATAGTTTGTCAGTTTCTGGAATTTTCTGGAAATTTTCCTCTTTAAATTTTTCTTTTCTCAAATCCTGTGTCTCATACTTATCTATACTATTTAAGTAATAGGTTCACGGAAGACTCAGTTTCTTGCATAGCTGATTCTATCAGGGAATTGCCATTAGTTTTATTCTTATTAACATCAGCTTTGCTAAAGAATTATTACATTATCCCAGCCTGTGCCTTCAGTGAGGGTCTCTTAACAGCAAGGAATTCAAATATTAAGCATGTCAGAAACACAAGTCAAAATTGTGTAGCAAATTTCCATCGAGGACCATGACAGGTCAGTCCAGGTCATCTGAGCACTAGAACTTTGTCAAACAGTGCCTGCAGGATGCTTGACATTGCCAATGTATCTACTTGGTAGGGGTGTTCTAGAATATTAGCTTACTGGTTGAGTCCAAGCAGTACCATACTTCATAATGTGCCTGTAATTTACTGTTTGCTACTCCACCTGATTGTGGATATTTGTGCTGGTGTATTTTATGTGAATTTCTTTGTTGCTCCTCCTTTTTCTTTCTCGTCTATTTCTATATGTATTTTTTTGCATATTTATTTTCTGTTTCAAGTATATTTGCAGGGATTTTTTGTTGTTGTTGAATGCTTTATCAACTTGCAGTTACTCACGATTCAGCTTCTTAGTTTTCTTTAGCTTTTTGAAATTCCATGTATATGTTAGAATCACCTTATGCCATTCCAATAGACAAACAAACTAGCTAACTAAGGATGACATAAAATTACTAAATAGTTTTGAGAGGACTGTCATTCACAGTATTGAACGTGTTAATCTATGGATACAAGGAGCAGCAGGGATAGCATTTGTATTTTCTTGTTTTTTCAATAGTATTTCATTTATTTCTTTACAGAATGTTTGAATAATGTTCATTAATTTCATTCCAAAGTATTGAAGTTTGTGATGAATGGTTTAGGTGTTAATTTCATTTTAACTATTCATTAATGGAATATTAAACTACTTTTAAACTTTATATGTTAATATCTTATTTAGTATACTTCAGAAGCTAAGTTATTATTTCTAATAGGACTTTGACAAGATTTTGACATTTTTACTTAGAATATCATAGTTCTTCAAAAACTGCTACTTTATTTATACTTTTATTCTTGTTTATCATTTTATTTTTAATATTACTAAATTCAGTGTAAACTGGTGTTTTAAATTAAATCTATGGAACTGTACTTGTTTGTCATTTCTAATATCACTGAATCCAGTGTAAATTAGTGTTTTAAATTAAGTCTATGGAACTGAACGTTCATCTTTTTCCTCCTATTTGGAATAAAGCTGTTTTATTTTATAGATACCTCAGGTAAGTAAAATTCCAAAATACCCCATGATTTCCAATCTGTATACACATATACCTTTTGCCATGTATCTTATCAGACACAAACCCTGTTTAAAGCTCAGTATCACAAAAGATGCTTGCCATGAAGGCCTATTACCATTTTCAAATAATTTTTATTCTCCCCATTTTCTATCAGTGTAATAAAATAAATGTACTTTTTAAATCTTTGCACTATTGAAATAAACTTCACGTGACTATAAAAACACAAATTAAGACACAAAAAGGAAGTGTGGGAAGATATTTCACGGTTTGTTACGCTTTGAGAAGAGGAATGGAAAATGGAATTATAGATGACAGCTTTGTCAGAATGCAGACGTGTGCATGTAAACTAAATACTGAGGCAACTGAATCATTTTGACAGGGCTAGACCAAAGGACCACTTTCTTAATTTTTCAAACTTTAAGAAGATTGTTTTACTTCACATTTGGGTGATCATTTTATTGTTGTTTTGGAAGATGATTACACTGTATCAGAATTACCCACCCACAGGCTCTAAATAGAACAGTTTGTATCCATGACAACAGACAGAAGTAACAACATCCATCTTTACTGTAACTGTTTCGGGCAGACCAACATTTCTCAGGCTTGTTGGGAATCCTAGTTTTGGACTTTAGACCTAAAGGATCATAGAGTTGGGTGCTTAAGCACATGGTCCTAGTAAGGTGGCCACCTTTGTAAGTATGTCAAAGGAACCTGAAGCATTTTTACCTCACTGCCTTTGGCTAGAAATGTAAAGGTATCAGTGACTGAATGGACACTCTGGCAGTTTTATAGCCCTCAAGAGAAAATGTAGAACAATCTGCCTTAGTTAGAGTTTGGGGGAAAAATTGGCATCTACACTTACCTAAGAGAAGACAAGAGTTTCCTTGGTCTTCCTTCAGCCCACAGCATACCTGATTAAGTCCGGCGTGCTGTTAGGTACATTAATTAGCACTTGCTACTGAAGGCAAAGCAGGTGGTCAGGAACCATGAGAGAGCTGCAGCTTTCCTGATGAACTGAGGATGCTGAGCATAAAATGCCCAGGTTCCCAGCTGCACGATTGAGAACACAGAGTGATTTGATAATAAGATCCTTACAGTGAATCCAATCCTCAACCATCACAGAGACTTTTAGATATTTAATAGTAGCCCTTTTGTCTTTTGTCTGATACAGGACCTCGGGATAGTTTCAGCCCTGCCATTCTACAAAATAAAACCAAGTTCAGTGTCATTTACTTGATAATCCATGTTTTATAATAAAGAGTAAAATTTGGGCTAGAGAGATTGATTAAATGCACATGCAGCTCTTCCAGATCACCTGGGTTCTATTCTCAGCACCCACATGGCAGCTCACAAGTACTGTAACTCCATTTCTGAGAAATCCTACACCCTTTTCCAGTCTCTGTGGACACCAGGCATGCATCGTACAGTACCCAGACAAAAGGCATCCATATGCATAAAATTTAAAAAATAGTTTAAAAGAATAAAATCTTTTAAAGTATTCATTAAAATACAGAAAATTTGTAAAAGTATTCAAAGGACAAAAATGCAACACATTCTCTGGATGACTCTACATACATGTGCGTGAATGTGTGTACAAGTAGGAAACTTTCTAACAACATGTGTTGTTCTGTACGCATGGAATCCATACATTATCATCTTAATAAACATGAATTATAAGTATAATGTGAGCAGCTATAAACTGCATTTTAATAGCTATATGGAGTTTCATTTTAAAGATGTTTTAACCAATTCCTTATTGGCAGTAGGAAGTTCTCCATGTTACACCTTCAATCAGTTTTGGAGCTTGTTTCAAACTTTTACAACACCAGTTTAAATTTTTTTTTAAAGGCACCTTTAAAATGTCCTACATTTTGTAAGAGGTAGTAATGTTTGACATAGGAGGGAAATAATTATTCCAAGTGTTTTAATTATGTTTTCTGTCATAGTATATATATTACTTTCTATTATATAATTATTCTTTTACTTCTTGTCATTGAAAGAGAGAAAGAAAGAAGACATAATTCCATGTATTGTTAAAGTATTGTCAGGCTTGAAAGTAAAATGTGACTTTTTAAGAGACATTAAAAGATCTTGACTGTCATCTACTGCTCGCCCTGTTTCATGGCAAACCCTGTGGCTGGTCTTGACTTAGCCGTTCATGCACTAGACTTACTCATTTCTTACACTGTCAAAAGAGGTAATAAAATTTGCTTTTTTTTTTTTTGGAACTGGGCTATAACAGGGCTCAGTGATAAATGTAGAAGCACAGTGGACACACTGAAGCAGTGTTTGTACATCATTATTAACCTGAGTATCATCATTTGCATAAACATCCACATCATCAGATGACCAGAGCAATGGACCTGCCACCGCTTCATACCTCATTAATATTATCTAGTAGTCCACTTGAGGAAGCTTGGTTAAATCCTAATTATGTCTTAACGTTGTTGTTGGGTCAAAGTACTTTGAAAGCCTCCCTTTCTGCTATTACTGTGTAATCATTTGGTATAAAGTTGATTTTTTAAAAGTACCCCTTATTAGATTACATTTCCATAGATTAGATGTTTGGGCAAGAGGTGGATAGATTCTTGGCTTGGGGCTTAGATTCTGGAGATCGTAGAGAATTATCTTTCCCTAGATGGATTAGGTTTTCATCGCCATAACAAACACCTAAGAAAAAGCCCTTGTTTAAGGGACAAACGGTTGATTTTGATTCAGTCTTTCAGAGGTTTTATCCATAGCGATTTAGGTCTTATGCCATGAGTCTGTAATGAGATTGAACATCATGGCACTGTAGGATCATGTGACAGAGGAGGCCACTCACCTCAGGGGCAAAGAAAGAGTGAATGGGGAGATGAACATGGGCAAGATACACCTCCCGAAGATTAATTCCAAGATTTACTTCCTTAAATTAGGCCTTACTTCACAATAGTACATTCAGTTATGAATTAATTGGATTAGTCTATCGATAAAGTTAGCACCATCAGTATCTAGTCACTAGTTACAGCTGTTGGGGACCAGGGGTGTAGCATCAACCTGTGTTGTGGGAAATATTAAAAAGAATCCTGCACATTGCCGTGCTTGTGCCAACAACTCTCTGCCCCCCGTGGTCTGGCTGGCCATGCACTGGCGGGCAATGGCTGACCTGTTTTATCTCATGGAGACTCTCTGACTCAGAACTCCAAAATCTCTCCACCCAGCTCGCTAAGTTCTTACTGGTGGGTTGCTATCACGCCAGCCCCATGCTTCAAATCCCCCATGACCTTTGTGGTGCACATCAGGCAAACCCACACTTTGCCACAGTACCTTTCTCTCTTGAACCCAGATGAGCTGCCACGTGAAGGAAAACACAACACAAACTTAGTTCAGAAACAACTCAATCACTGGGTGCAACAACTAAAATCCTAATCTTGTGAGCCTTATTAAATCTAAATCCTCTGGTGGCAAATCCTGACAGATCAGCCATTGAAACCGGGAGATACTAGTAATTACATCTTATCCTCAGCTATCCCTGTCCCAAAAGGCCTTCTCTCTCTCCTCCTCCTCTCTTCCTCTATCCAACCCAGAAGTCCTTCCTACTGACCCAGTGATTAGATTCTTTATTCATTAGGGTATTGGTTCACAAGAAGTCACCTGAATATGGGACTCACTCCTTCTCTGAAGCCCCTCTCAAGAGAGCAGAATTAGCATAAAAATGCAAACAGCACCCAGGCCCATCCACAACAAACCTGTGGAGACAAGCCGTGTTCAAACAAGAGCACCAACATTTCAGATTGTCAGGTACTGAGTTTCTTGAGGTTGATGTTGAGGACCTTCCTCCCTTGCTGGCTCTCACCTAAAGGATGTGGATGTCAACACACACACACACACACACACACACACACACACACACACACACACACATTGAGAGAGAGAGAGAGAGAGAGAGAGAGAGAGAGAGAGAGAGAGAGAGAGAGAGAGGGAGAGAGAGAACATATTCCTTGACCCCTCCATATCAAATTCAGTGAGCAAATGACCCTCACACTTTGAAGTTTGAATTACCCTGCTGTTGGTCATAAAACCCAGATTTAGTGGTGTTGTGAGATTAAACCAGGTCCACTCGGATCTTACCTATTTTAAAGTTAACAGATTTGGGACCTTGACTGTGACTGTCTTAGCAGTTCTTTGGTTAGTGGTTTACGAAATGATGAGGAGAAGGTTAAGTGTTTAGAAGAACATCTTGCAATTCCACACACTGTGTGCCTGGAAGTTGGGGATTCATGGCCTTGCCTTTTCCCTTTTAAGAAAAGAGACCATCTTGTATAAAAGTCACCCAGATGTTCAAGGTCTAAGAAGTTTGGAGAAAACATTTCAATTCAAAATTTCTCATTCTGTTATAATCACTCTGTTCCCTCCCTAACTAGTCCTTAGAGTACAGGCTTAGGAAAGAGCCAAACCAACTTTAGATCTTGATTTTACTACCCCTGCATTTATGAGCTGAGCAATAAGTGTAACTTGTTTGGATCTTTCTATGAAAAGGCAATGATATTGCCTGCTTTGTATGCTATTTGTAGCTTTTTAAAAAGTTACATACACTTACTCCTAGTATAACACCTGCCTACACTGCAAAAGTAAAAAGTGATCTTCGTATTGTTGCCATGGGGAGGCTTATATTATTATCAGTTTTACCTTATTTTTTCTCTTGGCCTTTTAAATTAAACTTACAACTTAGGTGACAGGCAAATTTTGCTTTTAGTTCTTAGCTGAAAATGACATTAAAGGATATATTACATATTGCTTTAGTTTTCTTCAGGATTGGTGGGCCTAAAGATTTCAAACTCTACAGGAAGGCTTTGCTTTGCCCAAATAAGCAGCACCTCTCACTTGGCACAGACATGTGTCTTTGATTATTATTTAGTCCCAGCACTAAATTGTTAAGTGAATCTGGGTATAGATGAAATTAAAAGAATATATAAGATAAGGAAGGTATGCTTTGCAGAATGTATGCTGCTAGAACATTCTCACATATCTTTGAAAGCAGTAACAGTAATTACACATCATGTTTAACAATACCAAAGATCCTGGCAGTACTACTATGTTCCATGTCACCCGAAACACATAGAAAAAAAATGAATTTGATGTCCATGAGAGATTCTCAGTTTCTTCTAGGAAATAGTCAGCTGGGAAGATAAACATTAAACTTTGTTATTTCACAAAATTGCTCAAAGCCAATACATCTAAGTAGATAGATTGATTTCTCAAGACAACAGTCACTTCCTGTTATTAAATGACATCTCAGTTATTAAATGACATCTCAGGATACATTTTAAAGCCTTTGTCTGAATCAATCACCAGGTTCTGAATTTTAGCAAGTTCTAATCTCTGTCTGTCCTTAAAAGATCCAATTTACATATTGAGATGAGAGCCCCCGACTATGTAAATATCCTTTAATGCATTCCTGACCCAATTGCCGTGGAGGTCAGACTATTACTACAATTATATCGAGAAGACATGGCTTTACAAAACAAATAGATTTTTCTGCCTGATCTTCTAGAAAGGACCAATAGTTGACAATAATTGTTATCAACACCTTTAATAATGTGGAAAGTATTAAAAAAGAGAAGCAATCTGATAGAATCTATCTTTAAAATGTACTGCACTGTAAACATTTTGCAGACACAAATCATATAAAGCTTTTAATTCTATGCATTATTTTGTCCCACTTAGCCATCACTGCCTTTACAAGTTGTATAAAATATATTTGTATGTTACATAAACTTTAATATGTACATAAAGGCTTTTGGATGACATCATTAAACACCTTCTAATTGATGGGCTAGAAGCTTAAGGATCAATTTAGGGCTACCTTTCTTTCTATACTCTTTGGGGGGAAAACATATACATTCTGCTTGTTCTTAAATTAATTCTCAAATGACCCTAGGGAGAAAAAGGTTTACATTAGTAATTAAGCTTGGGCTATGGGCTATATTGACTATAGCCTATGGATAAGCCATTTTTAAAAAGTCCTCTGGGAATAGTCAGTACAAAGATGACAAATAGTCAGCAGAGGAATTCTGAATGTGGAATTCCAAGAGGGTAGGTAGAAAAATTTTACTACCAAAGCAACAAATTTTGCCCATCATTCAGGGGCAAAATTAACTTATTCACTATATTGCTTTGTAAACATATCACCAGATTAGGATTATAATATATATAGTGAGATAGCTGATATTTTCTTGTCATGATGCATGAGTATCAATACATAATAAATAATAATTACTAATTAGAACTCTAGTAAATTAACACATCTTCACTATTAATTAGCTGTACGGTTTGAGTTTTTCAATTTGTTGCATCTTCAATCTTATAGTTAGTTGACTAAATATGAGCAGTGCCTGCCAAGTTTATCTCAGTGTTTGGAACAGAGCAGAGTAAAATAAGACCATTTAACAAATAGACATAACTATTGATCATTTGTTTCTGTCAAAAATGGAAAAACAATTTTAAAAAGAAACATAAAATCATATCTATGGGGCTTAAAATATATCAGTTCTTCTGATTTTTAACACATTAAAATCTATTCCTTCAAATACTTGTGTGTCTATTTTCTCAAGAGAGTCATAACAGATCTATATATTCATTACTCAGTGCACTAATTTAGTAAGCATTTATACTAGGGATTTGCTGATTATAAATGGCTTTGTGAAAGAAAGACTTCTACTTTTGAAGGTTAGATGGCTCCTTTTTGCTTCCTCTGTGGGAATTTCATTTATTTACCTACAATTGAGCATGATATCATGTTACCACTCTACATTGCCATGATCATTGATATGAGAATCAGAATCTCTTCTAAAGAGCTCCATGTAGGCTGCTGCCAGATATCACAAAACTACAGGAGCTGAGGCTTCAGCAGCCATAGATATTGGGGTTAGTGTAGTAAGCAGAGGGTTATGTCTTTAAGCACTAAGGCTTTCAACAAGTTTATTGTAGGTTTTGTTTTTAAAAAGGTAGAGTGTGCATTCTTTCTCGTCTTGCCAGTTATACAATGGCTTATAAGCATGTTTCTTGAGGATGTCCGCTGACACAAGGGATGCTAGGACTGGGAAGGCTGTAAATGCTTCCTTCAGGACAAACTAGGTTATCAGGAGTTATATGCCTATCACTTTCAAGAATAATTTCCCTTTAATTTTATGTATATACCAACATCCTTGGGTATAACATCTATTTTTTTTTAAGTATTGCACACTTGAAAACTAGATAGCCAAACTACAGAATTTACACATGTAATTCAAAAGACAATGAATAAAAACCCAAGAGTATCCACAATGTGCTATTGTTGCATTGGGTTTGGCTAGTCAGTCTTTCAAATGTCAGTGTCCCCAGTGATTGTCAGTTGATTAGGTGCTTTCCTGGCAATGGGAGTAGAAAGATTGTACAGTTGCTTCTTACCTACATGCAATTGCAAGGTTTATTAGCTACTATTTGAAAACATTATCTCATGGTAGTAAGAAGATGCTAAGATTCAGGTTAGCAACTGTTACAGTTTGGTGCTGAGTTAGAATTAGTACCTGTAGAGTGATAATCTCTAATCTATTAGCAGGTGGTTTCCTGCTGTCCCAGACACAGCAGACACATTATAATCAGAGTTAGTTCTCTATCTGATTGTCTTTCCATGACTTGCCAAGAAGTCAGCTTTATTCCTCTGTGAAAAACATTAAGTGAAAATTTTAGGTTTCAGTTTGACCTAAAGAACTTTCCAACCCTTCATGTACCTCAGAAATGTCAGGGGCCGAACTGTCAGTCTGTCTTTGTTTTCTACTCATGTTTCCATGTGCATACATTAAGTGTATGCTCAAGAAACACTTCCCTGATCCTTATGAGTCACTGTAAATATGTTGGTTGGAACATTTTATAGTTATTTTGTTAGCTTCTGACTGATTTATTTCAGGTATATGTTGTATACCATTCAGAATATTATTATTATTATTGAATCTATTGCCAATGTGATTTCAGATTTATCCCAAGTTCAATTACCTGCACATTGAACCAGAACTCTTTTAATGTTGTCATTCCAATTATAAATAGCATTTTTATAGGGCAGATTAATCTCTATTAATCTCCTCAAGTTTAAGTTTTTCTAGAATGTAATCACCTAAGCTCAATTGTTTTATATTATAGTTATAAAATACAGAATTAACCATCACCCTCAGGTGCATATGTTATGAACACTTGTCAAGTAATTTCCTCAAACCAAGGTACCCAGAAGCAATAGTGTCATTGTTATATCAACATTTTCTCACAAAGTAAGCTTTATTTGGAATGAATGAACCTTTTTGATCTCCTTGTTATTCTTCACTAATTTCCAATGATCATTATAGATCTAAGCCTAATTATTTCTAAGGAGGGAGGGAGGTCAGTGAATGGGAACATTTGATGCTCCCAAAGTAAGAATGAAAAAGATTCAACCCGTTTCTTTAATGTGGAAACTGCCCTGCTTCAGAGTCTCTGACAGGACCAGGAAGCAGCTGACTCTCCTATACCACATGAGGTCTAATGTTATTGTTCAAATTGGTTTACCAGCTCTGCACACAGAAGAGTTTTTGGTGAAAGGAGACCGAGTATAGCTATGGACAGGAGAGAAGAGGATGGTGGAAATGGTCCCTGTGACCATATATGCAGAAGCAACCATTGGGTTTCTAACTAGACTCACCATCCTTTAATTATTGTGTTTCTAATTTTTAATGAATCTCATTTCTATTCAGCATATCTTTTTATTTTAGTAGCTACTTTCCTCTGCTATGGCTGAAAGGCTGAGGAGGAATGCAGGGAACGTGGTAGAGATGGTGGGTGGGGATCCAGTACCCCTACTTAACTACTGAGATGACCCATTTTTAAACTGACCCATTGTTCTCTTTGACTACAGATGTCAGTAGGTCCCTAATGAAGTAAGTTTGCCAGGTTTCTAACAAGATTTTCCTCTTTCCCAAAGCAACACTGCATAATCAATGAAGCCTTTCCTTGAATCCTGTTCTTCTTCTCCTGGTTCTTTATTTTTGTAGTCAATGAGCTCAGCCTTAAATGAAAGCTAGGGTTGTATGAACTGAATCAACTGGAAATAGCTGCTGAAAGGCATGCGAATCAAAAAGGGCAAGGCCCAGCCCTTCCGCTCCTGAAGCGGAGGCTAGCTTCAGTCCAAACGGCTCCCTGGGCAACTGTTCATTTAGTCTAAGGTTTTGTTCCTGGTATGGAACCAGGCATTCATAACCCAGTATTTGCCAGCTAAACCAAGGAAGTACACATCTTATCCTTACCTTGTGGTGCCTCAGTACCCATCTGGAACCTTCTTAGTACTATGGGAACTCTCTGGGAAGGGTTTATAGCAGTTTATAGCAACGTAGAAGTGATTTTAGGTGGCCTTGACAGGAAGCTTCTCCTTTGGTACCAATACTATGAGTGTTCACAGACAGTACATATATAAATTTATCTCTCCCTCTTGGTCACATCTTTACACACACAGACACATGCTTGGGGTTTATAAAATTGTTTGTGATTTTTAATACCTCATTGGTCTTATGTAAGGAAGAGTTAGTTAACTTGTACAGTTTGAAGAACAAATATCGGTTTAAAGAACCACTATTATTTTAAGACAGGTGCTTCCTGGCGTTGAGTGCTGTGTTTGACACAGCAGAGTTTTGGTGGTAGAAGAACCTAAAGCTTAATCAATGTGGCACTGGGGATGTCTTTGAGAACTGAAAAGGTGTAAGAAAAAAGATTGCCCATGAGTCAAGAGGACCAAGTGCCAAGTAAGGGAGCTCACATTACTAAAACTGAAAGAAAACTTCAAGCCAGTCTTCTAGGAAGCCTTGATGAAAGACATAAGGCTTTTATTACAAATGAGATGGGAATGTCTCACTGTTTCTTTTAGTGATTCAAAGAAGTCTAGGCATTAGATATATATGTCTGTACAGAGCTTTAAAGAATGCTTTATAAGTCCATCAAGGTTGCTCAGTGGGTAGAGGTGCTAGCATGCAAGCCCTATGACTTGAGTTTGATTCCTGACTCTCATAAAATGGCAGGAGTGAACCATTTCCTGAGAGTTGTCTTCTGGCCTCTACATACTTACCTTGGCATTTATGTGCTTGCATTCATGCGACTGCACGTGCATGCAGACACACATAAATAAATAAATATTTAAAGGAAGTTTTGCTCATAGTTCTTGGTCAAATGAAACAAATTGCGAGGAACATTTCTGTCTAAATCTTAGTGTAGACCTCTTCGTGCTTTTTTTTTTTGGAAGTACCAAATTATTAGAGGAAGTGATTTACTGATTATACTGTAGATGTTTGTACATTCTAAGGAAAACTTTCTTTGATAGCTTGGATAATGACTATAAATCAAGTTTATCATGCATCTGTATAAATTCTAGAAGACAAAACATATCTCCTTATACTACTGTATCAACCAGCCTGCTCCAGATAAAACATCTATATGAGTTATAAAGAATAACTTTCTTGCTCACAGATAGGCGCCAAAGGATAGCAGAAGCTTAGAATTCATGGCAAGCCAGTCCCATGAAGCTTGTGACTTTTGTCTAAGACAGACACACTCTTGCCTATGTGCATTCCATGTTACAGTGCATCTGGGAGTTCCCTAAAACCCACTGTAACTTGGGTCTCATAGACAACTGGATTGTCGAGGCTCATGTACTGCAGGGCCTTCTGTTCTAGGAAGGATGTGACCAGAGCTTGCCTCTTTTTGGCAAGTTTTTCCTTGTGTCCAGATGTTGTATTACCAGCTCATTTTACAGCTCTCTTAGAACTATGAATGAGAAAGAATAAGTAATGCCT
Source organism: Uromys caudimaculatus (assembly GCA_028551405.1). Lineage (NCBI taxonomy): Eukaryota > Metazoa > Chordata > Mammalia > Rodentia > Muridae > Uromys > Uromys caudimaculatus. Next base: position 98,848,241 of record CM052700.1, read on the forward strand.
CCAAAGTCATCCAGAGTCTTGAGGATATACTTATTTACCTTCCTAAATTAATTAATACTTTGTATTAGCCAATCAACACATTTAAATTCCTTTGTTAAATTCTTCCCTCATGGATAATTTTTAGCAGTTATTGATTTTGCAGTAGATGCATAGGAGCTTTCCCTGTGTGTTGGAGCTTGCTGCCGCCCCGAGAAATCCCTGCCTTACACACATCACTGAGATAAAATCCACAATATGTATTCTTAATCTTTCCCCAAATGCAAGATAGTGTGTAGTGCTATTACTTTGCTTAGTGGCATGCCAGTGAACTTGAAAATCTGCATGCTGTTTTGTTAATTATGTTTTTAATTGAGTCTCTTCGCCCGAATGAGCAAAGTCACCAGCAATTAGAAATGTCGCCTGAGCACAGTAGTTCGTAAAGCTGTAGTGAATTGTTTTAGGATAACACGAAAACACAGTAGCACTCCTGGCAGTAATCTTTTCCATTTGTAGTTGAGGTTACATAATTCGGGATACGCTCTCTTACTCAGCTGGGCTACATGAGTACAAAGTCAAGTTTTCCTTCAACCTAAAGCACTTATTCATGACTTGTTAATAAAAGCAGTTCTTGTGTCCAGATAATGATTCAGCTTGTCAATACTTTCCTTTGCTTTTTCAATTCTCCAAATTAAGAAAGGTCATTCAAATTTCCCCCAAGGAGACATTGCCAAGAACATTAAACTATATTTTTAAAGCCATAAACACATGGTTTTTAAAAGCATTTTGACATCTCACAAACTATGTCAGATTTAGTCATTGTCAGTCTCCCTGGGGTAGTTTAATCTCTATTGTGTGCTGCTATCTACTCTACATGGTAACCACATTTCATGGCTGAATATTTTGCAAATGCCACACTGATACATTGCCTATGAGATGCTTCTGCCTCAAGTTCCCTTCATGTCCTTTCTTCTTCATGTAGAAAGTTGCAACTTTTATCTTTTGTAAGAAATAATGTGTAAGTATGTAAATCAATAAATAAAACATTTTTCAACTCTCTACCACCTTTCATCCTACTGAGAAACATGACTATTTGGGCCTGTGTACTCAGAGAGGACTGTGTACTCATTTATCACAGGGAAACATCAGAATCATCCATTTCTCTTTTCTTCATACCTTGCAGGACTATTTTGGAGGAATCTATTTCATATTCACTGTTCATACTCTCATGTAGCACATACCCACTTCATGCAGAGGCTATAAACGCTCGTGGGCTAATGAAAGTGTTATAAAATATCACACTCTCTAGCAGGTACATCTCTGACATTGAAATAGTTCAGTCTGAGAGTTTTATGTTTTCAGGATATGGGTCATATCAAATTAAATTACTGCATCACGTTATCAGTCCAAGCGATATGCACATAGTTACAGGGGGATTTGCTGCTGAACTCATCTTTATGCTGTATGTTCTATGCTCATACCTGGAACACTTCCTTGCAAGACTTAGTTTTGAATAAGTAAGTTCAAGAAGACTGGAATAAATGATGACTTATCAATATCATAAGCCAATGTATAAGACAGTATGACTCCAGGGAAATGGCCTGATCTTTTTATAATAGACCAGTGTGAAGTTAATAAAAAATATAAGAAAAGTGACCAAAGAATAAGGAAAACTACAACCAAAACAATAAAAATCTCCTTTAGAAACAAATTCTCAAGTGTATATAGGAAGCAACAAAATGACTGTTCAGTAAATTTGAAAAGCATAAATATAAAAGAAGGGTATTATAGTTGTCTAACAGACTTAGAATAAACCAGTCTTAACAAGGTCTGTACTTCCAAAGCACCATGGGGGCAATAGATCTAATAGGCTTTAAAAATGAGAAATAAGATATATTTTAGCTCCTCTTGCAGAAAAATGCTGTGCTCTGCACATACCCTGGGATGTGTTCTCATGTGTCTGCACCCTACCTTCAGACTTTGGTGTGACTTCCATGTGTCTTGACTCTACAAAGCTTGCCCTCTGGGCATAGACTTATAATTAGCAACTAAGAACAAAGCTTTAACAAGTTCGTTTCTTTACTATAGAAAAACAAACCCAGGTAAGCAAACAGTTGTGTGTGTGTGTGTGTGTGTGTGTGTGTGCGCGCGCGCGCTTTAGGTGCACAACTATTTGCTACAGTGGCTAGCAGGTTCTTTTTTCACCTTATTTACTTTACGAATTAGCTGTATTCTGTTTGTCTAAATGTATTTCTTCCTAGATTGAACAGTCATGGGAGTTCATGCCTGTTCTGCCTGTTTCATTTCACAGAATTTGTAATATGTGACTATGGCATTCAGGAGTTGTATGTGATCAGATTATCTAGACTGGGCATGGACCAGTGTGTTCTAAAGCAAAGAAACATAAGATGACTTAGGTAAAGGCTTCAGAGAGGGTAAAATTGTTGGACTCAACCATGTTAGTTGATCAAGTTCAACTAGGTAGACAGATTTAGGAAAGAATTTATTACATGGAACAGCACAAACAGACATTGGTGGATTAAAATATCATAGGGTTAAAGAAGTATAATGCTTCTTTCTGGCTAAAGATACATCCATGGTAAGAGGAGAGATGATAGTATGAGAGAAGAAGCTTTTGATTTGGTCTGGGAAGCTTGGCTTCAGAGGAGGACACTGTAAAAGAAAACCAGAGAGGGACGATGGTTGATCAGTAGACAGGGTAACCTTCACTGGTCATTATAGGAGCACACCATTGGAAACATTGGTTAAAGACCAACTGACAAGAGGAATGCAGTGTAACCCAGAATAATACAGAGAAGAAAGATACAGTGGATATGTTGTGCTAGATGTTGTGCGACTCTGTCTTTAGGGAGACATGAACAAATGTCTACCTAACCCCAGATAGAGAACCAACAACAGATCCAAATAAGAATACAAGAAAAGCTCAACTTGGTGAACCAATGAGTCTGACTGGGGTTACTTACAAGAATATATTAGCCATCACTGTCAGGAGTGAAAAATATACTCAAATATACCTGCATAACCAAAAAGTTCTCTATGAAAACTGGATTGCACTGCACATCTTCCAGGCAGCTAAATGGGCTTGAGAGAGTCCTTTCCAGGTATTTAGGTTGATATGAGCATCTTCTAAGAAGCTTGGCTGATTTACCTTGTCTTCTAGACAGCTCTGCTGGTCTCTGTCTTTTTCAGGTAGCTTGGATTGTCTCAGAATGTGTCTCAGCAGTCCTTACTGCTTATAGCAACTTGGTGAGGGTAGAGCCTAGTCTGTCTGCTAAGTTTCAGGGACTTCCTGAAACTTTTGAATTGTTTAATGTCTGAGCTAAAGAATGTTCTCTGTAGAATGAACTGTTTCATCTCCCTTTAGTACAGTGGTTCTCAATCTACAGCTTGTGACCCCTTTGGGAGATTCATATATCAGATATCCTACATATTAGATATTTATATTATTATTTATATCAGTAAGAAAATTATAGTTATGAAGTAGCAATGAAATAACTTTTGTTTGGTGGGTTACCACAACATGAGGAACAGTATTAAAGAGTCACAGCATTAAGAAGGTTGAGAACCATTGCTCTAAACTCTTAATTGTTCCTCTACCCAATTATAGTAGATAGACATTAAAATGCTCATGAAGAAACTAGAAAATTTAAAAAATTTAAAACTAAGTTTCTACTTTTGGTATCACATAAGTTAAAAGCAGTAAAGGAATAGCACAGACAATTCAAGCTATTTAACTTATTTGATCCACCAAATAATTAACAAACACACCTAGATAGGTCATATTATAAAATAAATATAAAATATTATTTATCAGATATTCTCATTTATTTTCAGTTATTTTTATAGTTGACTTATTTTCCCTCCTTATTCTTGCATGCTTCTGTGTACTTAGAGCTAAGTTTGACAGAAATAGCAATTTTCAAGAAACATACACACTTTGTAAAGACTGAAAGGAGCCGGAGCTGAAAGACTACATGGTTTTAGCCTAAATGAATGTCTTAATATACTACCAAATCAGAACACATGACAAAAATTTCTGAGTTATTTTATCTAAATAAGTACATGGGTGTCCTAATTTTTTCTTTAGAAAGGTAATTACTTAAATCTATAATAAGTTTGGTTTGTTTTAATTTTGAACTGTTAAGTCTTTCATGTTTGACTAGTTAACTACTAGTGAACTAATTAGCAGATGCTAAATGTAGGGAAACTGAGTTATTCAGAGATTTCAGTAGAGTCAGGGGAACAAGGTCAAAAACAAGGAATGGGTTAGGATTGGAGTTAGCATTAGGAACGGCTAATTATTGAATCCTAGAAATCATTCTGGGAAGACTTCTATATCCAGTTTCTAATTTTCACCTGGATGGAGGCATATTGAATTGGACCTAAATCTTTAATTACCAAAATTCAGAATCTAGAACATATTGACTAAACTGTTTGTATTTTCTAAGAATATAAGAAGCAAGAACTAGAAGTCAATGGCTGGAAATCATGTACATTAAAAAAAAAGGTAAATGGCATTCATACTTTTTAAATTAGGTACATTTAAAATATATTTAAATAAAGTCCTCAAACAGTAAATGGAAAGAATTTCTCTGTTAGTTATTTCCTGAGGGATAGCTGTATTTAGGACAAGAAACATGCAAAGTAACTTGATGTTTCTGGAAAATTTTTCTATTTTTATAAAGATTCACTCAGTTATTCTGTGGTTTTGCATGATTTTCAATATCTTATATTTTATATTATAATTTATAAGAGTTCCTATTTCTTAGGAGGTAAGGCAAATAGACCACAATATATCTAGTATAATCTATAGGCATGAATGGATATAGGTGCATTTTTAACTACTTGATGATCACTTTTATTGACACTTCTGGAGAGACCAACGATTGTTTCTAGCCCAATGTATAACATATGATCCAAAGGGCTAAGATATTATTTTAGTTTAAAAAGTCACTCCTCTGTTTTAAGCTGTATTTCTGTGACTTTTTCAAGATCAAAGTTTTAGGAACAACTTCTAAACACTGGGCTCTTTCTGTCTTATATGCTTCAAATAAAAAGATAGAAGAGGAATGTTTCTCCATGTGGAGAGACATAGGATATAATTGTAAACAGAGGTATTTTCCTCATTTCACGGAGGTTAAATTGCATTGACATAGTTGCTAATTTTCCACACTGGGCTCTGAACTCAAAGGATACACTGTGAATTAAGTTCCATGAATTTATTATGTTTCCAAAAAGTAAAGCAGGATGAATTTGGGTCCCATGAAGGCTGAAGGAGCCATGAGCTGATTTTAATTAAATCATTTCTCTGTCTTGTGACATTTTGTTTGCTTTTGCTTTGATATAATACCAAAAAGTGCCAAGTTTGATGCTTATATATTTTTCAATAAAAAAGAGCATTTTGTATTAAACTTTTCAACACTGTGAAAGACAGTTAAAATAGTTTAAAGAAGGAAGTATTTCTATCGACTCACAGCTTCAATGTTTTAGTCTATGTTGGATGATCCCTTGTTTTGGGACCAATGTGATACAGAAGCATGTCTGTTCATCTCATAGAGGTGGCAAGCAGATAGAAGTAGCACAAAGGGACCGGGTAACGCTTCAAAGGCATGTTTCCAGTGACCTGCTGTCTCAACAAGGCTCTACCTTCTACGGCTCTACTGCCTCTTAATACTCTATTCAAACTTTTAATTTCTTCATGGATTAAATTACTGATAAAGGCAGAATTATTCTAACAGTCCACTCACTTCCTCAATGCCCTACTTGCTAGACTTGAGGATCAAGCCTCTGATTCATAAAGGACACTTTATATGCAAACTATAGAGCTGTAGAGGTAAGCCATGCTGATAATGTAATTCCGAATATCCTGAATTATCTCTATGTCTGTCCTGCAGATTTTGTGGGAAATGTCTCCAGCAGTTGTTTTATTAGCAGCCCTATCACTTACTATCCATATTTTGATATCAAAACCAGTTCAATTGGTTGTGATATTCTGATTTGCTCAAAGACAATCTGAAAAAAAATACTGGTGAAATAAATTTTGAATAAAATGTTCTACCTCCAGATGCAATATTACCCTTTATAAACAAGTCACCAAGGACAGTTTCTAGTATCCTTATCTATATTTACACCAGATGTTGCCATCTTCAAAATCCTAGATACCACTATGCTTTAGGAAGGAGGATCTCCTACACATTCTAATCAGCCCTGTCTCAGAAGAAGAGGTAAAAAGTGAATGCTTTTCTTCTGATTTGTTCCTTTATTTGTCATTGAGTTTCAGGCTTCATTGAGATAGCATAACAGTATATTACTACATCTCAGTATTCATTTATGGTAGCCTTCAATTTGTTAATCACAGTGAATTATGTCTGTTGGGTCAAATATAATAAAGATAGTAGAAAGTGGTAGGAAAGAAAGAGATTTCTCAAAAGAACTTGGCCAATTTAGTAAGTTTTATTCTTCCATTGTTTCTTTTTCTCAGTGTGAAAAGTAATTACCCACTTCCCTAATTGCTTTGTGTGTCTGAGGGGGACTTTTTTTTTTACTTCTGCAATCATCTGGTACCCAGCATGTTGGAGACCAAGCAGAGTTAAACTATATGCAGGGAAAGCTTTTGGTTTTATTTGATGCTGATGATAAACAGTCAACTCTGCATATACCACATGCAAGCTGCTATCTGCATAATTACTCATGTATCTATGTACCAGGAAGGTGCCAAAAGTTAATTGAGTATCGTTTGAAGCACTCAAATGGTATTACCATTAAGTACTGTTGGGTGCACTTGAGTAATTTTAATCATTCCATTTCTTTTACTCTTCTTTTAAGCCTTTATTCTTTTTACACTCTCATAAAAGTTAAGATAGTAAGGTATTGGCTTAGTCAGAATGACTTCTGACCTCTTCATCATTTACACTTATTAAGACTAGGGAGGACCATCATCCATTGCTTGGTCAGGAAGTTTTCTCCAGAGTGGTGCTTTTTCAGTGGGAATGTTCAGATTCTCACAATAATCTACATCATAACGCTATATTTAAGGTAATTTTTATTCATGAAAGTGAAATCTAATTTGGAATAAAATTGAAAAACCATAAAATGAAACAGTTAATTGGCCTTTTAAGAATTCTCAGAAGTTTCACCACAGTGCTTAGGCACTAAAAGAAGGTGCCTTTGGGGGAAAACATAGTTGGTGTTACAACTGATCATTTTAATGGTTTTTGATTATCATAGGAAAAAGAGCATCATATAGGTTCACAGGGGATCCACTTCTGAGCACTCTGACAAGCTTGCAAATCAGTGAGTCTAGGCTCGCTTCTTATGTCTAGTCATGAGATAAGGACTCAATTTAGATTTGCTAGGAACACTTCAGTGTCATGGGAAATATTAAAATGACTAACAGTATCCTGCGCTATGCCAGGTACCAGTGGGCCATATGGCACCAGCGGAGTGTTCTTATCTTGGCAGACTCTCTGGCCTGGTGCCCCCGAAACATCTCCACCCGACTTGCTAAGTTCCCTTGGCGGGTCGCTGACACACCAGCCCCATGCAATGCGGTTATCTGTCACAATTCCCAGTAACCCAGGGAAATCATAACTCTAGAAGCTTATAATTAATCAGCCAGATTTTATATATCAATAAAATCTCAATTCACAAGATGCCCACACAATAATTTCAGGGCCAATTGATAATTTTACAAGCTGCCCACCTAGATTAAACAAGTTATCCCAATTATTCTATCCCTTTATTATAGTCTAGCTACTTGTGGCTATTTAAAGTCATGCCGAATCTGAATTGTCCTGTTCTTGGTTCAACTTGCTTTCTCCTTCTCCTCTCTCTGTCCTCTCTCTCCCAAACTCTTAGCACTGCCTCACTTTTCCATGTCCAATCATAGGCTTCTTGTTGTATTAATATTTAAATTAATTGGACAGGGAAAATTCTGCTATACTTCAGTGAGACTGTCATAAGAATCCAGCATTGGGAGGAGCAAAGCTGCCAATACCAGATTGTAGATGGGGATAGAAATGGCGCTGAGTAGCTAAGCAGGGTTCATGTTAGTTAATTTTAGTTTTAGGTGAAATATGCTTATTCATACCATTGAATCCAGTCATTGATAGCAAAACAGAATATGATTCTATAAGTGACAATTCTAACATCATGGAAATTGATATGAGCTTAGCAACCTTGGACACACACACACACACACACACACACACACACGTAGTGTCTTATTGTTCACTAAAGAGATTATAAAATAAAACTAATCTATTGCCACTCTTAGAAAAATATGTCACATATTAATAATAACCAAAGATTATTTCTGCACTTTCGTGTGACCTATAAAACACCATTAACACAGCAGATGGAGGGAAATGACTATCAAACAAGTTTCTATAGTCAATTGCATCCTTGGGGATGTTTAGGCAAGGTGATCATCTTGACAGATGGTTATCACAAGTCCTTAAGTTTAACAGAGATCTTCCTAGTGTTATCTATGGATTTTTACTTATGTGAGATGAGGAGTATTTCATATTTTGAGCAAGTGTAATCACTGTTCCCTAGATCTGAGGATTTAGTGATTCGTGAGTAAAGTCGGTTTATAAATTGATAGTATCATAGCATGCTAGCTCTATTTCTGTGTTTCACTTTAATGGATAATGGGATAATGATACTGTTACAAGTGATCACGGAGAGATACTGCTCATTGCCAAATGTACCTAAAGAAAAAAAGAAAAAGAAAATAAAGAAAAACAGCCCATGCTATTGTAGGCTATCATTTGCCATGGCCATTCTGACAAACCCCATGACTGTAATGCCATGAAATGTTTCTAGGAACTGCTGTTATTACCAAGTGATGCAAGCTGCAAGATTGGATTTGGGCTCTGCTTAAGATTATGCTTTGAACTTCTCTTGCTTTCACACCTCCAGTGTCATATCTAACAAATGGCTATGACGTCTGGTATGAAGAATGTTTTACTATTGTGAGAGACTATGTGACTTATTGCTATTTACAACTGTTGGTGAGCAATAATAAAATTATGCTTGCAATAATTGATACAATTATTTTTTTGAAAAAAATCTAGCATTCCAGAAGCTTCACATAGAGTGTTTCATCAAAGAGTGGGATCTTCATCCTGACTTAGGTAGAAATCACCGTTTTTTCTTTCTCTCCACTCCCAGAAATGTCGTCTCAGCAATACCAGCAGCAACGTCGAAAATTTGCAGCTGCCTTCCTGGCATTGATTTTCATCTTGGCAGCTGTGGACACTGCTGAGGCCGGAAAGAAAGAGAAACCAGGTAAGCAGTGGATTCACAGAGAGATGCTTCACTGGGTGGTACCCACGCAGCCCTGACTAGATGGTACCTATGCGGACCAGCTCCCTGCCTAGTCCCTCCCACCATTTCTAACTTCCTTTTAATTATTTAGGGAAATGCTAAGTGAGACTTGTCTTATGTTATCCCGTTATACTGATGAATGGATATGGCACGGCATAGTCATGAGTTGGCTGTGCAGCTTATCTGTCTTAATCTTTGACCTAGACTGCATTTCTATTATGTCATTTTATCTACCAGACAAAACCAGACCATTCATTTGCAATGAAATTTCTAATCTAACAACTCTTACTTATAATGGACATTATGTCCCCTTTTCATAAACTACTTAGAACTTTTTATTTTTACAGAAATATGTGGTTTTCTAATATTTCATACTCTCAAAGATTTCATCAGAGACACACAAATCTTCATATTCCATGTGGTACAAGGGTGTAACTCGGCTGTTTGTTTCTGCATTCTAACACCTGAGGAGTGAACTTAAGAGGAAGGAAGCTTTATTTCCCTTAGGTTCCAGAGATATCAGTCCACCACAGCAGTGGTAGCATGAGCAGAGGAGCTCATGTCATGGTGTCCAGAAAGCAGGTAGAGAGACAATGTCTTCACTCAGAAATATTAGTGAGTCCCTTTGAACAGTCTCTATCACACATGATTTAGTAGCCTTAGTTCTGTCCCCAATCCCTGTGTTTTCTTTCTCTCTCTTATTCATGCATTGACTTGATTGCTGAGAAGACATCGATCACATACCCATTGTCTTATGGGAGAATGTAGTTAGAAGTAAAAATCATAGATTCTACAATTGAGGTGCTAAGGAACGAAGTTAATCATGTCTGGGAGTTCAGAGCATTTATGGATGGTGATTGCTTTTTGTTTCCTTCTTTGCAGAAAAAAAGGTGAAAAAATCTGACTGTGGAGAATGGCAGTGGAGCGTGTGTGTGCCCACCAGTGGGGACTGTGGACTGGGCACCCGGGAGGGTACTCGCACTGGCGCCGAGTGCAAACAGACCATGAAGACTCAGAGATGTAAGATCCCTTGCAACTGGAAGAAGCAGTTTGGAGGTCAGTCTTACCCTGGGCTCCTATTGCTTTAATCACTACTGTAAGATAATTTGGAAAATTTCTATCAAAATTTTTCCCTTGGCCAACTAATGTTTATATTAAATTAAACAAATGTATTTTCTTAGACTCCAGGTGACTAGACAGCTTGCCTCTCCAATTCAGCACTAATGATATCAGGGGCTGGGTTTTTTTGTTGTGTTTGTTTGTTTTTGTCTTATGCATTGAGGGTAATTAGCAACATCTTTGGCATCCACCATTTTTTTTTAATCATAATACAACTCATTTAACCAGCCAGAAAGACTGGCCTGATGTCATTTGGAGTCAAAACTGTTTGTCATTAAGAACCGTTGCTTATACAGACATAAAATCCAAAGAAAAGGGGAATCATCGGAAATGTAAATAAAGTATCAAAAAAAAAAAATATGCTCTGGTGCTCACTCACCCAGTCATGATCCCATCCCGGTCCACCCAATTCCCCCCACTTCACTCTCTACTTTCCCTTTTTATGCTCATCCTCCTTCCTTGTGTCCCTTGTGATTACTCTTTTTATTATTACTTTTTTTTTGATCCCTTCCCATCCTCCACATATGTTTATAGCTTCTCTCACTGAATCCAACAGGTCTTGCCACAGCCAACGTCAATAGACTTTTGTCACATTATTTCTAGTCACTTTCATGCTGTTCTGATCTGTCTACTTGAGACAAGTTCTCTCAGCACTTCAAATTTTAATTCAATAATCAACATTTTCATCGTTAGCCTCTTATTCAGCATTTTCCATCTTTAACTATATGCATTCATCTACATTGGTGGTTCTCAACCTGCCGGTCCCTATCCCTTTCACCGAGGTTGCCTAAAGCCATCAGAAAACACAACAGAAGAAAAATTACAGTTTTGAAGTAGCAACAAAAATAATTTTTGTTGGGGGGGTCACCACAACATAAGGAACTGTATGAAAGGGTTGCAGCATTATGAAAAGTGAAAACCATTGCTCTACATACATGTGTGTGCTGTGTATTGTGTACTGTTCATGTACATTTGCATATTTGTGAGTGCATATAGGTTTAAGGCACACATGTGTGTGGGTATATGTGTGGCCACCAGAGGTTGGTATTGGGTCCTTCCTCTGCTGCTCTCCTCTTCTGTTTCGGAAGCCTGGTCTCTTATTGAATCTGAAACTCAGTTATGGCATTAGTAAAGGTAGCAAGCCATCCCTGTCTCTGCCTCTAGAACACTGAGTTCACAGGCGGTTACCACACCTGCTCAGCTTTTAATGTAGGTTCTGGGGACCAAACTTTGATCCACCATGTGCATGAGGCAAGCCCCTTATCCCGTGAGTCATCTCCTATCCCTTTAATACAATTTCTTATGTTGTGGTAACCCCTAACCATAAAGTTATTTTTGGTGCTACTTCATAACTGTAAATTTTCTACTGTTATGAATCATAATGCAGATATCTGTGTTTTATGATGGTCTTAGGCTACCACTCAGAAAGGGTTCTTCAACCCCGAAAGAGGTCAAGACCTACAGGTTTAGAACCACTGATGTAGATGAATGTATAGGACAGTGCTCCGATCCTAATGTAAAAATCCCAAATGTCTTTCCTTATTACATCACATACTTTGTGGTGTTTATCTTGGCCACCATGGAATGTAATGGCCACAGTGTCCTACCTGGGCCATGTAGGACATACCATGGCCTAAATGTGAGTGAAGCTGGAGATGCCTATTCTACATGTAGCCTGACTTCCTCTGTGACTTGGGAGTACATTTTTATAAATGGCAGTAACTGCCTTAAAGTCCATAAAGTTCTCATAAATTAGACTTTAAATAGTATGAGGCACTGTTAAAATTCATTTATAAAAATCTTATAAGATGCATCTTAAAGGACTCATGCTTGAACATTTACAAACGTCTCAAAAATCAATATAGAATCAAAACAAACAAACAACCCTAACTATTCAAGAGAGATAGTAAGATATATAACATACATGTCTTTTGAAGAGAGTGTATAGTAACAAATAGACACTTGGAGAGATACTCAATTTCTCTGTCCAATTAAGGAAACAGAGGTTGAAATTCTGGTGATGTATTACTATTTGCCCATCAGAATTGATGGATTGAAAGTCTTATGATGCTGAAAGCCAGTGAAGATGCAGAGATGCTAGGTCATGGATTTACTGTCAGTGGAAAAATAGCAAGCCATATTAAGAAAGAACATTACTTTTGGGAAAGGTTGCTTGTTATGTTTGTTATGAAACTAAATATTAGTTGACTTTAGTATATAACTCATTGGTTTCTTTGGCTTTTTTCTCAAAGAAAATAAAACATGCTTTTACAAAACCCTGTGTATGAATTTACAGTATTTGCCTTTGTGTATAAATTCTAGGCAAAAACTAGAAGCAATCTAGGCATCTTTTATCTGATAAAAGGATAAATAAACTTTGATATATCTATACTATAGGATGTTATTCAGTTGTATAAAAGCACATATCAATATCAACTTAAGTTGGTTGCCAGACATTTATGCTAAGTAAAGAAATAGCTAGTTTCAGTCAGAGCTGGAGAGATGGCTCAGTTGTGAGGAACATCTGTCGTTCTTGCAGTGGACCTGAGTTTGTTTTCGCCACTCACAACTATCAGTACTCCAATTCAAGAGGATCACTCAGCATCTCCCAAACTCTGTAGGTAACCAAGTAGCCAGTCACAAGCATTCACATAGTTTTAGATTTTCCTTTATAGATTGAAAGTGCTGGAGAAAAGATTTGTGGTTTAAGGAATTTAGGCGACAAGGCTATGACTGTATAAGGTGACTCCTGGGTCCCTGACACTGGGATTATGTATATTGATGGTGTTGTTCCCATGCATTCACACTGATAGAACTATACAAGTTCATGTATGTAAAACTGATAAAGTCTCACTACACTCTTGGAATACCCTTTTCGCATGATAGACCAACATCATTCAAGACACCAAAATTAGGGAAATTGGGTGAGGAGGCTATGGAATTTCTTTGTGTTATTTCTTCTAACTTCATGTACTATGGCTTAAATACAACCAGTTAACATCAAAACTGTGTCCTTATTATCGTCACGGTGAGCTTTCTTAAGGATTTTCCTTTCATTGTATTGTGCCTTTTAGCTGAGTGCAAATACCAGTTCCAGGCTTGGGGAGAATGTGACCTCAATACCGCCTTGAAGACCAGAACTGGCAGTCTGAAGCGAGCTCTGCACAATGCTGACTGTCAGAAAACTGTCACCATCTCCAAGCCCTGTGGCAAACTCACCAAGCCCAAGCCTCAAGGTAAGAAGTTGTCCTTCTGACAGTCATAATAGACTGACAGGCTCAGGCAAATCCCAAAGATTCTCAAAGAGAAGGTAAAGTGAGTTGCTTTAGGACAGTAACTGAAGAACGCCCACTGGCTGAGCACACTTTCAGGAGGCAGTCTCTGAGTTCTAGTGGGAGGTCTCTGCATACATGAACAGGAATACGATGGAATGCCTCAGCAAAACATGGCAGTTAAGATGGGTGTTGCTTGGATTACGACTGGTACCCTAAATTTTTAATTAAGACAAGATAAATAAACTTACATAATTCATAATGCAGAAAACTTTAAATGAAACCTCTCTAAGACTATTTATAATATAATTTTCGCAGAACCAGGAACAATACAGTTTATATTTCTTATCTCCACTACATAAGATGGTAAGGTTTATATATTTTGTACTTATTTCAGAGCCTTTACATGCTTGAAGTTATTTCAACTTTCCAAGCCTATTCATCACAGAAGTCTAAATGTGTGTGTGTGTGTGTGCGCGCGCGTGTGCACGCGTGCGCACACACGCACACACACACACACATACACACACACACACACACACACACACACAATTACTTGTTCCCAGAATGCCAGGCTCTGCATTCATGCTGGAGATGGTAAAGCAAGACTAACATAGCCATGGTTTCATGCCAAGAGGTGGCAAATCCTTTCATTTCAAGGGTATAATGGACAGAATTCTGTGTCTCCCGAATCTCTATTTTCAAGTCTAACCCTGACCATCAGAATATGACTATATTTACAAGTATGGACTTTCAAGAGATAACTAAGTTCAAATGAGGTCATAGGAGTGGGTCCAAATCCAATATGGTTGATTTTCTTATAAGAAGAGACTAGGAAACAGACACCCACAGAGGGAGGGTCATCTGAGGACACAGGAAAAGTGCCAGCCACAGAGAGAAGTCTCACGAGAAATCAGGTCAGTCCAACACTTTGATCTCAGACTTATAGTCTCTAGAATTGTGAGGGAATGCACGCCTATTATCTTTGCTGCCCGTGCTGTGGTTCTTTGTGTAGCTCCCCTTGACAATTCATGGCATAAACTTCAATGAAATCCAAATTAAAATATCCCCTTGACCTCTCCTGGTACTTGACTCTCAAAATAAACTTGAAAATTCATCCTGTCAGATTCATTGTAAGGAGAAATTCAGATAAATGCTGATGGTTAGCCAAAATAAGAGAAAGGACTCCCCTAGAAGCTGAGGATGGCTAGTGTTTGTACTGATGACAAGAGGGGGTTCTTTCCATATGCCAAGCTTTTCATCTTTTGATGGAGTTGACAATGGAAAGGGTCACCTCCAATCTCAGGACGCTGGGTACTGTGAGACCTCAGACACTGGATCTGAGGTTTTGGTTGCTTTCCCGGGGAGCTTTATCAATGTTCTAAGTGTTAACGTATGTAGCCACAACCAGCTAAAAAGCAGGAGCCATTTTCAGAAATGGAAGAGTTCAGATATTCAGTCTTTAGATTGACTCATTCAAAGCAGCAATTGAACCAATGTGGCATCAAGAGAGAATTGAAAGGGAGAAAACTTATGGAGTTCTCTTTGCTCTGGCACAGTGATTCTCTAACTGAACTGTGTTCTAGAATTTTCCATGGTAACATGAAAAATTCCCACTGCCAAGATTTTATTTAGACCCACCAGATCACCATTGGTTCTATAAGGATGAATGATTCTTAGAAAATGTTACACTGCCAAAACTGAACAGTGCTCCTGTTCCAGATGAAGTCCCCTGACAGAGATGTGCCATCCCTGTGGCCATGTAGGAAAGGAAATGCAAATTGACAAAAGAGGAGGAAAAGTTAGAAAGAGCCCAAGGTGACGGTGCGGTTGATGAATATAAAAGCTGTCAAAAAAACAAAAAGCAAAAACCCCTTAATAGACCACAGCTGAAAAAGATCTTTATGGATATTCAATAAACATAATAGAAGGAGCCTCCATTTTAGTTGGATTGTTGAATATTTAGGTTATATTCCTTTTAATAACCTAGTGACAGTTGATGACTTGAAAATATGATGGTGAAAATACTTCAAGTTGATAGATGTTCTATATGGTTTACTCATATTAAATAATGAAGTCTAGTAACTAATTTAAAATGGATTACCCTGAGTGTATCTCATGTTCCAGAATTCCTTTTGAGGCATTTTATAGATAGGCCATCCAAATATAATCTTCTCCTTGCCCTAACAGGCCCTTGTTAAAAGTAATCAATCTTTTCCATCTAAAACAGTGAAAGATTTCATAAATGTCATTTTGGTGCTACACAATCGTCACAGAGAATAAATGTTATTATACAGGATGAGCCAGGGAGATGTGTCAGAATGGAAGTTTTTTAAAAAATTGGATACACACATTCTTTGATGTGTTTTTCTTTGTTTAAATAAAAGGCAACCAGAAACACTTGGGAATTATATATTTTCATACTGTTTCTAACTAATGGTGCATCGATACTGCAGCCTCCTTTTCTGTATCTTCAGTCTTGAGAGAGCTCATTCTCTTCAGATGGTGGAAAAGCAGATGCTACTGAGTCTGACCATCCATGGTCATTATCATGGTTGTTTTCCCTGCTGCACATTGATCTAGCTTCCACACAGATACTATCTTATAAGGTTCCATGCAGCATTATTAGAACGGAGACAGACAGACACTAGTTAATATCCTTTCCCAGTGGCGTATCTCTCAGGAATAACAGAGTCAAGATTTGGCAGCTCTACATTTATACTTCCTTCTCTTGCCCTGCTCATAGATGACTGAAATCATAATAATATGAGCTCAGCTCTGAAGTTTAATTTTTCTTTGGTCTAAGAGAGAGCAAGTGGGCTGTGTGGGAGAAGATATCTGCCCCGTTCACGCACAGACATTATTTGTAAGAATTCTGGAAGACATCAGGTATCGGATGAGTGTCAGGAGAATCAGGGCCTGCCCTATTTTGCTTTTCAGTGTATCACTTGTGCCCAAAGCAAGAAATGCACATAGTAGATGATTAATAAATATTCCCATGGTAAATAAATGCTAAGATGGAGAAGGCTCTGCTCATGAAGCCCACCAGAATGTTGTGGAAATGCCAATATTTCTTTACCAAAGCATATTCTAAAATAGCATAATATAAATGACTTCCTTCAGTCAACAAAGCATAAGACATAAGTCCTTTCTTTTATTTTAATTTAGTCTAGGAAGAGGGCAGAGAGCAGTAAGAACTCACTAGTTTTAACTGGGGACTCTGATAGGAACCCTTCCTCATTTAATTTGAATCTCAAAGCAACTCTGAGCAATAGTGTTTATTTACCCTAAGTGGTATGAGAATGCACATGTTCAGAGAGGTTCATTGGTTGTGCCAGAGGCTCCACAGCTTGTGAACCACAGACCGGGCACTCGGGTCATCCGCAGATGGTATGGGAGATGCCGTCCTTGACCTTGCTTCTTCAGCTGCACCATGAATTTCCCATTTTGTTAGCTCATGAAACTTTTATCATGTGAGACAGTCTGTTTTCTGTCTACACTCAACAAATTGCAGAGGAACTTCTGGGAAGTTGCCTATCATCTGATCTAACGTAATAAATGAATATAGCAAAAAAATTGCGAGCTCAGCCACAGCCATCCTGTCTAGAGTCTAACAGCAGAGCTGGAATTCCAAGTCTTGTTCTTGTTTGTCTTTTGGACACATTTTCTTTTCTTATTTCATACGGTGAGATCCACCTGAAAGGGACCGTTTTTAATAACTTTCAGACTTTCCAAACTAAATGGCATAAGATATTGTGGTTTTGTGGAAAACCAGTGATCCTTAGAGCACATTTAATTATTTTGAATATTTGAGCCTCTGAGGTTTAGCCTCAGCCCCATCTCCCCTGTGGCTTTCATTTCTTTGTTTAGATCTCTCTCTCTCTCTCTCTCTCTCTCTCTCTCTCTCTCTCTCTCTCTCTCTCTCTCTCCTTTCTTACAATTTAGTTCAGAAAATACTCTTGGGTTAATATAAAGACTATGTAATTACATTTCAAAGTGGAACATGGTTGTTGATAGGAATTTGAACACTCACTACTAAGTAGAGGAAAACCTGGACACTGCCTTTGAGACTTGACCATTGCCGATGAGGTAAAAGTCTAGAACAGACGATTAGAAGAGACGGGACCTAGGATGTCTTGAGTTTTCATTTCCATCTCAACAATTACAAAACTGCTAATGACCACATTCAGGCAAGAATTGCGCTAAAATTCATTCCAGCTTTCTGGCAACCCAGCCTCCTAAAATGTAGAAAAGATACTTGCTGCTGCTCTGTCTACATTATGCAAATCCCATCCTTCAGGCTCAGCCCACAATCTCAAAGACACAGGGTATCTTCTTGAATCTCATTATTTAAGGATTCCCACATTTGTATGTGCAGAACTCACTTACACCAAGAAGAATTTCTTATGGCATATCCAGAAGAAGGGAGGAGCAACAAAGGGATAGAAATGGTACATAAATGGGTATCGTTCTCCTAAGGGTCCATCCAGGCAGTGTTGCTTTGAGGGCCTACAGAGATAATCGGAACTTAGCTAATTATTACCACCTTGCAGTGAAGACCCGGAATGAATGTATTGGAGACTACAGCTTTTATTTGTTTATAAAACAAAACCATTTTAATTAATGAAGGTTAATTTAATCAGGAATACCCTGTATCTGCCAGTGATTTTAGCTGCTTCAAGATCCACACCAGTTGGCTAAGCAGAAGAGAGACTTTTCAAGGGTATTACATAGTTCAAAGTCTCTCCAGGAGACTAGTGGATCTGGCTTGGATAATGCAAGGCCGGTAACAATGCAGCCAAAAGCAACAGATCCAGAGAAAATATCTAACACCCCACATGGGGTTGTTTTAGCAAAAGCCTTCTGCTAAATTAACCCCTGCTCAGCACGTGCAATGCAATGACTCAAAGCCTGAAAGTTCTTTCTTAGCTCTTTCACCAACCCAGATCCTTCTACCTCCTTTGTGTGGGAATGTCTAATATCTTCAAATTTGGTCCCTGTTGTGAGGTACTCATATATACTTTCATATCTCATTTAAACACACCTGCTTGATAGATATTAGGCCTAATTTAGAATCTTTCTGAAAGGGAGTCTGGGAAATGTAGTTGGTTGTTCAGACTACACCTATAAACACAGGATGACCTGTTGCAGGAGTCTTGGATTAGTATTTAGTGGGCTGATCATTCAGAGTGGGCAGGAGTGCACAATGTGTTGGAGTCTAGCATCCTTCTTTTCTTGGAGTAGAGGAGGTATTGTTGCCATTTCATGGAGACAGCAGTGCCTAGAGAGGTTCCATGCAAGACAATGGATATATTTACAATAGAGTTAAGTCTCTTCTTCTGGAAACAATCATTGATTTTCTCTCATGGGACTAACTTAGCTGTATTAAGAATGAAAAAAAAAAAAGGAAATCAAAGTTCCCCCAAGCAGATGGTTCTGTAGGAAGAACCACAGCAAAGAACTCAGGAGATTTTCTGAGTTTCATTTATCAAGGATTTCCTTTTCTTAAATGATTGGATCACTGTGGAATTAGGAAATGACCTGGACAAGCAAGGGCTCTGGGGGGGATGGTGGTCCTACCGTTTGCCTCATCTTTGTGAATGGTGCAGCTAGGAAACAGACTTGCTCCTTTAGCTAGCACAGGCCTGAGGGGGCTGGGCCTAGAGCGTGTGTGGGAGCTCCAGGAAGCTGTGGGTTGCAAGCGACGTTATCATTCTAGACTATCCTAGTACTTTGAATTATGCCGTATGTAGCAGTTTCTTGTTGTTGCTTTTTAAATTAGCTGCATTAGTAATATCTTGAAGTTCCTTTAGGGCTTGTTTAGTTGGCAGGGTGATCGTTGGCTTTTGAGTTGGTCTGGCATTGTGGGCTTGT
Organism: Uromys caudimaculatus; assembly: GCA_028551405.1. Taxonomy (NCBI): domain Eukaryota; kingdom Metazoa; phylum Chordata; class Mammalia; order Rodentia; family Muridae; genus Uromys; species Uromys caudimaculatus. Next base: position 98,867,833 of record CM052700.1, read on the forward strand.
CCAAAATGTTCCTGGGACACTCCATGGTGGAGGTATAAAGTTAGATGTCTACCCTGCAGGTGGTTGAGGAGATGAATGGAAGTTGGTCTGCCAGCGCTGCTACAACCCACAATCTGCTGCCAGGTTCTTTTTAAATTTCCCTACTCATGATAATGCCTATTCCCCCCACCCCCTCAGCTTCCAGTGCTTTCTAAAAGTTTTCCATCACCTTGCTCTGTCTGGGATAGCTGCCTAGCTTTCTCTTAGGTTTAATGATTCATCTTTACAGATCAAAAGAATCACCACTGTCTGAAAGCCAGGCTCTGTTGTGCACAGTGTGCAGCTCTTGGCAGCTGACTATTGAATGGGGAAATAGGTCAGTAAAGTGATATTCCCAGCATCCTCCATGCTCTCTGCTCTAAATAGAATTTTTTTTAGTATGTTCCTTTGAAGATAAAAGAAGTTCCTCAACATCTTTCCCCATTTTATTTATGTTTTGTTTGGAGGGGGATGGGGTCATCAGCAGGAAGAGGAATAGCTTTCCTGAGCATACAGATTTTCCTAGGCTCTGGCAGTTTTCACAGTGTGCAGAGATTGCATTGGGTAGAGTCTCCATGCAGAATGACTCAGGACCTGCCCCCATCACCTAGATGCTGAGTGGAGAGCAGGATGATGAAGACCACAGTCCTTCCATTTGAGCAGCAGAAGAGGCAGGATGGAATATTGTATTGTAAGACTCAGTTCTTCATCATCAAAGAGAAGCCCCTTTCCCAGTTCAGTTCAGGCTCAGGTTTTCATTGTGTTGCTACTTTGCTTATGAAAATCTTTGACGGCACCTATAATTTTATTTCCTACTTATAATATTATACCCGATGCAATATTTGGTTCTGTTCCTTTCATGTCAAAGTGATATGCTTTGTCCTCCACATTCTGACAGTAAATGCCACATAGCCTTGTTGTTAAGATGAAATGATGATATGTTGTACATATATATGAAAGTCTCAAAATATAAGTGAAATATTATTTTAAAAGACAAAATGAAAATGCAGACCCTAGGTGATATGCTTGGTAAATGTGCAATAATTTTGAGATGACTTTCCTATTTTCTGTTAATCTAGGCATGTTTGTTTGTTTGTTTGTTTGTTTGTTTGTTTGTTTTAAAGCAGTATGACTGTGTAGGTCATAATGGCCTAGAACTCACTGTGTAGCTTGGTTTGGCCCTGAGTTCACAATCCTCTTGCCTTACTCTCCTTAATGGTAGTACTGCATGGCAGTGTACCACCATGGCCAACTTTAAGGTGGGTATTTACCTCAAAATCTCTGGTGTTAGAAGACCCGTGGTAATTGTAGTAGTAGCTATGAGTTACTCATGCAGTTCATAGCTTAGTGTCGTGTGTACACATGATACCACTGAAGAGGCACAAAATTCTCAAGTATATCCTGCAACTTCCAGTTGTACAGATGGGGAAACAGAAGCTTTAGAGATGTTAGGGACTTAGGACAGGATCCCATCATAACAAGCAGAGCTGAGGACTTACACGTGTAGCAGTTTGAGTCTGGAGCTCTTGTATTGCAAATGATCCTCCCCCCGTATATAGTCAATACAGATTCCATGATTCCTATGCAAAAATGGTAACGTATTCCAGACATATCCTACATCTTTACCAGCCTTCACAAGAATCCTCCTGCCCAGGCTGGTACCTGATCTTTGCTCCTCACATCGTCCATGTGCTCTGCACGAGAGAAGCCAGGCTCCCAGACTTCGGGAGATAGATGAATGGGGCTTGACCAGAATGAGTGGATGAGAGGGTGGAGGGTGTATATGGCTATGCTGTCTTGGCCTAGCTCACGTAGGCATGCTCTTCATGCACTGACTTCCAGTCTCTGCTGAGACATCACTGCTCAAAACTCACCAGGAAGAAGAGTCTCTCAAGTGTTTAGATCTTTTCCTTACTCAAGAAATTTTGGTCCTGCTTGCAAAGGGAGACCTAAGACGAGGAACTATAAATATTTGTAGTGTTTACTCCACTCTATGTCTGCTTTGATTTCCCTGGATAAATTCCACACTTGAGAGACTCATTAGCTGTGCTCACAGAACATGATATAATATTTAGTATTAAGGAAGGCAGCATAATAGAACAATGTTCATAGTAAACACTTATTGTGCTGAGGATTCTGGGCTTTACCTCCCCTGAAGGATTTTTATTTCTTCCTTTTAATTTCTGAATCAAGAATTAAGTCTTATGTTCTTTGTAGCTTATTGTCATTTTTTGAGTATCATAAAAGTAGTTTAATTTATTGGATATTTGTTATATGACAAGCTTTATGCTAATTTATTGACATGGCTTGTCTCCCTTAATTCTCACAGCAGCTCAAAGATGTTTTATAATATTTTACAGTCTAGGAGTTACAATTTGTTTAAGTTTACCCTGTCAATGAGTGATGTAAGCTTGAAACAAAAGTTGAGATTTCTTCACTAAGAACTCCCAGAAGAATTTTTTTAAAATATAAGATTTATAAAAATTAAAATCAATAATATTTTTTTCTTGTCTTGTGATAATTTGAAACAGCCAGACATATGAACATATTTCGATCCATTTATGATTGAGTCCTATTAGACTCTTCCTGGATTAAAGTTTCTTCTTGCATAGTGTTTACATTGAAGCCAAATGACAACTTTTAGCACTGTATTTATCTAACTGAGGTCCTACAATGAAGAGGAGTAGATCAAGCCACTCTGCTATACCAGAGGCCTCCCAGGTAGAACCAGATCGTCTCTGCTCTGCTTTGAGATCTGTGCAGGCTCTGTTGCCTGTCCAGGATGTGAGGCACAGCTGTCCTGGTAACAAGTACTGTCAGGAGGGACTCATCCATACTCCCAGCAGTCCTACTCAGCTCTGCACTGATGCAAAGCTGGCAGGAATCTATGGGGAAATTAAAGCAGACTGGCTGGTGTTCAGGACACAGAGGCAGCAAAAGGAAAGAGAATAAACAAAAGCTTTTCCTAGAAGAGTAAGCATTATTCATAGAAAAGCTCATCAGACATCCAAGGCTGGGAGCATGTTAAAGTGTTCCTGGGGCGTCCTGCTTAGACACGCAGAACACATATTAACGTGATCATAATCTTCACTCTTATAAGACAGTCTAAACCTATTTTCATTCTGGAAAAAAAAATAGAAGCTTCTGTTTTTCAGACTTTCATCTAGATACACAAGAATAATAAATTCAGCAGCTGTGAAGGGTGCTGTCAAGAGAATGTGGAAGATTCAGGGAGAGCAATTAAGGTCTAGTCTTCGCTGTGCTACAGATGGGTACTGTAGTCTCATCTGCTTGGAACCAGGAGTGCCAGTGTGGAGATGGCTGAACAATACTAATGTCATGTGCTTGTGTAACTATTACCGAACTCAAAAGCTGACAGCTTCTAGTGTTAATATAGAGTTGAATACGAAATAATAGATTTGACTGTGATGTTTTCATACACACATGGCCCTCAAATAGTCTCCCTTGTTTTCATGTCACGTATCATGTGCCTACATATATAGATCTGGATTCTACATATGGCAGAAAACATGCAGTAGTTCTCAGTCTCCCTTTCTGTCTGCTTCTTATTTTAATGTGTGTATATGTGCACATGCATTTGTGTATTTGTGCATGTAATAGATGGGGGCTGAGGTTAGGTGTCGTTTTCATTAGCTTCTCTACCTTGCCTGTTGAGGCAGGATCTCTTGCTGAATCAGGATCACCAGTTAGACTCGGCTGGTTGGTCAGTGAGCCACTATGTTTTGCCTATGTCTCCATCATTACCTATGTTGAGGCTACAGACACGTACTGCAGAACCCATCCTTGCAAAGCTCCTAGAAGCTCAAGTCTTTGTACTCGTGTGACAAGCACCTTGCCTGTTGAGCCATCTTTCTAGCATCAGCCTCTGTTGCTCACAATACCAATTAGATACGTTTAAAATAAATTTTCTCCTGTAAGACGAATGAAAAAAGCAGGAAGCATATATTTTCACCTTCTATAGTAGATCTTAAGGACACACACACATTAGCTGGTTTGGCAATAATTCAGTGGTGTATTAGCTTGCTAGAGCTACTATAACAAAGCATTCCAGACTCAGTACCTTAAACATGCATACATTACTTCCTTTCTTGAGGCTAGACTTAAGCGATCTATGTCTTTGTAGATTGGTGTCTTCTGACACCTCTCCATTTGGTTTGTAGATGGATGCTATCCTCTTGTGTTCTCCTCTGTGCTATTGTCTCTTCTAATGACACCAGTCACCAGATTCAGGCTACATCTTAATTGAATTAATCTTTCAAAGCCTCTGTCTCCAGATATATTGACCCCAAGAGATACACAGATTTAGGGTAACACATTTAACCTGCAATACTTCATTTTATTGATGTCTATAACATTTAAAAATAATTTATATTTATTCTTCTCTCATATATTATATCCTGACCAGAGTTTCCCCTCCTTCATCTGCTCCATGTACCCCTTGACCTTTCACCCCCCATACACTCTTTTTTCTATGCAGAAAAGGAAAGGCCTCCCATGGCATATCAAGTTGCAGTAAAATTAGCTACCTCCCTTCATATCTAGGCTGGACAAGGCAACTCAGTAAGAGGAAATGGTCCCAAAAGGAGGCAAAAGAGTGAAGGAGAATCCCTGCTCCCAGTGTTAGGAGACCCACAAGAACACCAAGCTACATAATTGTAACAGAGGACCCAGGTCAGCCCCATGCAAACTCCATGGTTGTCAGCTCAGTCTTTGTGAGAGTCTATTATCCCAGGTTAGTTGATTCTGAGGGTTTTCTTGTGGTGTCTTTTACCTTTCTGGCTCCTACAATCCTTTCCCTCTTCCACAAGATTCCATGTCTATACTTTTTGACTCCCCACGAAAAATCCATATGGAAGCAAACGAGGAACAATTATTCGGAATTATTAGTATGCAAAAATCTTCACATCCTAAAGTTTAAGCTTCTCATTTGTGAATCATATTTTTTCCACTGTCATATATTAAAGTATTGTCAGGTGTGGCAGTGGAAAACTGTGATGAGCTAATTGGAAATGCAGCATTTCTACCATATCCCATCTATATAATCACCTATAATTTGGCAAATATTCTACCTGAGTCCTCATTTCAGAAATAGGATATTAAATATTGACATGTTTTCCCTATTGTTTTGTGGAAGAAGTCAGTAGGGAAACCACTGCTGAGTGTAAAACCATGATGGTGGCCCCACAGACTCGGGGAGGCAAAAAGGGACTTTTGCTGAAAACGAGAAAGCCAAATATTTATTTCTCATCTCTGTGAGTGAGTACGTATAGTTAAGAGATGAGAATTATGCAAGTAAATTAATGAAATAATAATTAAATGTGTCCATTATCTACCTGGTATACACAAGTGTCAAGCCAGTCAGTGTCCCTGACACACCAGTGTTTAGTCAACTTGTCTCTTGTGTTGACTGAGAAAACAATGAAGGCCTCATCTGCCCCACTCCCAAAAGGATGTGGGAGGTTGGGAGGGAAACGAGACTAGGATGCTTTGTGGAAAGGAATCTTAAATTTCACAAAGTAAACTTGCTTTACAATATTTTCTTTGTCACTATTATCAATTCACACTATTTATTGCCATTTGCTTATTTGTTTACAATAGTTTATTGACAGGTGCATGAGTTCTTTTGGGTACCTAACCTCTTTATGGACTTTTAGTAACTTGCCTCTATTTGGTTGCAATAAATAATCCTCCTGTATTGTACCACTCTGCACAATATTTAATATGGTATACACTATTAATCATATTAACATAGCATACATTATTTACTATATTACATTATAATAGTTTAATATCTAATATATTTTAGTATTTAACAATATTTAGATTATATAATTTAAGTGGAACTACGTGAAGATTTAATGAAAGTCATCATTTTGGAGAGCAAGGGCAACTATAGCCTGGATCAAGGTAGAGAAAAGAGCCATCAACTCATGGTTCCACAAATCTCAGCATCAGCTTTGAGGTGTAGTGTGAGGAATTATACATTTCTTATGAATGAGGTAGCTCATTCTTAAGTGTCAGTGAGTTGTTTTAAATATGTCCACCAAGCACAGAAAGGCTCTTGATGACAGGTAGACGTCAGGAGGCACGTACACTCTTATTTTTCTGTATAGTGAGAGGTTCCTGTTCCTTTGGTGGGTTCCTGTCATTTACTGAACCATGTTCATAAAGCAAACCCAGTAGTCTCCAGAGCTCTTAATGGGCAGTGTACACCTTTGGGTCTTTTATTTTACCTCTTAGAAGGAGAGAATGACTTATTTCTAGTCTTGTCACTGATTTCTGCCACTGCTTTACCGAATCAAAGCTACTTAGCTCAAGCCAACAGGAAACAGGCTGATATTTGACATCATTTCCTCTCATAAGTTCCTTGTTAGTTTTCTTTATACAGAGCAGCCATGTGAGATAGAAGAACCATATTATATGGCTCGTATTAACCCCTCTTCATTCTTCTCATGGCTAGTCGTAGGCAGTGTTCTATTGCTGTGAAGAGATACCATGCTCACTGCAACTCTTATAAGGGTAAGCATTTACTTGAACACTACTTACAGTTTTTGGAGATTTAGTTCATTTTCAGCATGGCAGGAAGCATGGCAGTGTGCAGGAAGCATGGCAGTGTGCAGGCAGACATGGTACTAGCTGAGAGTTCTATATCTGGATCTACATACTGCAGGAAGAGAGAGACACTAGACCTGGCTTGAGCATGTGAAATCCCAAAGTTTATCCCGAGTGACACACTTTCTCCAACAAGACCGCACCTATTCCGACAAGGCTACATCTCCTCGTCCCTGTGAAGCACATCTACTCCCTAGTGACCAAGCATTCAAATATATCAGCCTGTGGGGGCTATTCCTATTAAAACTACCATATGGTCTTTCTTCTTTCCTGTCATTTTTGCTAAGAAACTGAGACAAACCTGGTCCAGAATACTCAACTCTCCCCCTCAGTGGGAAAGTATTGGTTCTTAAAGTCTTTAAATGGTTGCCACTCTCTTAGGGCTGCCTTCTGATCCCATTTCTCTCAGATTTCCCTAATACAGAAAACGGATGAGAAGTTTATTCTGCCAACTGCATAGCAGTTGTTCCTAATGGACTGTAGAGAGAAGAGGAAGAGATGACTCATGCCCTTTGATTATTCAGTTTTGAGAAACAAATTTACAGTATTAGGATTTCATAGAAACCACTGATAAGAATTTAGATTAGAACTTACAAGTCAGAAGTTGCCAATACAGATCTGGAGCTTTAAAATGCCTTATTGTTCTTTTTAGCCCATCATCTCCCAATAATCCATACTCAGAGAAAAATTTAAATGCACCTTGATTTGAAGGCAAAAATAACAAAATATGATGACAGCAATCCAAATGAACTAAAAAAGAAGAAATGTTTAAAAAAAATGGGATACTTTATTTCATATCAGGAATACTACTTGGTTCTGTTTTAGAGTTTATACAAGTGGCAAAGAAAGTAGATTCAATAGATGTTTTTAGATTTATTTCTTTTTATTTTATGTGTATGAGCATTTTGTCTACATGTCTTTCTGTGAACAATGCATGTATCTAGTGTCCACAGAGGTCAGAAGAGGGCATCAGATCCCTGGAACTGGAGTTATGGACTGTTGTGAACTACTATCTGGGTGCAGGGAACTGACTCTATGTCCACTGCAAGAGCAGCAAAAACTTTAACCACTGAACCATCTTTCTCGTACTCAACAATTTTCAGTGCATTCCTAATAAAAACAATAGGAAGAACTATAAGTAGGACTTAGCAATGTTTCCATATTGTGAAATGATGGACAACTCCTGTTTAACATGTAAATGCTTCTACATTGTTTATATGCACTCATGTTTGAAAAAGAAAAGTTATTAATATTTCTAAGAATATGAAATAACTCGGAAGCAATTATTCTTTTTTCACATTGCTTCGTATACATAAACATTTTTCTTCTTTGTAATTTGTTTTCCCTGTGGATACTCTTTCTTTTATAGCACAGGAATCTGCTGTGTATTTGCAGTAAATTAGCAAGAAAAATTAGCCTTGGGGCCATTAAAACAACGACATAAACATTAACATAAATGATGTTTTTGCTATACTTAAAAATTTGAAAGACACACATAGAGCAATCGCAAAAACATTTTTTAAAATTTTGTAATAACCAGATCTTTGAAGACACAGCTGTGTTCCTTCCTTTATTGCATATGAAGATCTCAAGCTGCATCTGCTCTGTAGTCGAGATAGCATGCACAGTTATTTCTCAATGAAAAAAAATGAATGTTTGGGAGGCAGCTATAGTGAAGTGGGATCTTAGAGGTCATCATCATATTCAGTACTCCCAATGGTCCTCAGTGAGGAGACAGGTTTTATTTTTGCCAATTGGCAGGAAACAGATGCAGATTGACTGGTTTCTCTGACACAGGGCTGATGTACATCAGGCATCGACATGAACCAGTGCTATAAGATAGCACTTGATTTTTAGTATGCTCTTAACAAAAGTTTCTATTTTTCTGCATGAAAAAAAAGACAGCCCAGGATGTGTTGTGATATAGCTCATATTAATTCCTCCCCGATCTTCTCATTTCCCTTGTCTTTCCTATTGGTAGTTGCAGTAATTCCATTGGTTCAAAGACCATGATAATGATAGGGTTTATACTTATGATTCATAGCAATAGGAGGTGTTTAAAATCTTACCATTTTGATGGAAGATCTTAGGACTTTATAAACACTTCTCAACACATTGTAAATACAATGATATCTCTAATCCAAATGGGCAAGCTTTAGCTCTTTTACAGAGCCACTATCATCTCATATCTCTATCCCAATTAAGAACACTATCCTCTATGAACTTAATTCTCAGCTATGGGATGGATGGAGGTTTGCAATCTCAGGAAGCTAAAATATGAGGGTGTAGTGATGTGTGCCTGTTTTGTATTGTCTACACAAGTCCATATTACATTTTAAAATGTGTGGAGCATAGATGTCCCTTAGGTCACTGAAGAGACAGAACATGTCATTCATATAGCAAGTAGCCCTTTCTCTCACACCTTCCACTGTTGCTCATTTCCTTGCAAGCATCTCTGCCTCAGTCTCAGTTCAGGTGTGGAAAAGCAATGTGGAGCCTGAGGTATGAATTAACTTTTGGCATGCCATGCCACTTGGTTCTGTTCAGTGTGAACTAAGGGGCCCCACGGTCACACATCAGTTTCTGGATCCTTCTGGCTCTTAAGACTCTGCCAAGTAGCCACTGTATGGCCATCATGAAGCAATGGGTTGTGGCCCTTGCGCTCATACCAAGCCTTCTTCTTATGGTGGTCACCTTGCAAGACTACTGAAATGAAATGGGCTTTACTCACAGGGTTTATTCAGGCCTTTCTCTAAGAAAACAATGTTAATTTTCTGAATGTGACCCACTATGTTCTCATACCAGGAAAAGAGAGACAGTAAGAAGCCTGAATAGAAAAAAAGATGGAGTCATTTGGCACAAATCCTCATGAGTTAGTTGGTCTAGTATAGAGCAGGTTGATACCTTGCATGTGTTTTAGCCAACTCTGTATGACCGTCTTAAAGAAGCTCCATCAGACTAAAAACACTATATGGTCCATAGTTCTATAAAGAGTTGGCTGAATGTATCATCAGTGGGTGAGACCCAGATTGGAAGCACTTTGGAACTGTTTGCTCAGAAAGAAAAAAAAAAAACAAGCAAAAACCAAGTGAATGCTAGTGACTATTTCAGTCGGAGGGGCTGTGAGAAGCAATGGAACTAAGCAGGGATACTGAAGCCTTCCATCAAGCAGAGGCCTGGTTTATTCCCTAGTGAGACCAGCCTGCTGCATAGGTTTCTAAGAGGACCCTCACATGATATTTGATATTCTAAATGGGGACGGACAACAAGATAATAAGCAAGTTTAGCTATGCACATAGGCAGGCCGTGATCTTGCTTATCCTTATAGATATGTCTCTAGTTCGTCTGTGTGTACATGCTCACATACACACTGACAACCTACCAAGAGCAAACACCTTGTTTGTTGACCTTGACCAACGATATGAAAATAGCTTTCCTATCGTATCCATAAGTACCTTGACACTATTTTCTTTTCTCTCTTTCTTTTAAATTGCAGCAGAATCAAAGAAGAAGAAAAAGGAAGGCAAGAAACAGGAGAAGATGCTGGATTAAAAGCCGCCACCTTCTATGGATCAGGAAAAGGACATCAGCAAACAGGATCAGTTAACTATTACATTTATACCTACTGTAGGCTTTTTATTCAACAGTTATCTGTAGCTTAAGTACACAATAGGCAAAAACAAAGAGAAAAAACATGTTTTGTAGTAGCCTTTTTTAAATGTATACCATAGTACCAGTAGGGGTTTATAATAAAGGACTGTAATACTGTTTAGGAAGTTGAGCTGTAGTACATGATAGGTGGTAGAATTGAGGTAAGTTTTGTTTTGTTTTGATTTGGTTTGGTTTGGTTTTTTGAAGTTATGTGATATTTCACATTTAAATTTTTTTTTTTACATTTTTTCCCTTGTGCATCAATTTAAATGTTACAACCATGTAAACTACTTCTCTTGTTAGATAGAGTTTCACCTAGACTTTTTTCCCCAATTCAGAAAAAATATACTAAATGAAGCAGCAATAAGATATAATCATTCTATCAGAGAGAAAGACATCATTTTCTGCCAGCGAATGTTTTCTTTGAGAGTTAGCAAATTGAGAGGAGAGAGGCAGAGCAATGATGTAGCAAAATGTTGATCTTTGTTTTTTAAGAAAAGGATTAAAACATGAAATCCTTTCACTTTGGCAGAAAAACATTTGTTTTCTTGATGAAATTATTTTTACATCTGAGGAAAAAATCTAGGAAAATAAATCAAAGTGATGCTGAATCAAACGTGCTTTGTGTGCAATGATTTCATACTGTACTTCTCCTTTGCCAGACACACTGGGAAAGACCATCATGCAGGCCAGTTAAATCCCTCATGGGCATAAGTGTTACTCAAATGTCTTTTATTCTTTTTCATTTTCTTTCATGTTTTGGTAACTCATACAGGCTGAGTACTCCTAAACACCAAACCTGACGTGTTCCAAATCCCAGACAGTTTTGTGCACAGACTTGATCTCACATGTGGAAAATTCCACCCTCGATCCCAGGGAGACTCAGAGTCAAAATGCAGGCACATAGAATCATATTGCACGAACTTGTCTGGAATTGTGCGTGCAAAGTATATAAGAATCAAATCAAGTCAATGTCAGTGTCATATCCCATCCCTGAGACACCTCATTGCATGCAGACAAAATAAAATAAAATAAAATAAAATAAAATAAAATAAAATAAAATAAAATAAAATAAAATAAAATCCTAGTACACCTCATTCTAAGCATTTTAGATAAGGACTCTAGACTTGCTTCAGTATTGAGTATTTTATTATGGAATTCAACACATTTCAATGAAGTTCCAAATTAGTCGAGTGTTTAATGCAAGAGAAAAGAGTTCATCTCTTTGATGAGTTTGGGCTGGCATGATACAAAGCAAATCAAGATCGCAGGAACAAAATATAAACTGATCGTTTACACTTAGTTTCCAGAAACCAAGAATTTCTACTCTGTTATCTACCACAAACACCAAAGAACTTGATGGCTCCCTCCTCTTCACTCTTCAGACCTTCAAGTGCAGTCTTGAGTAAACAACCCATATGTCTGTGTTTCAGAGAAATGAAATTTCTGGAAAGTTTCTGAGTATGGCTACAGAGTTGTGACAGAGTCACCATTGATCCTAAGGTGATAAAATTCAATGAGCATATACCTATATACCAAGACTGTTGCAGTCTCAGTTTTAGAGATGGTAGCACTGCATACCCACACTGCACACACACACACACACACACACACACACACACACACACACACACACACACATCCCACAGCTAATTACATGTGGTTGTGATGGTACAGTCCAAGTTGTCTACAGCTAAACTGTGCTGGCCATCTTGTCTAAGATGCCACCTGAGCTAGAAATGCTGAAAGGTCCATTTCAGCCCCCAGGTCAAAGCCAGCTGCCAGTGGGGAATTTCAAAAGGATAAACTTGTAGGCATCTTAGGTATTGGTACTTAATAAAATCAGAGCACCTTGTAAGGGGCAACTGACAGAAACATGATGAGTAAATGTAGTCCTTCCATGTGCTGGCCTTGACAGGAACAGACGCTCATGGGGATGGACGGGAGGGAGGGTAGGAAGGCAGTGTCTCAGCTGGGGTTTTGACAACGAAGCAGTAGGATGATGAAAGAGTTGCAACAAATCTGGTTAGACTTCAGACTAATGCTGTCACTTATCATCATGTAAGCACAAGCAACACGCCCTGATCAATAATGAATTAAGGTGAGCTAGAACAGGCTCTCCCATGGGAAAAGCATCCCTGCAAATAACCCTAGAGTGCTCCTTTAGCTGTAGGACAGGGTTCTCTGCCATGTAATCCAGGACTCTTGGATACTATACAAACAGCTCCCTGATTCACTGCAGAAAAAGAAAAACTGGGGTTGCAGTGCTAATAACCCTGACAAGAGAGTGACATCAGCTTTCCTTAAACTTTGAGAATCTTGTGTTTCTTGTTAAGTTGCACATCAATGGTGTTCACAAATAGGAAAGAAACAGATGGTCACTTACTGCATACAGTACCAAGAAAATACCCTCTCTCCAAGTGTCCTCATTTTTATCAATGATATTTCCAAATTCACTGTGATTGAAAGATGGAAAGAGAAATGTAAGGAAGCCATCTTCATTTCCTCAAACTCTTAAACAAATACTTTGCATCCTATAATTAGGAACACACAAAGCAGCTTTGCCAGAACCCTGGTAAAAATACAACTTCCCATGAAGCAGAAGGGTTCCCTGATCAGTACGTTGTCCAGACCCTCCAACTTTCTGGGTGATCCTAAACATTTGATTTTGTTACCCTCAGGTGTGGGAAGAGTGGTTATGAAAGCACTGCAGCTCTATACAGTCCCAGAATGATCTCACATCTTGTTATCTCTGTTGGAAAGGAACATAACAGTGAATTTATCACTGAGGTTTTCCCATGGAAAGATTACTAAATAGGTAGGTGAAGAGTCATGGGCTTCAGCTGTATCAAGAATTAAGTTCTTGGCACTATTCTGGTTGGTTCTCTCAGTCTCTCTTTCTCTGTCTCTCTGTCTCTGTCTGTCTCTGTTGGTCTGTTTCTCTTTCTCTCTCTGAATGTGTGTGTGGGGGTGTGTGTGTGTGTAATTTTTCTTATTGCCTTCCATCCTTCCTCCCTCTCTCTTCATGCATAGAGATGCAGATTGTCTTTGGTTACAACATGACCCCTTGTGAAACTTGATACACTGCTCCTTTGAGTATGCCAGCTCTTGTGTGGTAAACCTATAGCTGGAACAGAGAGAATACTCTCAGACTCAAACACTCTACTTTGAATCTTCTTTTGGGACTTACCTTGAAGTTCCTACAATAATCTTTTTTGGCATCAACATCTCCAAACATCACTGAATCTGCCTGGTCATAAGTATGAAATCTGCTTTATACCAGATGATGCTTCACCTTTTAATGAGAAAACTATTTGAGCCTTCATTAAAGACACAGGTCAATAGGAAAGGTGGGGATCCCTCAGTGCTACACATGTTGACATTAAAACACGAATGACCTTATTATATATCAAGCTAACTTTTTAATGTCAGTGATATAAAATATCTAATTTAGTATTTACTTAAGGGGAAATGTTGTCACAAATCCCAGGTCTTGAAGCTCAGGAAAACTAACAATGAAAAATGAACCCTAATTTGAACATAAGAACATATGAACAATTGTTCATGTATTGTCAGTTTCACCCACAAGAACTGTATTACTAGAAGGTAAGTGTTCATGATTCTTATATTCAGGGGCTCAGAATCATTGGACCTGTCCTTTAAAAATACCAGCATCACAAACGGAATATTATGCCGAAGGACATAGCACCTGAACATCATTCTAGAAGTCAGGAATAACCTTCATGGAACTCAAGTAAGGGGACAGAGAAATATACTTTCCCTATCTATCTATCTATCTATCTATCTATCTATCTATCTATCTATCTATCTATCTATCTCTACCTATCTATCATCTATCTATATGTCTATCAATCATCTACCTATCATCTATCTATCTACCTATCTATCTATCTATCTATCTATCTATCTATCTATCTATCTATCTATCTATCTATCATTTATCATGCTCAAGTAATTTCTACATAATGATAATGAATTAGTTTCTTCAAAATCATTCTTTGGAAAGAATATTGACAGTTTGTACATGAGGAGGACATATCAGTGAAACATTGAGAGTTCATATATAATAAACAATAATGATCTAGTAAAGGATTATCTTAGGATATGTTCTAGCTGGGCTGCTTTCTCTGGCCTCAGTGGAAGAGCATGTACCTATCTTCACAGAGACTTGATGTGCCCAGGGTGAGGGGTATCAAAGGAGTTCCCACCCATTCAGTGGAGAAGCTGAGGGGAGATGGTAGAAGGGATTGTGGGAGGGGTGACTTGGAGGGGGTGACTGGGAGGGGACAATGAGCAGGATGTAAAGTGAATAAGTAAAATAATAATAATAATTTGCATCAAAAATAGAATTATCTAATCTGTCCTACAGAGGAAAACTCTTTAAATCCCTTAACTTTTGACACATATGACAGATAAGTTCTAACAGCTGCTGCCAGACTACACTTTTTTTTTCACGTACTTCTTTAGATTTATACATTTATTTCCCATGATGTGATGTATGCCAGTAATATGTGTTCTTTCCAAACTGTGAAGTCATATCAACTTGATTTTATAAATGTTGTAGACCACTCTAGTATGTAGTAGTTGAGGGCATTGGTGACCTCATGAATGATACTGTGACACTGTCACAGTGTTGACATTTTCTATGCCTTGTGAAATAAAGTGCAATATTTAACAAGTAAAAAGAAAGTTTCCTTGTATGGTCACTTTTTAGGGTTAGCAGGCCAGCTAACTCAGAGAACAGCTTGCCTGTCCTTTGGCCTGAAAAATGGATGTTGTTTTCCTGCTGAACTAGAGATGATTACTTCAACCAAAATTTCAACTGCAATCTAGATTTCAAGTATTTTAGTTAAAGAGAGGACAGCCTACAACTGAAGTTCTTACTAGTTTATATTACATTTTTACCAATCATCTAATAAAGAAACTTAACTTAAAATAGAAAGTTGAATTCACACTTTCAAATAAGTATATCCCAATCAAGAAATCTAACCATATAAAAAATGAGATTATTTACTTTTAAGTATACTTCCAAGGTCTTTTTGAACAAATAAGAGTCTTTAATTACAATACAGATTAATTCCTGAAAATCTCCTTGGGTGTATTTCTTCTACTAAGCAAGAATCATACATTTCTTACTATATGTAGGCTATTTTAACTCAATTTCATTAAGTAATCCATACATTCATCTATTCTGCAGTTTTATTAAATGCTAAGCACTCTTGCAGATGCTGGGAGTTCAGCAACAAACAAAATGACAAGCGCCTTGATATTCAGGAAATCGATACGCCTTTGGAGAAAAGACATACTGAGTGATTGCTGCACAACATAACACTTGATGTGTTAAAGAGTGGCCATTGTATATGTCATGACTGTCTCCATTGATGAGACCTTTGTCCTATGAGATGCTAACTTGAGGAACTGAATGCCATCATTTCTCACTCATGTCATTCTCAGAGAAACAGACAAAGACTCTTTAAGTGAAGTACTGGATGTGTAGGTGCTCTCAGTACTTTATACTTTCCATACATCACTCCCTGCAAAAGAATCGCCATCAGGGCACTCCAAAATCCAAAACCGAAAGCCACAAAGCCTTCAAAGGGCTCAACCCAGGATCTGTCCACTTTTTAAATTCAAATCTAATGATTGAATGAAAGAAGGACTCTCAAAAGGGAAGCCTATATTTTAATGACAGAACTACACAAGGAAGTTAATCAAGAGTCATAGACTATTGGAGGGCATGTTTGCCGATGAAGTGGAAACACACACACACACACACACACACACACACACACACACACACACACACACACACACGAGGAAAACCAGGCAGTTAAGAGCAATTTATTGTTGGAGCAGAGTAGTCATATATGATGACTTCTAGAGATGAGAGTTGCTAGAGAAGTAAATAGCTTAGAGAGGTGAGCAAATCTCACCCTAACCTTGGGGAAGAATTGAACAAATATAGAGTAAGGGCAGTCAGAGTCAAAAACTCTTGGATGGAAGTTTCTAGAAAATTTCAGAAGCAGTAAGGAAACAGTAGATAAATCAATGTAAACCAGAGGAGAAAGCTGAAGAGATTAGCAAAACTCATAACAATGAGCTGTGTACCAATGAGGACCAAGGACTGAAAGAATCATTATGTTTCTCTTGTGAGAGATACTATTTCCTCAAGCAAGGGAGACAGAAGATGAACATGGACAAGAGACCTTGTGGTTAGAATTTGTTCCAGGGTTTCAGGGATCAATTATAAAACTGGTAAGTATCTCATGCCATAATTTTTTCCCTCAAAGTTCATATAAGATAGGTGGCAAACAGCCTCCGATGACCTATTCTTGTTTAATAAGCTCCATGACACAATTCTCAATTTGATTCATTAATTAATGTTGTGTGACAACTCATCAAAAGAGATCTTTAGGGTAAAGTCACAGGAAGTATTTGGAGGTAAAAACGTTAGCATTAAAGACATCATTCTCCCATATTCTTAGGAATCTCAGACCAGGCAACCCGGTCAATCATTTTACCTCCCGATTCTCCAGTATATGTTACTAGTTTAACAGTAATGTTGCTCTCATTATTTTTTAAGACCTTAGTGCAATAATAAATTCCCCATACTCCAGTGGTTCCCTGGAGATTTGTAAGTTTCGGTTTCTGTAGAAGTTCGCATTCATTAATCACAGGCAATGAAAACTATTGTTTTAAAGTGATACATGCATGTGTGTGTGCGTGTGTGTGCGTGTGTGTGTGTGTGTGTGTATGAAAATTTTTCTCATAAGCACATTTATCAGCTTAGGGGATTGAGTCATAAAAGCCTGAAAAAGATAGATGAATGAAAGAGTTGAAAGAAACAGGACTCTGGGCATCTTAACAGCTATTTACATGATGTAGTTTCAATCAATTTAACTTTCAGCGTGAGAATTTCCCTTTGGAAACAGGACTTTTGATGGCCTAGCCAAGGTCAGATGGTTCCCTTATTGCCAAAGCTCATGGTCTTCTGATTGACAGCCACTAGAATCTCAAGGCAATAAAGTAGTCTTCTTCAAAGAAGGGCTCACTTCTCAGAAACATAATGGGAATGTAAGAATGAAGTAAAATAATATCCTTTGTTAATTAATTAATCAAAATATCAAAATTAAAATAAATAAATTCTAGAAATCTTTGCCTGAGTTCCTACTATACACACACTGAATGTAAAGAAAGGAGGTTGGTGAGCAATGAAGAGTCATTTGTAGTTTCAGTAGACTCCAAAGAAAATGACAGTATTTACACACAGAAAATTTTAGTCTTTTACCTATGAATGGTTAATACCATCAGTTTGACCAGTGAAATAGTTAAGGTGTGGAATTAATTTGGTGAATCATGAAATTTTTTCAACTGAGACAAAATGGTCATTTGGATCTACCTTATATTTGCGTCAGTCTGCCTGATAAGTTTTCTCTTGATTTCCCCACTCTTCCATTATTACTACAATACTGTTTTCTTGTGATTCTAAGAGATCTAATGTCACAATAGGTGGCATCACATAGAATGACTGCTTCCTAAACAGGGATGTTGTGAGCTAACTGCCTATCACATTTTAGGTTCTCTGCCTTCACCTCCTCACATTCCCTTAACATATCAAGTCCCATCAGACACTTTGTAAACCATTCTCCATCCAGTTATTTAATATGACCTGGTAAAATAATAAAGTTAGGAACAGATTTATTTTGTTTCACTCGTGTACACATTAAACCCAGGACCAGGAACCAGACCCGGGCTTTGATCCAGAGATTAAGTCCTAATTTACTTCAAAATTTCCCCTATCCTCAACTAATTAGTTTGTAGTCATCTCAGAATTGTAACCTCTTTAAGACAAGGCCTGTTTTTCTCTTTCTGACCACCTTCATAAGCACACCATAAGCACCATAAGTCCAGTCTTGTTCTGGATTCCTTATGATAGCTGCACAGACCCATGCGTGTGATCCCATTCTCCAGGCCAGGATTCCACATTCTTCTTGGCTTCAGAACTGTGGTTTCCTTGTTCTCCATGTTTCCTGTTCATGTCTTCTCCATGCTGCTACTGGTTTTTCCTACTATGCTTGTCTTACCCTCTGTAGCTGTTTCCTCTTCAAATATCTTCCTTCCTTTAGACATCTCTCATGCACGTATAATCTTTGTTTTTTAGATGCATCTTCTAAAAGCAGCATCCTCTATTTTCAAGTGAGCACTAAGAAATGGGAGTTTGTTTTTAAAGACTCAAAATGGACACAGGAGAGAGTGAAGGAACCAGGTGGGGGAAGGATGCAAAGTGTAAAATCTTTTTCACTTATATAGTACTAGCAATTGCTTTAGGTACCAAGGTCATGAGCATCCTAGAGACGGCTACTAGATGGGCCAATTAGAGGCTTTTTGGATATATAAAATAATGGAGGGTGCTAAAAACAATATCTAACACAGAAAAATATTCTTAGCATTTTTGTGTTTCATAAACCTCTTTCTATCTTCTATCTTGGGAAACCTGTGTCCTTAACAGAATACTGTCTATTAAACTCAAAATATATTTGATTATAAATGGCTCCAATTATATTTAAATGCTATTATTATTATATTGAGAAATCATGATTTTTTTGTTTCAAAATACTCTGCTTCATTATTAACAATGAAGTAGTAGCAATGCATGGTAATGTCGCTTGTGCATATCTGCAGCAACTGCAAAGTGGTAGGAGGCTGTACTTTCAGTCAAGGGCAAGCCCACAAATATTGTGCATGCTACTGTGGTTTATCACTCTTTCTTATAATGGAAGAAAACATTGAATTTCAGTTCCATTATTGGTGCACAAAAATGTGAAAATATAAAAGTGTGTTTTCCCCTAGCTAGGTCACAGATACCTATATTAATGAAGAGATAAGGGCCTTGGAATTTTCATTATAGTCAGTATCAATTTTCAGTGTTTTGTTAGGTTAATGAGAAAACTGTAGCCTAGAAGGACAAAACAAACTACATCCAGAGCTACAAACGTGAATTAGTGTTACAGTGAGCTGTCTCTTTGTATGAATTTAACAATATAAATGCATGTTAAGAAATATTTAATAACTTTAAGAATTTCTTGAGATAATTTTCAATAATATTTCATGCTTTCTTCCATGTATTCTTCTCCATGGATATATAGCCCAAGCAACGCTGAGGTATAGACTTTGATTGGAACTGAGTGGAATATTCTAGCAAATATAGCCAGGCCATTATTATGTAAATAGTTTTACACTTTAGATATTCATTTACCTTCTATGCTCCCTCTTTATATAAGGGCTCACAGTGTTAGATTTATTGATAAACTTCAGACCATTCCATCAAAATTAGGATACATTTCACAGCAAAACAAACAACAACAAAACATACTATGTTTTAATAGACAACTTCCTTCCTGTACCCAACATCTGCAGCACTGCCTGGAGCTGGTTAGTGCAGCTGAAGATGGCAAAGGCTTTTTAAAGAGCAAAGCTAAAATATGAGAGCTCGGGGAATACATTTGTGTAGTGTCAGCACTGTATTCTAGAATATGTGAGGAACTAGAATTATCAATAAAAAATACAGGATTCCCAGATAAATTTCAATTCCAAGTAATGAGTTAACGTTTCAGAATAAGCCTGTCCCAAATGAAGTATGGAACATTCAGATACAGACAAATTATTTGTAGAGAAACTGAAAGTTAAACTGTGTGCATCTTGCATTGTGTGTGCCAGTCTTAGGGCACGTTATATGGGTGGAAACAATGGTTCTTTATACAGTGGTGTGCTTGTGGTCAAAAGAATTCACTGATAAGGTTTTCTGCTAGAAAGGACATAAAAATTAACACCTGATAAGCGAGGTTATGCTGTTGTTGTTGTTGTCGCTGCTGGGACACGTGATTTAACACCTTGTCAAGAATATGGGATGGAAGGTCCTGTTTGGAGAGTATGAGAAGACAGAAAGCAAAGATTTCACAGAACAATGGAGCAAAAAGGCTAGAGAGTTCAAATCAGAGGTGAAGGAAAAGAATCAATCTTAAGGGGGCAGTCAATCTGGAGAACAGAAATTCCTCAGAGAACTTTGCTGTATTGTGAGCCCAGGAGCGCACTAGGGGCTAAGTCCTCAGGCCATGAGGAACAACACACTGCTTGAAGAAATACCAGCCTCACCAAGGAACACAGTGTGTATTGGTATTTAAAAGTCAATACTGGGAACTTCAATTACGTTTCTAACTGTAAGGTTTGAGAGATGGCGAAATAGACTAGAATGCCAGAGAATTTAGGAGATGGTAATGGATCCCTTAGATTGGGTATCCTTGCTAGGTACAAAAACTGAGCAGTAGACAAGGCAGCCAGTAACTATGACAGTGAATATTTATAACTAGGAAAGGCAGAGACAGAGGAGCCTAGTGTTTGTTCCCTAAAATAGTTATAATTCACTGCTCAGGTTTTAATTCTGGGCTATATTTTCATATTTATAATCAAATTACTGAAAAGTGGGTGAGGTCACTAAAAAGAAGTCTTTACCACAATATGGCAATGAAATATGACAATGGTCCCGGTAGCCCTTCCCCAAGTGATCTCTTGACATTTCATGATACTTTTCATAGAGAAAGGAGAACATACGATGTTTGGAGAAAATACTGAACCCAATGTCTATCTGATCATTAACCCTGGCAATCTAAAGCACTGTATGGCCCTCTGTTTCAGGGGAGGACTACAGAAACATTTAAGAAATGTGTCCTAGATACCATCCAGGTCACAGATGGCCAATTCCATCTGCAGACCCTGCCGTCCCCAAATAGTCTCAGTTCCAGAATGTTTAATTGGAATGGATATGCTTGGTAATTTGATTATCTTCCAGGCTGGGCTGTTGGTGGGGAGTAAGAACTATCACAGGAACCCCTGAAGCTGATGATCCAGTGACATCTATATATTTAGTTAAAGAGAGGAGCACTCCTTGGAGTTGACTTGATGATGGAGATCACCAACACCACTGTAAACCCAAGGAAGACTGCAAGATGTTACAGACGGAGCAGCTGTGCCAGTCCTAGCACCATTAATGCCCGGGTAATGATGCCTATGGTACACTGTAGACAGCTATTGGTTTGGTGAATCTATTTTTTATTCGAATTAAGCCAAGCAGTGGTGGGCACATGCCTTTAATCCCAGAGCTCAGGAGGCAGACTCACGTGGATTTCTTCGAGTTTGAGGCCATCCTGGTCTACATAGTAAAAGTTCAAGGACAGCCAAAGCTACACAGAGAAACTGTGCCTGGATGGATGGAAGGAAGGAAGGAAGGAAGGAAGGAAGGAAGGAAGGAAGGAAGGAAGGAAGGAAGGAAGGAAGGAAGGAAGAAAATTAAAAGAACAAGCAGCTGTATGTCTAAAAAGCCTTCTTCCTCTTTATGTCCCAAGCCCCATAGCATGGGCTTAGGAGAAAGCCTCAGAGGGAATTGTTACCCAGTCCAGCACCACCAATCACTCAGTTGTTCTCCCCAGCCCGGGGGTCAAATGATGTAACCTTGTCTCTGAGGAGAGGCACAGGACAAGTGAGAAGCAAAATAGATAAAGGGAATGGTAACTCACTTTAAAGAGGAGGGTGGTGAGCCATCCCACCCTGGAATAAATGCCAGGGAGCAGCTCAGATGTAGTGATCCAGGAAACTGAAAAGCTCACCCCACTGCAGATAGCACATTCCCACTGTGAAGCTTCCATGGAAAATGGGCCTGTATGCAGCTATGAGTAAATGAAATGGTTTACCTTCCTGTGAAAATGTAAAGGAATGATCTTCACTCTGTTTACCATATGAATGTATCATTTTAGAATGCATAATATGCTTTAAAAAGAGTAAAGGAAATGTAAATGGTTTTACAAATAAACCACTTTTTCTACATTCTCCCCTCAAAAAAAAAAAAAAAAAAAAAAAGAAAAGAAAAAGAAAAAGAAAAAAACTGCAGTTTTTATCTATGGGTTATTTTTTGTATTTTGCCTTATTATTCACATTACATATAGTATATATATATCACATAGTATATATATATCACATAGCATATATATCACATACTACATATTTACATAATACACATATATATAATGCAGTATTACACATAACATATTATATATGATGCATATATTTTATATGTAATTAATATATCATATTAAAATATAAACATTTAAAGATACATCAATAAATACATTTTAAGAAGAGAATGCTTCCTAAAGATCATAAAACAAGTAACCATGGAAAGATCATTTAAAAGGAAAAATGGCTTTTAGATTATAACAACTGAGTGGAATAAGACTCCTTTATAAAGTTCAAATGCGGATGAGCCAGTAGACACTATGAGCCGGGAGATAAAAAGATGGCGTGATGGTTAGTCTTCACCATCTTCTTACAAGAATTAAAGACACTTATGTCAAGGAATATCTCTTCAGGCTACTAGAAAAATTTAACTGAAGAGGAAAGACCCACCCTGAATATGGGCAGTACCACTGGAAAACAAAATAAAAGATTTGAGAACTGAGAACCATCTGCTCCCCAAATGTAGATCTAATGTGACAAGCTGCCTTAGCCATTCACTCTAGTGAGACTCTACCCCTGATTAAACTGTAAACCAAAAGATCCTTTCTTCCGACAATTCCACTTGTCAGGCATTTGGTCACAGTCACAGAGAGCTAACATCAGACCTAGGAGCTAAGAGATGAGAAAGGGTGGCTGGCACAGGGGAAGAGGACTGCAGCCACCTACATGGCAGTTCAAGTGTGAGTATGCTGAGAAGCATCTTCAGATCATCTTGCTTTACATTACTGGCCTCAAGGCTACTGGTGTCATGTTTAGGTATCTGCATAGGAAGAAAACCAGTGGTATGCATCAAATGAGACCAAAATACAGTTACTTTCTCCTCCACAAATTAATTCATGGATACTGTGATTTTATATATCAGCACTGTAGCATGCTTAATGTGAGTTCACTCTGTCACAGTTGACTGAAATTATTATGCTGATAGCTCATTCTTTCTGCCAGCTGGGGGTCTGTGAGCCAAAGAACACTAGCCAGTGTCACGCTGCCCGGTTAGATAATTTCCAGTGTGCAGGCTGACCTTCTCCAGCGATACTTTCGTATTTTGTAACTGTTTTCAAAATTCCTACAGTTGATATTGAGTCATTAAAAACTCTCAGAGTAGAAAATGTTCTGAATTGAATTATTTAAAATACGATCCACTTTATATAGTAACACTGCTCATTTTCATAGCAATATGTAGTTCTTCACTCTGAGGCCCGTTGGGATGAATAGATTTAAACCCAAGTTAGGAAGTTCAGCAAAATTAAACCACCAGGAAATCACATTCACAGCCAGCGGATTGTATAAGAAACTCTACTAACCTCTTGAATGTAGCCATTTCTTATATTTTATGAGCTTGGTGAGAAAAGAATGACGCCAAGGTGATGAGTACAAAGGGAAGAGTCTCTATACATCAAGAAATACCTTCAAGTCTGGAATAGCAGGTCTCCCAATATTGCTGTGAGTAACTGAAGCTGCAGATACATGTCTATGAAACAAGCGTCATTTTAAAATACCCAACTGTGCTCTTGCTGACTACAAGGTTATATTTGAGAAGATAAATTTAGAGGACAGAGATAGAGGACATGGATAAAGAAAGATTTGTTTTTTCTTTCATCTTATCATAAAGTAGAAACATTTAACACTGAGACATATTAGCTGCAATTAATATTACTAAGAAAGAAAATGTCTGAGCAACGTAGAACATCCACAAGAGACACGATGTTTCTCTCCGTATTTTGACTAGTTGGATAAACTCACATAAAGCAAATTTATCCTCTGGGTTTTCTAGACAAACTCCTGACATTTGTTCCTATGCAAGACATAAAATTGGGCTTTACTGTTTAAAATGTATTTACTTACTTTCTGTTTGAATAGTATTCTGACATATTGTTGAGTGACATGCCACCCCCACCCCACACACTTTTAGCAGTCTTAAAGAACAAATGGTGACCTATGTTGCTCAGGCAGCTGCAATAAATTACCATAGTCTTGGTGGCTTAAACATCAGACATTCATTCCTGACAGTTTTGAAAGTTGAGTTGTCTGCCACCAAGGTTCCAGGGAGTGCTGCTATGCTGTTATTCTTTCCTGCAACTGCTCTTTAATTCCTATTGCTGACTGTTTTGAACTCCATGACCCTGTTATTATGAGATGTACCCCCTTAACCTCACATAGCTAGGCATTGTGCCACAACAATCCTAGTTCGGTTAACTTAGCACTCCATTTGGTAATTGAGTCATTTAAGTCAACCACGTGTTCACCAAATGCAGATATTCCCACCTATACAAATTAAGTAGGACTTTATTAGGCAGTTCACCTATTAGAGTTCTAGGAAGTAAATAATCAATACCCCAAGTTTCTGCCAGGAGAACGTTCCCACTGCACCACTGATTTTGCTTTGACTCTCACAAGGGTGTTTATGCTTTGCTCATGTTTGATACTTTAATGATACTGCATGACCCTCAGCACCCACTGTAATCAAGCTATCCACATTCATGGAAGCAATTCCAGGTGCCTAATCTGTCTATAGAGAAAATGGATAGGAGGTCAGGCTTCTCCCTGACCATGCATGCATCCTTAAAGGTCAACGCATTGATCAAGTCCAAACTTGTATAGTAGCTATTTAGTCCAATTCTTAAAGTAAAGACTTAAAGATTAATTTAATCTAATATTTATAATTTACTTATTTAATTTGGTTTACATACTATGTGACACACACTCTTCTAAGTCTTGGGGGAAAGCAGTAAACAAAGGAGACAAAGTGTCCTTGAAGAATTTATGTGTCAAGGGATACAAAAAATTTGTACTGTAAGTTAAGCCACATGAAGTTTGTAAACCAGGATTCTTTTAAGTGGTGATAATTTATAATCATTCAGATGTTCAATCATTGTCATAGGCTTTAATGTGAAATAATCTTGGGAGTGTTTCCAACAATTGATCATGTTCCCAGTCACAGTGATGCCAGCTTCACAAAAGAGGGCAGGATGCCTGGTCACAAAGCAAGGTGAACAGAAGTTTTACAGGAAGGGCTGGAGAGATGGATACAAGAGGATAAGCTCTTGTATCTTTAGCCTTAGGAGATCCAAAGCCATCTTGTGGCTCCTGCAAGCTCTTATACATAGAAGATGTTCAGACATCAAATTAAATCTGTTTTTCAAAGAAGTTAAACATGTCACAGCCTTTTATATGGAAATCAATTTCTTATTAGCAATAGTCAAGTGGAAGTCATTCAAGGAGTCTACTCATTACCAGAGGAAAGGCCTCTCTTTTCTCTGTTGCTTTATCCCTAGCATACAGCAAAGGCTAAGCACATATGAGTTGGGTGGGGCAGACATAGGTGAGTATTTAAGTGAGGTGGTGACTGGATATCAACTCTGTTAAACTGTAATTATTTTCATGAAAGGCAGAACCCATCTTCTTTAGGTATCCACCACCTGTGCTTCAACCATCCCACCAAAGTCTGTTGGTTACTTCAAATTCCTGCATTCTAACAGCCTGTTATCACCTCTAAATCAGTATGTTTAATTCAAACAAAGACTCATCATTACAAAGCCTAAAAAATATGATGTAT
The DNA here is from genome assembly GCA_028551405.1 of Uromys caudimaculatus. NCBI lineage: Eukaryota > Metazoa > Chordata > Mammalia > Rodentia > Muridae > Uromys > Uromys caudimaculatus. The sequence continues at coordinate 98,893,775 of CM052700.1, forward strand.
TTAAATAATCAAGGGAAGAACCTACTGGCTCTCAGTCTAAAGTGCCTCATGTATATGTGATTTTTTAATTGCTTGCACAACAAATGCCTCCAGAAGAGTCAAGTAACACATAGAAATTCTACATCATTTAGAGAATTGTATATGTCTTCCTTATACCTTACATTAGGTTGGCTAGCTTTCAAGTGCCAATTATAGCATTGTGTGTCCTGTACTCTGGTCCATCAAGAAAGTTCCATGACTGAGGGTGGTGGTCCTCAGTCCAATCTTGTTAAGCCCCTCTCTTACATCTGCATGCTTTTCACTTATCAAACATAATGAAATTGGATAGGAAAGGAAAAAAAAGATGAAATAGATAAGTACAAAATATCAATGTATCATATTATTTTAAAATCAACACACCGGGGATCATAAGTCATTAAACCCCCTGTTAGTCGATGGTCAACCATGATAGCTTAGCTCTTCTTTCGGACCATTCCTGGTCCATCCTTGTCACAGTCACATCAAAGTCTCAATTGCTACCCTGGCATTCAGTTCCAAAGAAGGCTTGATAACTAGCCTGCTAAAGTTGAATTTCCGAGGAAATGTTGGATTGAAATACTAGAACCCTCCGTGCTTAATAAGCACCATCCAATTTTCTTCAACAAAAGCTCAGTACAATAGAACTTTTATATAAACTAGAAAAGCAAGTTACATGCAATTTCAACATTTCTGTTAAACACTATTAAGAAATAACAAGTGAAATCATATTTAATGCTATATATCAGCTTAATATACTAGAAACATTTTGTACACAACAAAGCACAAATCCCTTTTTACATTATCTTTTTGGTGTTGAATTTTGAAATCTCACGTGTTTTACACTTGATATAGAGAACAACATGCTGGAACTGGCACTGGATACTCAGAATCCAAGTTGACTTCTTTATTGGAAAATGATGCTCTTAAAGAGGAACATTATTAAGAGTAAAGGGTAAAGGACAAGAAGCAGAATAAGATATTATTTATTACTTAAGTACTCACTGTAAATTTTTATCTACTATCATCAAAATTTCAAATGGGCTAATAAAAATAGAAAAATAAAACTCAGAACCAAAACATACTTGTACAAATAAAAAGAGAGAAAGGAACGAGAGAGAGAGAGAGAAAGAGAGAGAGATACAGAGAGATACAGAGAGAGAGAGAGAGAGAGAGAGAGAGAGAGAGAGAGAGAGAGAGAGAGCGCTGGGATATTCTGCTGCTCAGTGCAAGCTCCTGGCAACTCACAGTGCCTGTAGCACAGTCACAGGTACTGGATGGAGTCCAAGCCCAGAAGCTCAGCAGTTACAGGGGCTTTGACAGATTGACAGCTGCTTTGAGACCCAATTTGAAACAGGCTAATAAAGTTCTAGCACAGAACTGGAAGTCTGTTTTGTGGAGACAAGGCCACCATCCTGTGGAATCTCAAGGAACTGCAGTGAAGCACTCCATTTGCATGGTTAAGATGCGGAGGAGAGTCATCAGTGCATTCTCCCTGGGAGAAGACTGTACAAACAGCTGATCAACCTACCTAAGCAGTGTGCAACAACCTGGAAAAGATCCTAGGGAAAGGTCAGAGAAGGGTAATTCCTAGTAAAAGGCAGACTGAAGTTACTAAAATGCGTGTGATTAGAACCAATGAAATTATAAAATGTAAGATGAGGACTTGTCCATACCTGGATTTGCTAAAACTAAGGTTAAAGTCTCAAGTATGATATTCAAATCCACAGTTTTTAGCTGGAAATACCTATCAACCTTTTCACATAAGGGAAGACACAGCTTTTAAATAAGCTAAATGGTGTAAGATGCTGAGTTAATGTTTTTAAATAGTCAAGCCAGTAACGCCAATTATCAGGAAGTTTGGAAGTGACAAATTGTTTTCAAAATGCCAAATTGTTTTGGCAATATTAAGAAATTCAGCCTGTTTCTATGGAAATTCCACACTTATCTACCTTCTGGTACCCAAACACTGTTATGTTGTTTACAACATAATGACAGTGTTCCAAAATATTAGATACTTGGAATTATGAAGCTAATAAAATGGTCTGAATATGTCTGCCAAGAAAAATGTATAATATTCAAAAACACATCTTCCTGCCTTTTAATTTTAAAAAACAGAGGAATTTCCTCAAGTACACTGATATGGGGTCCTTGTCACATGGATGACACCAAGGATGAGTTATTAACCTTTTTTTTTAGAGCCTGTCGCAAAACTAATGTGGTTATTGGCTGTGGGCAAGATAGACTTATTGATTAAAATACATTAAAATATATTGCCTTTTAAAAAAAGGGATGAAATGTTGAGTGTAATGATTTCTGCATGACATCTAGACAAAGGCTCCTCTTACTTTATGGTTAATGATAGAGTAAAAACTAGCCTGGGTTGTTCTAAGGATTTCAAGCACCCACTCTAGAGTTAAGTCATTCTTTCTGTATGTTGGGCATTTCTAACCCAATATTGTTGATTTCTATTCTTCTTGCTCCTTTTATATTTTAATCAATGACATGACTATGTGCTAGAAAACATTGCTACTAAATTTGTATATGATAGAAAATTGGAGAATAGCTTATGTGATAAATATCAGAATGAAGTTTTAAAATGATTGTGATGAACCTAATCCAAAATAATGACACTCAATGCAGCTAAACTATCTTGCAGTATAAGCAAAATAACACCATTTACAACTGGACTGGGAAGACTGTTCTTTGAAAGAGTTCTTTGAAGAGTTTGAAATAAAAGTACTCTGGAACTCTAGTTCACTGTAAACAAAATTCTCCCACACAGACCTCTACTTTACTTAAATGGATGCTTGGATCTCCCATTGAAATTTGGTGGCAGATGGTCTCTAAGGGGAAGACATGTGGACACCAAAGTAGAGGAGATGAGAAGAGGGCCTCAGTGAGTCACGGTCTGCCAATCTGATGAGATTTTTTTAACCAATCTTTCATTTTCCCATTTTTTTGAAATGAAAATCCTAGAACAACAAAGGCATTTATTGACCTATGGTAATTTCCAGCTCCCAGATTTTATTCCGGCTTCCTATATATTCTTCTCTTCCATCATCTCATTCTGAACTGCTCTGCTTTCACTTCCCCTACTTTAATATTTCTATGGAGGAGGAGGGGAGCAGGAGCCTTAGCAGCTTCCTTTTCAGAGGGTATTTTTCCTTCCCTAGCCTTGAGGGCTGACTGCGTTTGCAAATCGTTTTATAAAACAGCAGTTTCTTCTAGTTCCATGATAATAAAATAATCTCTGTTTTGGGTGTGAGGTTTATGCATCCATGTTGATGAGGCCTGAGTGATCTGAGTCTCCCTCTCTCTCATTTACAATCTTCTAAGAAACACAGAGAAAACATTTATATGTTTATGAAACCATTTAGTTTTGGAGGGGACATCAGTGAGGAAAGTGTTTTGGTTGCTTATTTCTCTCTGCAAAAAATAGTTCCGGAGTTCAAGGGCGTTTGTATTTCAGTGTGAAAGAATAAACACACACACACACACACACACACACACACACACACACACACACACATCACACACATGCACACACATCCTCTGATAGCCAAGCAGGATTACCATAGAATCAGCACACTACTGTTTAAAACACAGCTTCTACCTAAAACCATATCTTGTCCCAAATCACGTTTTTGTTTTTTGTTTTTTTCTCTTCTCACTTTGACTGCTGAGTCCATTCTACATTCTGTGCATGAATTGCCTAGGTAATGAAGATGTATAATCAATCACTGGCTGGAAGGAGATGAGGAGATCCTGCAGGAAGAGCTGGCTAACCCCAAAGTAAGGCTGCAAGGAGCCTGGGGGCTGGTCAGAGAGACACTCACTACTCTGCCTAAGACAGGACACATTTTCTCCTCATCCAGGTCATGCCACCAGTTCTAATTTGGATCCTGGGCTAATACTATAAGAGTTAGTTGACCAAGAATCTGAAACTAGATAGCCCAGGGACCTAGGGTAAAACCAAATACTGATCCTACTAAAACAATATAGCAATGAAAGGACTCCTAATAACCTGCTCTACTTATAGATTAGGACCTTGCTTAGCCACCATCAAAGAAATTTCCTCCTGCAGAGGAGGGAAGCTAACACAGAGACCTACAGAGAGACAGCCAGACATTACACAGACACTGAGAGACCTTGAAACACTCTCGCCAAAATGGGAAAATTCTATCAAATCCCTTCCCTCAGGGTTAGGGAAACCCTGTGGAAGAGGAGGCAGAAAAGTGTAAGGTCCAGAGGGGATGAAGAACACCAAGCTAACAAGGTATTCTAAACAGAACAGGTCTGAGAATATATGAACTCATAGAGACAGAGGCTGTGTGCACAGGGACTGCATGGGTCTGTAACAGATGGGGTCCTAGAGCTGAAAGGAGAAGTGGACACACGCCCATGCCTGACCCAGAAGTTAACTCCAATGGATAATTTCTTGCAAGTGAAAATTTAGTTTTCTCCAAGGAAGTCTCACTGGGAAAATTACTCTTAGGGGTAAGCGCATGTCCGCACAATATGAACTCAGCAACTTCTTTGGTAGTTCCTTGTCTCATAATGTCATGTTGGGGCAATATATATATGCCTCCCAGCTTAGTGTTTTTATGGAATTTCTGAGTGCATTAATGAGCGAGTTTCTGCATCTGTATGTGTCTTTTGTGCCCCCTTTTTTGGCTCTTTTCCTCCTGTTTATTTTGTCCTATTCTGAGGTGCTACTTTTTGTTTTATCTTATTGTAGTATTATCTCTCAGAGGCCTGTTTGTTTTCTAATGAGAGATAAGTGAATCTGAATATCAGGGGATGGGGCAAAGGACTGGGAGTAGAAGGAACAAAAAACCATAATTAAGATCTGATATGTAAAAAAACCCCATATTTTCAATAAAAATAAAAGTAATAAGATTTATTTAGTAGTTATTTTATTTCTAAAGTGTTTTTGATTGTTTTTTTAAGGTTTGGTGAAATCTAGATTTTTTCCAAGTTATTAACTCTTACTCATGAGAATCTTTACTATGTTTATCAAAAGCTTTGCTTGTAAAGAAATATTTACAATCACTCTTTGTTAAACTACCAATACACAAATGATTTCTTTTTGAGATATGGTATTGCTATATAGCTCAGTTAAGACTCTCACTCATTAGCCTCTTGCCTCAGACTCATCAGAGTCTGGGAGTGCAGGTCCTTCATAATGCCCTTATCACCAAGGACTCTTGTATTTTTATTTTTGATATTATAATATAATTATATCATTTCTCCATTCCTTTTCTTCCTTCCAAACTCCCCCAACTAGTCCTCCTTGCTTGTATATGTGTGTAGTAAAATTATTATGGGGTTTCTGCCCCATCTTTGATCATTTAGTTCCCAAACAAAAGACACAAAATATTTACACCAAGCTTTAAAGCACTAGAGTTGGGCAGATATCAACCCTCTAAGCTATTTTTTCTTCTTCCCTGTTAATAACTCCATGATAAAACTTGTCCCATTTGCCTGGGCCACTCTTACTCCAATTGGCCGGCCCTCATGACAATGTTCTCATGATTCACCTATCCCATGGCATCTTCTCTCTCTTCATCTCTCTACTTCTCATGGTCTCAGTCTCAGACTCAAAGGCTCAGAACTGAAGCACCACCTACCTCTCTTCTGCCCAGCTACAGGCTGTAGGCATCTTTATTCAACCATAGTTTTAAATTAAGGTGCAAGATTACATAGCTTCACTTGAAGTATGTGAGGATCTCCTCTACCCTGAGGCAACCAGGGCTAATATTTAGCATGACAACGCATAGCAATAAATCAAACCTCAACAGTTCCCCCTTTTTGTCTAAATAAAAAGACTCTTATAATAATAAACAACATAAAGTAGTAACAATTATGAAACAATTATGAAAATTATTAGGTAAGAGTTACATTAAAAAAGTCCAGTCTGTTTGTATTTGGCAACTCAGGAGAAGGTATTTTATTTTCTATTCTATCTAGGTGAGTTCAGAGTTCTGTATCTAAATAATTTTCTATTCTAACCTGTATTTACATCCTAAGAACATCTTCTTATACCTAGAACATCTTTTTACATCCTAAACAACCTAAGCTATGATTATCTAGTCTTCAACTCCATTAGAGACTTAAGAAGGAATAAAAATTACGTGAGTATGCAGGAAGCTCAGGGATGCAGATTCTAAAAATTATAGAAAGGACAGAGACAGCTGACTGCCTGGACAGTCCCAAATATTGGAGCGTTATCTTCAGCCTTCTGGCTTAGAATATCTAACAAACCCTTTGTTAGACAGGAATTAAAAAGGACTTGCTTACTGTTACTTGGCTGAGTTTGGCAGTCGACTTCCCTGCATCTATTTGTCCATTTTGTACAGAATTTTGTCTGCAGATGAAGTTAGGGCATTTTCTTTGCCCAGTGGCTAGCTTGACACAATTTAACCAACTCCATCCATATGGAGGTTTCTGATGCTCATCATCTTTATTCAAGTGGAATGGGGGACTCCCAGGAATTGACATATCTCAATGTCAAAAAGACTTTAAATAAATAAATAAATAAATAGATAGATAGATAAATAAATAAATACTTTAAATGCCATATTCTGTGTGCGTCTCTGAGGGTTTTGAAGACCATCTATCTATTTATAGCACATCTGAATAAGCAAACATTGCCTGTCTCCAGCTACTTATCTGTTAAACCCAGGATACATACCTTGGTACTGTGTTTTTTCTTCTTTGAAGCTCGGGTTGAGATATGGCCGCTATTGTGTTGGCACTGGAAGACAAACTGCTAATCATCAATGGGCTAATGAGCTGCATAGATAATTCTCAAAAGAAGAAACACAAATGGCCAGTGAGTACTTTTAAAAAGTGTCCAACATCCTTAACAGCTAGGAAGTGAATAGAAAAACTACTTTATAATCCCATCTCATCTCTCTCATAGTGGCCATCATCAAGAGTGGCAAGAAGAGTATGTACTGAAGATGTGGGGCAGGGGACTTTGCAAAGCGCTGGTGGTGGGAGGAAAGTAATAATCACTGTGAAAAATAGTCTGGAAATTTCTCAAAAACATAGAACTACCATGATCCAGCTCTACTGCTCCTGGGCAAATACCCAAAGAATTCTGTAGCCTACTACAAAGACATTTGTACAACCATGTTCATTGCTGTTCTATTCACAGTAACTAGGAAAGTCAATCAGTATAAATGTCCACCAACAGATGAATGGACAATATAAATGTGTTATTTACACATAACTTAATTCAAATGATAAAATCATAAAATATTGATGAAAGTAGAAAAATTACATTGAGCAAGGATAGTCCAGGCCTAGTAAATCAAATATCACATATTTTTCTCATATATGGCTTTTAAGTTGTAATATATATACGGCTCTATGTGAGTAAAGCCTTAAAATAGATAAGAGGCCAAGGCAGGGTGACAATAGCTGCTGAGGAAGGGTAGGGAGAGAGCAAAAGGACACAAGGAACATGAACAAGGGACCAGGGGAGAGTAAATCTAGTAAACCGTGATTTGTTTAAAATGCCATAGTGATGTCTAATTCCTCATGTGCTAATTTTTATACTAATTGTAAATTTAAATAGATCCAGTAAACAGGATTAAATGTCTTTCTTCTGAGAGTGGGTCTGTTGTAAGGAAACTTTTTTTGTTTTGTTTTGTTTTCTTTTGTTTTGTTTAAGAAGGTTACTTAGCTGTCTCATTCCATTTTGGTTTTCTGGGTATGTCAAGGGGTCCCTGATATCGTGTTGACCGAATGATAACACCATGTTCTTATGTTTCTCAGCTTCTACAACTGGAAGCCAAACAATAAACTTCTCTCCTTTATAAACTGCTTAGTCTTGAGTAGTTTTGACTTATCAATAGAAGACTAAAGCAGCCAGAGTACTCATACTGCAGTGCTTGTCTTCTGGCTGAATTTTCAATAATCTTTTCTTTTCTTTTTTTTTTCCCATATTTAGCTGTGTCTTGACACTCGACCAACTTTATCTTATCAAATATCCACTGTCTTTTTAAAATTGATTTTCTAACACCTCTGTTTCAGGAGACTACAGTGAGTACAGGCAGATTTTGTTCTTGTGGACACAGCCAGATTTTTCCACTTTTACCTTTTACTTTTGGTGGGTTAGGCTTCTTTTGCATATATATAAGCATTTCTTTTATGCTCATAACTATAAGAAAATTTTTTACATATTTTAGTGTTGATTTATTTTCATAAAACTATCCTTGACATATGTTAGTCCAGGTCTACTTTCATTCAAGTTTTCCTACTCATTTCTGAGCTAAGAAACATCACTGCCTAGCTCAGTGTTAGTTTTGCATTATATTAACTTTGCTTAATACCATGTGACTGATGCTCTTACCCTGCATCCTGTTTATGTCTTCTCATTGATAGTCCTTACTTTCCCTTTCTTATAGAGACTTTCTCAGGTTTGTCTGAATGTTGTGGGTTTCTTTTTCCTTGTCACAGCCAAAGACCACTTCTATTTTTCACTTTAGTTGTTTTGACAGTGTCTATGAAGAGGTCCTTTATCGCCCTCATTCCTCAGCCCTCAGCCCTTGCACCTTGTTATGTCTCTAAGCTAATCTGTAACTTCTGTCGGGTCTTCTTGCTTATCTAACAGCAGAAATCTTCTTTTGAATTTCATAATTTCAGATAATTAAAACAAGTCCTTTTATTTTTGGAGGTAAGGGGATTGCACAAACTGCTGGAGGTTGTTCTCCTATGTGTCTTGGTTAAAATTCAATGTTTTTATAGAATGAAGTAGGAAATGTTTTTCAAATCTGCCATTACTTTATATAGAAATGGAATTATTTTCTAAACATAATTTGTTTTGCTTCATTTTTATCACATCTGAAAAAAAATAAAGAAAAAGAAATCCACGTTTCTGTTCATAGCTGGAAGCAGAGCTAAAAGATTCTGCTCTGAGCACCTTGCAGAATCTCACAGTAATACTATCTGTCTTGAAAACAGCATTTACTATATTCCAGGCATTTTTTCCAAGTGCTTTCTATATTTTCATTTAGTTAATCTGCAAAACCTTTTGAGTCATATGCTTCTATTATGCCCCTTATCACACGTCTAAGAACAAGGAGATTGAAAAACTTTCTGAGACCAACAGTGAAAGAGCCAGACCTAACTTGGGATGCTTGAGTTTTGGATCCCAATTATCTCAAGAAAACAAAACAAAGAAATGAAGCCTGTATGGGTTGGAACTAGGTTCTCTTCATATGTGTTATGGTTGTGTAGCTTGATGCTCTTCCTAGCAGTGGGAGTGCTGGTATCTCTGATCCTTTTGCCTGTACTTGGGACACTTTTCTTCCTATTGGGTTGCCTTGTCCAGCCTTGATATAAGGGTTTGTGCCTAATCTTATTGTAACTTGTTATGCTGTGTTCTGTTGATGTCTCTGGGAGGGCTGCTCTTTACTGAAGGAAAACAGAAGAGTGGGTCTGGGGAAGAGGGGAGGTGTCTCAGGAAACTAGGAGGAGTGGTAGGAAAAACTGTGGTTGAGATGTTTTGTATTAGAAAAGAATAAAACAAACAAACATACAGCAATGACACTCAGTAAATAATATGTAGCTGAACCTTAGTACATAATCCAATACAAACATTTTCCAGTGGGTCTCTGAATACTGTAGGACTCTGTTTATTGCTCTAACAGATCAAGTTATTTGATCTGAATCATTGCAATGTCAGGGTTGCCTATGATATTGTACAAGATTTGTTTAAATGGTGCCATCCACCTTACATCGTGAATGACTGTTTTTCAGTAACTGTATTTCACTAGATGATGAAGAGATTTTGTCCAGATAAGATATGGAGACACATTCATATACTTGACACACCAAACCCTTGTGAGAACAGGGCAAGAATGGCTGGCTTTCTGTGGTTTACTGGTTCAATGAAATAAACACAGTGGCAGTGTACTAAGGATTCTGCAGAGGCACCCATGTAATCTTTTATTCCTCTCAGTAGTTCAGTGGCAGTTAGTCACAAATGATATTTCCCACTGTATATAGGAATTATGGGTGCCATCTGTGCTCTCGGATTCGCTGTGCCATGCACTCCGATGCTCTGCATGCCTATGCTACTCCTTAGGATTTCCTGTGCATAGAAGAAATGGAAGCAATCTATACTTGCAGGAAAGGGTCAAGTCTATGCATCCTGAGTTCTTCAGTCAAAAGGATCATTTTAAGACCTTTGTTTATTATCTCATGCTCTAAATTCTGAGCATCAGTTTAGTACAACTATGAATATTTAACTAGAAAATAAACCACAACAGAGTGAACATGGAAAAACTGACAGATATTGATCATCTTCTTTATTATAGAGGCTCGATGTTATCCTTCCACTGGGTAGCTTGGGTGCCTCTAGTTAAGAGCGTCATACTTCCTCTCCATTTATTCTGGAACTAGAGACACATGCACATCCATTACGTACGTATTAGCCAAGTATTCAAGAGGATTAAAACTACATGCAAGAGGCTGGAGACATGGCTTAGTGGTTAAGAGCATTTACTGCTCCTACAGAGGACTCAGGTTTTGTTCCCAGCAAAAGAATGGTAGTTCACAACTGTTCGGTACAGTGGCTCACAATCATCCATAACTCCGTTCCAGGAAATCTGATACCCTCTTCTGACCTCTGGACACCAGGCACCCAGTTGATATACATACATATATTCTGGCCAATAATCGAACATATAAAACAAAATGAATACAATCTCAAAAAATTAATTTTGATGCAAGTTTACTTTTCCTTTTCACCAAGCAAATAACTATATGCAGAAGTGAAACTGATTTAAAAAGAAATGTAGAATTATAAAATTTTAGAGCAGGAATGGATATAACAGCAAATTGGGTTGGTTCACTAATGTCTCTTCTTCTAAAATTAGAGAAAACAGAACATTAAAACCTGGCATTTCAGGAGCACCCTCTCAGAAGCAAAGGGGAGGGGGAATGGGTGGAGAACTCATGGAGGGGGGACCAGGAAGGGGGCAACATTTGGAATGTAAACAAATAAAATAATTAATAAAAAAACCTGGTATTGCCAGATGTGGATGCTCACAGCCAACCATTGGACTGAACATGGGGTCCCCAATGGAGGAGTTAGAGAAAGGACTGAAGGAGCTGAAGGGGTTTGTAACCCCATAGGAAGAACAACAATATCAACCAACCAGACCCCCCCCCCCAGAGCTCCCAGGGACTAAACCA
>CM052700.1:98912700-98943525 GCA_028551405.1 Uromys caudimaculatus
CCTGGGCATATACCCAGAAGATGCTCCAACATGTAATAAAGACACATGCTCCACTATGTTCATAGCAGCCACATTTATAATAGCCAGAAGCTGGAAACAACCCAGATGTCCCTCATCAGAGGAATGGATACAGAAAATGTGGTACATTTACACAATGGAGTACTACTCAGCTATTAAAAACAATGACTTCATGAAATTTGCAGGCAAATGGATGGAACTTGAAAAATATCATCCTGAGCGAGGTAACTCAGTCACAAAAGAACGAACTTGGTATGTACTCACTGATAAGTGGATATTAGCCCAAAAGTTCAGAATTTCCAAGTTTCACTTTACAGTAACCGCTGGACTGAGAGTGAGGTCCCAGATGGAGGAGTTGGAGAAGGGACTGAAGGAGCTGAGGGAGTTTGCAGCCCCATGGAGGGAGCAACAGTGTCAACTGGCCTGACCCCCCAGTCCTCCTGGAGGCTGGACCACCAATCAAAGAATATACATGGGGCAACCCATGGTTCGGACCACATATGTGGCAGAGGAGGGCCTTGTTGGTCATCAGGGGGAGGAGAGGCCCTTGGGCCTGAGAGTGTTAGAGGCCCCAGTAACGGGGAATGTCAAGGTGGGAATATGGGAGTGGGTGGGCGGGTGGGTGGGAGGTAGAATACCCTCATAGAGGTGGGGGAGGAAGAGGGAATAGGGGGTTTCCAAACAGGAGACCTAGAAAGGGGGAAACATTGGAAATGTAAATAAAGTATCAAAAATTAAAAACAAACAAACAAACAAACAAAATAGTAAATCCCTATTAAAACAAATAGTCAACAGAAACTAAGTCACTCCTGTCAAATGCTTCTTCTCCATTTGGTCTCTCCTCTTACTGGAGACCAGTTACACAGAGCATGTCATCTGAAGGTGAACGGGGCCTGAACAGCAATGATGTAAGGAACACCACTTGCTGCTTCCAGGCCTGCAAAGGCTATATGGCACACAGCAAAGATAGACTGTTATGTTCAGGAAGGGCTTTGCTTATTCATAGATAGATAGGTATTTTCTATTTTGGAATTTGCTGGCTGTGTTTTAGTTTGCTGTAGATAATCCTTCAAACAATCTAAAGTGCCATGTGCACTCCTGGCCCCACTGTGTAATAATCATGAAGTCTTGGCAAGTTGCTCAAGTTTGCTAGGCTTTCTTTCCTCATGTTTGCAAAGTAGCAATAATATTAGTAATATGTCTCATATGGCTGCAAAGATTAATGAGGCAACGAATGCATGTGTTTTGCAAGCTGTTAAGCACTCTACCCGAGTGTACAAACCAGTAATATTCCTATTCAGTAACTCATTCCAGGATGCTCTATACTGAAGACGGGAAATGAGAAGGATCTGACCATGAGTGCGCAACAATTTGATTTTGCTAACAGTTTCCGGGAATGACTGGGACCCGATGTGTGTGAAAACGGCAGATACTGAAAAGATGTCTTTGTTATGTTAATAACAGGCTCCTCTGCACATCTTATTTGTGTGTAAAGTGCTCTTAATTAATAACATAAGCTAGAATAATGGTCGGTGAATTCCATCCTCTAATCACAGGCTCTATTCTGCAGCTAACCTCAAGGGGGTGGGAGGAAGGCAGAACTTAGATTCAAATATCTTCCACAGTCTGGGACCATCTGTGAGTGCTGGGGCTTTGGAACACCATGGCTTCTAGCAATAGAACAGGGGAATGAAGACGGCAGCAGGGAGGTTTGTAGGAGTCCTAGTTCTGCTTGTCTGTCCATACCGAGCTGCAGATGTCTGTTTTAGATACAAATGGGAAAATGATTTTAGATTTTGCAGTATTTTTCCTTTGCTTTCTTGAAGGCAAACTGCCCCCTTCTGCATGAGTCTTCCCACCCTCTTCCTTCAGAACACTCACTTTGAAATAATGTTACTCCAGGACAGCCTCATACTCCATGTTGAGGATTAAGAGGCAGAAACAATTTTATGGCTTCCTGGGTAGATTTTTTCTTCTTTCTTTTCATTTTCCCCCATTTGAGATAGAGAAAAATTGACTGTTTTCAGGTATATTTCTTTCACTATACCATTGTATATAGTTATTATTTTTTAGACTAAAACAAGGACTGTTGAGATAACTTAGTCATTGCTACACAAGACTGACTATCTGACTTTGATTCTTCAGAACCAAGGCAAAAGTGGAAGAGAACTGACTCCACAAGGAGTGCCCTCTGATGTCCCCACCAGCAGTAGCACAGGTGTCCCATCCTCACCATGTGTACACGTATACACTCCATCAAATCAAATCTCTATAACTCAATAAGACTGTATAGAAATTCACCACATGGAGGCAGGACCTCTTGTGACTAACATTCCATTAATCACACTGGATGTTGACTGTGACCTCCATGTCCTGATGCATCTGTGCTTTCCGGATACAGAATCTTGGGCTGTCCTATAGTCATTAGGAATGCTGAGCATGATTAAGTCTGTAGAGGAGAACGAGAACCCTACTGTGCTGGCTAGTTTTATGTCAATTTTTAACACAGGCTAGAGTCATTTGAAAGGAGGGAACTTCAACTAAGAAAATACTTCCATGAGGTCCAAGTGTAGGACATTTTCTTAGTGATTAATGGGGGAGGACCTAGGCCATTGTGGTACGTGCCACCTATCCCCGGGCTGGTAGTCATGGGTAATCTAAAAACAAAACAAAACAAAAACAAAAACCCAAACAACAGCAACAACAACAACAACAACAACAACAACAACCAAACCAAACCAAACAAACAAACAAACAGGTTGAGCAAGTCATGAAGAGCAAGCCAGTAAACAGCATCCCTCTGTGGTCCCTGGATCAGCTCCTAGCTCCAGGTTCCTACCCTGCTTGAGTTCCTGTCCTGACTTCAGCATCAGTTGAATAAACCCTTTCCTCCCCAAGTTGCTTTGATCACAGTGTTTCATCACAGCCATAGTAACCCTAACAAAGGCAAATACCTCTCCTTAAATGAAAAGGTACATTTCTCAGTCACAATGCCTGCAATTGCTGAGGGAACTAAATCTAGTAAACAGGTAAAGTGTGTCTGTTTCTGTGCAATGACCAAGTGAATGGCCCTGATGGGTTAGGACAGCTGAAACTCAGGAATTGTGGTACCACCTCAGAACTCACCCACAAAGGAGTGTCCTAAAGTGCAACCTAATAGCTGATGGATTCTAGAAGAGGATAAAGTGTAAACACCGCAGTCCACAGAATGGCAAAATTACAAAACTTACAATGCTATCAGAAAGGTAGGAGAAGGAATTTCAAGCTGTTTTCAGTTATGTTGTAGAGTGTAGTTGGGCTTTGTGCAATAAACTCAGGAAAATATTTCCTCATCTTTTGTAGATTCTATGCAGTTCCCACAAAGGAGAGTTTCTTCCTCTGTCCTAATTCAAAGGATCCTACTTTGCTCTAGGTTTCATTTCATTCAAGTGATATGTTTGTTAAAAGCGAAGTGGCCATGAGTAGCTCTTGATTTTAAGAGTGTCTAAGCTAGATTCAGCAAGGGCTTTCAACCCTGTTCCCTAAGACGTATGCATTTGGATCCCGGAAAAGGTTGTAAACACCACACTTCATTTATAATAATATTAGCAACCAAGGCATAGCGCTATCAACCCTTTCTCAGTCTTCCAAATAATCTATCTCACTGGCAAGTGATTGCTGCTGCTGCTGTAAGACAGGATCTTGGCAGAGCGAGAGACCAGAGTCAGGCACACTACAAGTACCTTCTTAAATATGCACAGAGCTGAGTCAGAAATACGGGCAAATAAAACAAATAGTGGGATTTACAAAGTACTACCAAGGATAATTCAAGGACATAAGAGACGCTATGGTGTAAGGTGGAAACAAAGACTAAAATGGAAAAAAGATTCGGCTTGAACATTGATGGTTGGTTAATTCAGATATTCAAACTTTTAATTCAAATATCCCAACACTCTGCCCTCCATTCCAGCACTCCATTGGCTTCCAGGTTCAGAATAACAGCACTTATGTGGGTCAGCTCAAGCAAGAAAGAATATTCCATCAAACAGGCACAGTACATTGGGGGCAGTTATCCACAAGCACTGCTTTAATATAGGCGGCATTGTCAAAATTCATCCCTTTAAATGGATACTTCTCCATTTTTGTCCATGATCATGGAGGTTTCAGTAACTGATGTACTAATCCTAAAATCATAATCCTGTTGGTCCTGCTTCCACCCCCTGGTTCTTGGTTTGTGTTTCTAATCCTCTCCACTTCTTACTTTAGTGGTCTTCTGGATTTTGTATCACATGCTATAATCTTGTTTACATATTTTGTGGTGACATTTTTGGCTCTTTTAGTCTGTGTTGCATTAAAAGGTCCAGCTAATCTGCTCTCTCTGCTAGCGGCTCCCCATTAAGTCACCTAGAATTGGATGGAAATTGCAGTAAGACTTTATCTAGTTTACTTGGCAACAAAACCATGTAATAGCGATGAGCATTCTTGCTGGTCATTGTGGTGAGGCAGAGTCAAACAGAGGGAGTGAACCTATCCTGGATACTACCAATGTAAGTAGCCAGGAATATTTATTAGGTGGAAGAAATTAGGATAAAAGTTATGGAATAAGTGTAGAAATATACTGTCATAATAGTGTTGGTGTATATAAATTTATAAAATTGAGAAAGATATAAAATAATCAAATATGATGAATATTGACCAGAAGTCTCACAGAAGAAAATAGGATAAAAGTCTTTGTGTCTTTTAGATGGGTACCTGAATTCTTCCCCCCCTTTATCGATTATTTTATTTATTTACATTTCAAATGTTGTTCCCCTTCCCAGTCTACTCTCCATGAAGCCCCCCACTTCCTTCCCCTCCCCTTTGATCCTAAGAGGGTGCTCCCCCACCGACCCACCCACTCCCACCTCACCCCTCTAACATTCTCCTTCAGTGGGACAACAAGCCTCCACAGGAGCCTCCCACTGATGCCAGATAAGGCAATTATCTGAACTACACTTTTCGTATCCATTAGTTGGTTGAGGGACATTTGGGTTATTTCTAGCTTCTGGCTATTAAAAATAAAGTTGCTATGAACAGAGTGGAGCATGTGTCCTTCTGATATAGTGGAGCACCTGCTGTTGTCTGAGATTTTGATCTTAGCCATTCTGATTGGTGTAAAGTAGAATCTCAGGGTTGCTTTGATTTGCATTTTCCTGACAACTAAGGATGCTGGTACACTGAATCTAAGAGAATCTAATAGAACAAAAAGGGGGAAATAGCCTCAAACTTATTGGCACAGTGGAAAATTTCCTCAACAGATCACCAATGGCTCAGACTCTAAGATCAACAATTGTCAAATGGACCTCATGAAACTGGAAAGCTTCTGTAAGGCAAAGGACAGTGTCCATAAGACAAAACAGCAACCTACAGACTGGGAAACGATTTTCATTAACCCTACATCTGGCAGAGGGCAATATCCAAAATATACAAAGAACTCAAGAAGTTAAACTCCAGAAAACCAAATAACCCAATTAAAAAAATGGGCTATAGAGCTAAACAGAGAATTCTCAACTGAGGAATCTCAAATGGCCGAGAAGCACTTAAAGATTAAAGTTTTTTAAAGTAGTACTTTATGTTTTGAAAATTCCATGTATTTATATAATGTATAGGGATTATATACATCTGCTACTACTCCCCTCCAACTCCCCCTAATGCTTCTACCTTTTCTCATTCACAACTTTGTCTCTTCCTATCTATCTATCTATCTATCTATCTATCTATCTATCTATCTATCTATTTACCTTTAGTTTTATGGACTTATATTTTAATAATTATATTTATATTTTATATATCTATAAATAAATAAATAATAAAACTTCCTGAGCCTGATTAGTGGCTGTCCACATGTACATGGGTATGTAGACATCCACTAGGGCACAAGCAACCTTCTAGTGGTCATGTCTCTCATGGTGAGTGACCCTTCCTTAATAGTCATCAACTGCCAATAACTCACCCACCAAATTGGGGCATTGGGGCTCTGACCCCACCTATGATGGAATTTTTACTACTTTGACCATGTTCAGCAAACCACAGCAGCCATACTGTTTCCAGAAGATGATATTTCACAGCTCTTCCCTATGTCTGCTAACATATCCTTTCCACCTCCTTGTCTGCAAAGTCTCTGAGCCTTGAATAAAGAGAGATATAGTTGATCTATTGACAGCTTTTATGGACATCCATTACTGAGTTAGATAACTTAATTTTTAATCCTAGTTTGCATAAAGATTTATAGAAAAAATGAAAAATTGAATCTGGTGAGACCTATTTCTACATCTATGGGATATATAAATCAATTTACATATTCAACATATAAACATACAATATATGATATATATAAACATAGCATATATTAAAAATATATTTATATGTATGATATAAAATACAAATTTATGTATTGTTAAGTTCAATTTGATGGACTTTAGTTCTTTAGTTTCTCGTTTTTATGTTTATGAAGGAGTCACACAATCATTTTCTTGTAATATTTTGATTTAGTATTGATATCGAGTAATGTTATTTATATATTTGTTTTTGTATATGTGTATGTGTATGCATGCCTGTGCATATGTTTGTCAGTGTGTGAATATTTATGCATGTGTACACACATGTATATGGAGCTCAGAAGTTGGTGTCAAGTGTCTTCCTCAGTTGCTCCTCACCTTACATATTGAGGCAGGGACTCTAATTTGAACTTGTTCAGGCCATTAAGTTTCCAACTTGCTTCAGGAATCACCTGTCTCTTTACCTTCCAAGCAGTGAGGTAAAGTATGAGCCTGCCCAGGATTTATGTGAGTGCCACTGAGTCCAACCTCTAGTCTTCACATTTGTGTGACAAGGGCTTTACCTACTAAGTCATCTTCCTTGCTTCTAATGTTATTATTTTTAGTATTAAAAAACATTTTATTTATTTAATGTGTGTGTGTTTGCATGCATGCATGTGTGCATGCACAGATGCCAAGGAGTGAACATGGAGGTCAGAGAACTATTTGCAAGAGTCAATTCCACTATGTGCAGCCTGTGGATCTAAATCAGGTAGTCAGGGTTGGCAGTAAGCACCCTTACCTGCTGAGCCACATCTCCATCCTCAATGTTATTACAGAATGGCTTTGGGATAACTATTGAGTGGTGCTGTGTCTACACAATCATGTGTAGAAGTCTTATGTGTGAATGAAATGGCATTTGGGATAAGGCTTCAGGAAGTTATGAGGATCATCTATTTTCTCCAAAGTAAAAAGGAAAAAGGGAGCTAAGTCAAGAGAAGAGACTGGAGAATGCAATGTGCCTCTGCCACTTTGATCTCAAAGTTTCTACCCTTCAGAACTGTGAGAAATAAATGTCTACTGTTCACCTTACCCAGGCTATATTTTCCAGTGTAGCTGATACAGCTTTGAGCATGGTTTTCTTTCATTTTGATTTCTTGAAACATTTGTACAGCCTGGGTCTTATGTCTTTCCAAACTGTTTGATTGACTTCTCTATTTAAATTTCCTAGATCTGGGCTGAAAGAAGAGTTTTGTTAGTACAAATTCAATATCTACAGTAGATTCTGAGATATTTTTTATTTTCAAATGAGCACTTATTTGTGAATTTTCCACTGCATCTAGTACATTTGGATCACAATCATTGCGCCCACTCTACTCCCAAGTCATCTCAGATACATTTTTTTTCCTAAGAAGCTTGCATATTAGTTTATTGAATTTATTATTCTGAAAACTAGCTTTAGGTTTATTTATTTTTCTTATTTATGAGCTTTCTATTTTATTGATTGCTACTTCTGTTTTTATTTCCTGTCTGCTACTTATATGGGTTTAGATTGCTCCCTTTTTAAAAAGAGTCTGAACATACAACTGAGGTCACTGACTTAATACTTTCTTACAGTATAGTCCAGGTGTGCCACTCTTCCCTCTGCCACTAGGCACCATTATAATGACATTTCAGAAACGTTGATGTGTCCTATTTAAATAAATTTAAATCTCATTCAAAATGTTTTCTAGTTTCTCATTTGATTTTCTCCTTTACCGGTGAATTATGTAATTTTCAAATTTTCAGGATTTCCCAGACATCTTTCTGATATTTCTTTGTCATCAGAGAACAAGTGTTGTACAATCAAATTTGCAAGAATGTCCATCAGTATAAACTCTGTCTACTCCTGTAAGGAGGGATATGTTCTGCTGCTGTAGGTAACAAGTTTGTTGTGGTTTGCTCGAGGTTTGATTTTAGACCCTCAAGGGAATGGCTGTTGAAAACTTGGTCCTTAGATAGTGGTGATATTAAAATGTGGGATCCCTAAGAGATGGAGGCTGGTGGAAAATTACTGAAGGTGCTGTTCTCACTGTTGATGCACTTGGAATCTGGAGGGTTCTCATGGGGAATTGTTAAAAAAAAAAAAAAAAAAAAAAAAAAAAAGAAGGAGCCTCATTTGTGAATTTTTCTCTGGATTCCTATCTCAGTATGATTCACTGTCTCGCTTTCCCATGTTTTTACCATGATGCCATTTGCCATGAGGACCGCATTTGGGTTGAGACAATGCTAATGTCATGTACTTGATAATCTGAACTGTGAAATAAAACGTCTCTTCCTTGTAAAGCCAGTATCTTGTTAACCTAAGATTAACAGAAAATTAACAAGCAAAAGGTTTTATATCTGTCAATTAGATTAAGATGGTTTGTAGTATTGGTCAAGACTTCTATGCTCTTAATGATTTTTTGTTTGCATTTGCATTTTTCTTTCAATTTGAATCAGTTTCCACATTATATACTTGGCATGGAAAAATACATATATTAGAATGATCATAAACTTAGATTCAACAAAATTACTATCTGTTTTACTTATACCATATAATTTTCATTTTTATTCTGGATTTCTGACTTTGAATTGATTATATTAATATTTTTATTGTTGCATTTTATTTCTTTTTTTGGATGTTTACTTTATGTACATTTCAAATGTTTTCCCCTTTCCAGGTCTCCCCTTAGGACACCCCCTATCCCATCCCCCATCCCCCTGCCTCTATGAGAGTGCTCCCTGACCCACCTAACCACTCCTGTCTTCCCTCCCTAGCATTCCCCTACACTGGGGCATTTAACACCCTCAGGCCCAAGGGCCTCTCCTCCCACTGATGGTCAACAAGGCCCTCCTCTGCCATATATGTGGCCAACATTATGGGTCCCTCCCTGTGTATTCTTTGGTTGGTGGTCCAGTCTCCGGGAGCTCTGGGGGATCTGGCCAGTTGACACTGTTACTCCCTCCATGGGGTTGCAAACCCCCTTAGTTCCTTCAGTCCCTTCTCTAACTCCTCCATCCGGGACCCCAGAAGACTGCCCTACCTGGGGATACATCTCATATATAGCCACCAAACTCAGACGTTATTGTGGTTACTGGTAAGTGCTTGCTGATGGAAGCATGATAAGCTGTCTCCTGAGAGGCTCAGGCAGAGCATTTTATTTCTTGATAATCTAGCAGAGGCTAAAGGTAGCAGGTGACTTTCCTGGAGATGGCCCACCATTTTTTCCCATGGTCTGTGATGCATGAGCTCTGAGAGGAAAGGTCCCAAGAGACTTCATCTCAGGATTGCTTCTTGTAGCTGAAATGCCTTTCCTGTCACTATTACATAGCCCTAAGGATATGGCCATTAATCCACCCAATTGAGCAAATTTCCTGCAGATCAACATAAAGATGAACTTTCATAAATTAATACTGTTTAGATGAATTAATAATTTTATAGAATTCCTGATTTGATTCAAATTCTCTCAGAAAAAATGGTTTTAGTTGTTTTACCAAAAAGATATAATAAAGTTAAAATCAAGAATAGAATGCTCTCATTCCTCATAAAATAGTAAGTAATGGCTGCATAATAAGGAATACAGTGAGCTTTCACAACTACACTCAAAAGAGAAATAGGCTGGGACCAATTTGTGATCAAGGAAAAACATTCATTCTAGATCAGATCCAAGGATAAAGCCACAGGCGTACATCTGTGATATAGTGGGGCCATGTGAAACTGTTGCTTTGAACTTATAATGAACTCACAGAATGAAATACTTTAAACTTAATATCAACATCCTTCTGTAACTCCCCTTTTGTGTAACATTTTATCTATGAGGTAATTTTCTAGGAATTTTGCCTATAAAAAGGAGAGAAAAGAAATAAAGCATGGCTTGAAGGGCTCTGCCCCATCCATCCATCCATCCATCCATCCATCCATCCATCCATCCATCCATCCATTCATCCATCCATCCATTCTTCAATCCATCCATCCATCCATCCATCCATCCATCCATCCATCCATCCATCCATCCATCCATCCATCCATCCATTTATCCATCCATCCATCCATCCAACCAAGTGTATGTCTGTGGTATTTGGGGCTCAGTCCCATACATCAAATATGTGTGTGTGCACATGTGCATTTGTTTCTGTGTGTGTCTGTGTGTGTCTCTGTGTATGTCTCTTTGTCTATATGTACATGGGCAAGTATACATGTATGAACGTAAGCAAGCATAAATACTTGTGGAGTTGATTGAGGCAGGTGGTTGGGCCTGACCAGAATGTGAGTATGTATGAGTTTATGTGTTCCTGTATATATTGCCTGTGTAAAAGATTTAAATTCTTTTTCTTTCTTTTCTCTTAAGTCCACAAAGAGTTAATGATCTCTGAGCTTCTTGCCTGGCCAGCAAGGGACTCCTAGTTGCCTAGGCTTTCTCCTGTCAGAGAAAGGAGCTCTAGAAACAAACCCTTTCCTTAATTCACTGCTACTAAACAGGATGTAGCAATCACCAGAGATCAGTGCTTACTAAAGCACAGAAAGTTACAGAGTAAGAGACCAGCACTTATTAAAGCACAGAACAGTAAGAAAGAGTTAAGTTTCCAGAGACCACCAGCCTCTGGCCCCCTCGAAACAGTAAGAGAGAGTTACAAGGCCACAGATCTTCAGTCTTTAACCCCTGTCCAACTTTGAGTTCCACCTTAGCTCATTCTCCTAAAGGCCATGTAGTCCACCAGCATTTCCTCATGACTGAGCAAAGAACTTGTCGTTTTCTACATGAGAGCTCTTAAGTCAATGCAATTTACAGTCTGAATGGTGGGGTAGGGACACGCGTTCTTCTCTGCATTGTGTGAGTGCTGAACACTCTCATCTTAGCCTCTTCAGTGTTTTATAATGGTTAGTGTTTCTCTTCATTCAGGGGTTAGGTGATGCTCCTGAAAAGTGCAGAGGGACACTGTGTAACGCTCCAGTGTTCTTTCTTTGCACCTTTTCTACTTTATTCTTGCTGAAATCATCATGCCAGCTAGTATTTTACTTTATTTTATTTTATTTTATTTTATTTTATTTTATTTTATTTTATTTTATATTTTGCCTGTGCCAAAGCCTAGAAATTATGAAGATGTGACTGACACTTGTTACCAGATTTCTCCTGTCTCACAAGAGACTGTTCCATATCTTTTGCTCATTTTAACACTCAGTTTCTTTGAGTGATGAAAACCAGACATATTACAAAACACGTGTGTTAACTTTGCTGGGTTCCTCTTTCTAAACAGTCATTCTGGTTCAAATTAGCAAAACCTCTGCATTATCTAGAATACAGATTTAAATTGTGAAAAGGACCGAAGAAATTGCATTTATTGGAAGTAGGAATAACACAAGGGCATTAAGGGGTAACAATGTCATTATGATTAGTTTTTAACACTTCATGCTCGTTCATTTCCGATCCTTTTTCCCCATAATTCAAAAGCATTTCAGCTACAAAGAGCGATTGTGACATCTGATATATGTAGTCCTTTCAGTATGTCCTTCATTGACCTCACTAACCTCCTCTCCCTCTGGGATTTCTGACCCTTTTCCTGAGGTCTGTGGCTTCCAGGTTATGACTCTGCCCCTGATGATAGTATTTGGGGGCATACAATGAAACAACACCAGTGAGAATCTGTCTATTTATCTGTTTATCTTTCTAATGCAGAAAGACATAATGTAGAATGAGAATAAATGGATTCAGTGATTCACATTCCACTGCCATTTATGTAAATCAAATACTATTTAGAGATTACTTTTTATCACAAAGACCACAGGCTTTTAAGAAAAATTAGCATAAACTTAAAAATAAGTTAAAGGAATGACAGTATGACCTTGATTGTCATGTTATGCTAATCAGCCTGATTAAGAACCCACTCACTCTAGGGACACGAGGTTTTGCTTGATTTACCACAGATCAACAGCAGCTATTCACAGCTCTTTAAAAATTAGATGTGAATTTTTAGGAAACTAATTAAATGAAAATCTTTTTTTCCCACAAAGAAGAAAAGTACAAAGATAGATAGTCTTCTTATAAATGAGCCAGTTTAGAGCTTAGCTTAGACATCTCATCCCAACATTATTTAGTTTTCTTTTCTAAGTATGTAAATCATAAATGTCTATGTACTTACCTGTGTTATATATATAGATATATGTATATATGTTTTCCTATTCACCGTATTCATTTGAGTCAGCCTTGTCTTCCTAGTAACTGCTTATTTAAAGAGGAATAAATTAAAGAAGTTCCCAATACTTACTCTAACACATATAAAAATACATCAAATATATCCAAAAGTGCTACAATAGTTATTATATTATGAATATTCAGAGTATTCACAATTAAAAGATATATACATATTAGATAACCCCAAAGAACTGGTAAGATTCGTGTGTTCCACTCATTCTCCTGTAAAGAACACTAATGAAATGTATTGAAACACACTCCAACACAAACCATGAAAGTGGGAAGGGACAGTTGGGAAGAGGAAAAGGATACACAGAGAGTGAAACAAGGAGTCTAAATGGGATAAATGTGCTGGAAATGCATTATGTATATATATATTAAAGTCATGCAGCATGACCTATTATTATACACACTTAATACATACTACTAAAACATTAAAATCCAATCCAAAGGTAAAATGTCATGTTACCAAAATCAAAGATGGCAACTTCTTTGCAACACTTTCTTACAATTCATAGGACAGTTTGATTGTTGAAAGGAAAGCTGAACTGAATGCAATTGGATTGAAGGCATTAAAGAACATTCGAGAAACAATTTAGTTCAGGACATTTTTGTTTGCTTAACATCCAGTTATGTCATGTGTTTTAGGGATCACGTAATAGGAAACAAGGCGGTGATGATCATGCAGTCGCTTACCACGGTAGTAATATAATACACTTTTAAAATTGTGCATTTAGTTATTGTTTCCAGTAATGGTGAAGAAGCCTGAGTCATCGTGACACTCCCTCAGGAGATAAGTATATATTCTGGGCAAAATTGTATGGCCAACTATTAAAAGACAAATACAATAATCATAGTTGAGTCAGTCATGAAAAGATGCCCTGCATTAAGGGTGCTTCCAGAAGCCTTAGCACAGGGCAACTAGAACTCAAGCAGAAAGCTGTACACTCACTAGCTTGACTAGCATGGTATGTGGCTTCAAGGACATTGAAAAATGAGGGGAATCTTTAGTGAATGAAGGAACCACAGTAAAATGTAACTGATCAGCTCACCAAAGTACTCTGTGTGAAAATGAGCAGAAAAAACTAATTAGCTGAGGAAAAACAATGGCTAGAAGATTTAATAGCTGAGATAAGATTTCAGCTACTGTCCACTGCAGCAATGAGATTGAGTCAAGTCAATTCAATGGTCTGCTAGCTACCACCAACAAACAAAGAAAAAATGGCCACTAATACTCAACTAACCAACACTCAGCAACAGCTCAGTATCTCTACAATGTTCTCACTGCTCAATAAAGTTACTAAATGAAAGAATAGAAGAAAATCACAACTTGTATCATACATAAAACACTGTTGGAGGATACAAAAATGAAAACACACCCATTAGGTGAGAAAACAAAGATATTAATATAATATAAACATTAAAAGACTTAAAATTGAAAAAAATTAGTGTATAAAATTGCAACAATGTACCAATGATAAAATTAATACTCTATAAAACCAAAAACTTCAGACCAGTGGTTCTCTACCTGTGGAGCACAACCCCTTTGGGGGTGGCATATCAGATGTTTTGCATATCAGATATTTACAGTACAATTCACAACAGCAGCAAAATTACAGTTACAAATTAGCAATGAAAATAACTGGAAGGTTGGGCTTACCACACCATGAGGAACTGTATTACAGGGTTGCAGCATTAGGATGGTTGAGCACCAATGATCTAGCCCTTAAAGTTATAATATTGATATCTGAAATGAATATTCTCATATATAAGGTTTAAGAGCTGGTTAGGAATTACTGGGTTTGGTCTTAAATTTGGATAAAGATGATGTGCAACCTGTTAATAGTGAAAAAAATTGAGAAAATAGGTTTGAGAGCAGATATCAAAATTAGACTCTGGATATTTAGGAGAATCTTCAAATCAGACGTTAAACATAAACTAAGTGCTCAGGAAGGCACTCACATTTGAAACACAGGCCAGTGGACATACCACTTACTGCCTAATAGGGGCTGAATTCATAACACCAAGTACACTCACCTGGGGAATATTTGTCATGACAAACAAAAGAAATACAAGATAGACAAAGGGAGAACAGCAAACATATTCACTAAAATATTTCAGCTATGCTTCTAAAATTGTATTGCATTCTGTAGATGTCTTTTGAAACTGGGTTCTGCAGCTCTGCATTTTGATTGGTTGTGGCTTTCTGTAATGGTCTTTGTTTTTTATAAGTAAAGTTTCCTTGATCATGGCTGAGGACTACACTTGTTAGTGAATACACAGATTTAGATGTCTAGACTGTTGTTAGACATCATGCTGGTCTAATAAAGTGGTGGTTGTAGCTTCTCCTTCAAGATGAATGACTTCACTAGCACCGAGTTGTTTTCTCCTAAGGCTCAGGGAACACCGAAAGAGAGGAGGTAATGGTGGAAAGAGCGTGAGAGCCAGAGAAACATGGGGTTTCTGTGAGACAGTGTCTCCTAGTTACGTCAGAAGCTACACCCATAAAAATCAGCAACACGACTGGCTAGACATGACCTGAACAAGGGAGACACCAATGGACATACCAAAGCCCATGAAGCTTCAAATTACACTAAAAACTACAGGCAACTGAGGGATGCTGGGAGTAAGAGATAGTCTTTCCCAGTGAAGAGCACAGCAATTGATTTTCCAACACCAGATGCTCAGTCCTGAAACATACTTATGAGTGACATTATACAGACCGAGACGCATGCAAATTCACATATTCCTTTCATATTCTCCTCTTTTCTCTCTTTTGAATTCATGGCCTCTTTTTTTTGCTGTTACATATGCATATTCCTAAATGCATGCATACATCTATCTTCTTCATCATCTATTATCTACTTGTTGAGTATACTACTGAAACTCTTGTGGTTCAAAGTCCCTGCCAACCTCCCAGCAGTCAGGACTTCTCTCTCCCCCTCCTTTCCCACCTAATGGTCAAATTTTTATTTCAGTGTAAGAATTTGGTGAGAATGTGGCTTTGTGGAGGTCACAGTTAATTAAGTATCCATTCAGTTAGAGGAAGCCCTTGTGTACAATGACTGACAGAGAGGACAGGAAGAGAAACAATGGCTAGTCTACTTCACTAGCTGCCATCTGCTGTAGCACCTCCTGTGTTCCTGTTTCTTGCCTGTCATTTTCCATCATGAGGTCTAATTTCACTATATTCAGGACTTGGAGCTTTTTGTCAGTATTTATTTTCAGACTCTCTCTCTCTCTCTCTCTCTCTCATATATATATGTATATATATATACATATATATATTTCTGTCTCTGTCTATCTGCCTGTCTCTTTTATGACAGGGTTTTTCTGTGTAGTCATGGCGGTCTTGAAACTTGCTCTTTATACCAGTTGGCCTTGAACTCAGAGATCTAACTTCCTCAGCCTCCTGAGTGCCAGGATTGAAGGTATGTACTACCACTGCCTGGCTTTATTTTCAAACTCTTAGTGATGTTTCCCCCAACCCAAGAAAAACATACCAAGTCCTGTTCCTATCATGAATCTGAAATACAGAACAGGAAAATAGTGTCTTTGATCTCATTGGCCTTCCTATCCCCTATTATCAAACATATGCTCCATTATATATCTTTTGAAGAAAACAAAGACATATACACTTTTATATTGTTGTTTTTGTAGTGTAGGAAAATAGTCACAGGTGGTCAATACATAGGAGGTAAATTATTGAGCAGAATCTGAGTATAGATGCTTGTCATCCGAGGACTTGAAAGATAAGAGAATTGCTAGTGGAGGCCAGCCCAGATGACATAGGGAATTCCAGAGTAGCCTGTAAACTGTATAATGAGGCCTTGTATCAGAAAAAGTAACACAAAATAAACAATAGTAAGAAGTAAGCCACATCGAAGCTCTTCTCTCTAGATTTTCTACCAGTCATTTACTTCATACATTTAGGAATTTGGTCATAACTGTGCAGTAGACTTGATCTGATTTGCCAAAGGCAGCTCCGAGTGGTAAACCTCATACACTATGTAAAATCTGAATACTCAGTGTTTTTCATTAGGAATTATGATCACAGTGGGAGAAATGTGGATAGCTTTCTAGTTACTGCACATTTTATTGGTAGCATAGAAGAATTTATTAGAAGATAAATTTGATAATCATGAATCAGAATCAAATGAGTTATGATGTGCAGAATATTTACTGGTCCAGGCCATAAACCTCAGTGCTCCCATCTGTGCAGTGGGTCTCATCTATCTCCATCTGTGGAGTGAGCCCCATCTATCACCATCTGTGCACTGGGCCCCATCTATCACCATAGCATAAGGTTTAGCATGGTCAGAAAGGCAACAACTCAATCAGCACTGGGTCTAATTCTTCTTCCTGCTCTTCTGCAGGAAAAAAATAACCCACATTTAAAATGTGGTGTGTGTAGCCAGCCAGCATTGTGATAATTCCTCATTGTTTTCTCTGTTCTCTAGGCATGTGGTAAGATTCTTCAGACTCTGTGGCAGTTAGTCATGGTTATGGTTTACTTTGGTTGGTTACTTGATAATGGAAGCTATTGTGAGCCAGAACGTGGCATGTGGTCTTTTAATGTTCTCTCCATATTTCCTAACTACTAACTGAGCCAGTTTCCATCAGCCTGTGTCTCTGGGAAGATATTGTGCAGAAGAGGGAGCATCAACATCAAATCCTAAGCAATGCATAAGACGCTGTTACAGACTACTAACACTTGAAGCTTATTAACTACCATGGTAAGATCTGGCCTATTCTACTGCTTTAGCTACTAGCACCTTTACACGAGAAACTATATAACACAACCTCAAAAGGGTAGTATTTACTTAATGGGTTATATGATAGAGATCAAGGTCAGACTGGCCAAGAATAGGTTCTTGATATATGATGGCTAAATTCATAAAGGCTCCAGGTTTTCATAAAGATGCTTGGTGGGGAGAGAGAGAGAGAGAGAAAGAGAGAGAGAGAGAGAGAGAGAGAGAGAGAGAGAGAGAGAGAGAGAGAGAGAGAGAGAATGAGAAAAAGAGAATTGTGTGAGGGGGGTCACTGTTCACAGGGATGGCTGCAAACAGGGAAACCAAAAATATATAGGAGAGAATTGTGGCATTATGATGTGAAAATCACTAAGAAAAATAAAAACACAACACAAACTAAAAGAGATTTTCACTGCATGAAACTTAAAGAGAATCTGTAAACTCTAAACATCTCCAGAGAGAATGTGAGCTGAGATTGGCTTAGGTTACAAGAACATCTTGCCAATGTCCAATCAAATTACAGTTGCAGAGACTCGTGTTCAAAAAGAAGTCACACAGGATGTGGACCTAGAGAGTGAACTGAGCAAAAAAGTTAGTGGTAGGTGTGGGGAGGTGAGGAGCAGCTCCAGGATGTGCCAGAGACCCAGAATAGAAGAGGTGCCCAAGAATCAATAGGGGTGACCTTAGCTGTGACTCAGCATTAGTGACATGGAACCTAAAGAGAGGCCACCTCCTGTAGCCAGGCAAGAACCCCAGTAGAATGATAGGAACACCAATCCATCCACAAAACTTTTGACCCAAAATTTATCCTGTCTACAAGAAATGCAGGGATAGGGGATAGAGCAGAGACTGAGGAAATGGCCAACCAGTAGCCACCCCAACTAGAAACCCATTCTATGGGCAAGCGCCAATTCCAGACACTGCTAGTGATACTCTGGTGTGCTTGCAGACAGAAGTCTAGCATGTCTCCACCTAGTAGCTGACTCAGCCAGATGCAGAGACCCACATTCAAACAGTGGATGAAGGTTGGGGACTGTTATGGAAGAGTTGGGGAAAGGAATGAGGGAATAGGAACTCCATAGGATGATCAACAAAGTCAACTAAGCTGGACCTTTGGGGCTCTCAGAGACTGAGGATCACTGAAGAGCATACACAGGCCAGACCTAGGCCTCCTGGCACATACGTAGTAGATGTACAGCTTGCTCTTCATGTGGGTTCTGAACAACTAGAGTGAGGGCTATCCCAAAAGTTGTTGCCTGTCTGTGGGATATGTTCTTCTAGCTGGATTGCGCTGTCTGGCTTCAGTGGACAAGGGTGTGTCTTTCCCTGCAGTGAATTGATGTGCCAGGGTTAGGAATATCCAGGGGGGACCTACATCCTCTCAGAGGAGAAGAGGAACAGGGATGGGGGAAGGATTGTGGGAGACGGTGACCAGGAGGGGAGGCATGGGTAGTGATGCAGAGTGAATAGAAAGAAAAAAATATAGGAATATGATATTCTTATGCAGGTACAATATAGAAATCTATCTTTAAAGAAGTCTAATAAATTCAGATATAACTGGTCATATATACACAAGAATAGACCCATGAGAGACATAATATAACAATCAAATATTATATACAGTGGGTGCTTTTGCAATTTATGTGCAATCATATATTACCTATGTGGGTGTACAGGAACATAAACTAAAATGTGCAAAACTATATATGGAACCTATATCTATATGTAATACCTGACTAAATGTGCACTCACATGAAGAGAAAGGAAGCCATTCCTATTCACAAACATCAATATTAGCGTACATACACATATACACACATTATATATACATATATATGTATATATGAACACACACACATATGCTTTTCTAGGAAAAGGCTTTACATACATGCATAGTTCATACACATGAATAGTCAAATAAAATAGAAAATAGTTATTTCAAAGTTTGTGTACATTCAGAGCTGTGCTCAGAGACTCATTCTAAACTGCTATATGCAATTCTATATACATACAAGTTCCATAAAATTCACACACACAGAAACATAAATATTAGGCAATATCCCACCTACAAAAGCAACTGAAATATGAATATTCATGAGTAGATAGGTAATATTTAGTGGTAAGTGGGCTTGGATGAATGGGATGATCGAATGAGGAAAAATCTGCAGACAAAAGCAGTAAAAAAAGAATGAAATTAAAGAGATGTACCTAAAAATGGGCTAAAGTAACATTGGGAATAGCAAGCATTCTGGTACAAATAATCTTACACTTTTAGATGTGCTATTTTTTTTCAATTTTCTATTGTTTTTACTCTTTTCAGATTGTGATCTTTAACCTAGGAAGCTGTGAAATTATAGTCATCACTTCAAGGATGAAATTAGCATGAGCCTGTGCTGCCCAGCTTAGGGACATCCTGAAAAAGAGTATAGACCTTAGAAGTATAGACTAAAGAGTATAGACCTTAGAAGAGCTGAGAAGTGATGTCAGCACTAGACAGTCTAAGGCCAGGACTTAAGGCTTCAGGGGGCATCATCTGACTCTTGTTAATATACTCTTTGTTCTTTTTCTTTTTTGTTCTCTCTCTTTAATTCTTTCAAAAGAAAATACCTCCAGGTTTTGTGATGTAGGCAAGTCCAGACCACATAGCAAGGCACACAAGCACATGCCCACAGAGAGGAATGAGCCCACTTCCCACAATTCCTCACTCGGTTCTCATACAATGACAGTTCTTTGCTTTGGAATTCACAATATGTGAAGCAAAAATAAACTAAAATATACCTGATGTATTCAGCTGTCAAACTTCACAAGGTGCTGGTATTCTGCAGTGTTCTTTCTGAATCCATCAGAGGGAATGAACATGTGTGCCCAGCACCATGCTATAAGACACCACAAGACTCAGAAGGAGTCATACTGAAAGCATAGTGTAGTGGCTATTTCTGATTGTCAACTTGACTATATCTTGAGTGAATTACAATCCAAAATTAGAAGGCTCACCTGTGATCTAGATCTTGAGTCTGGAAGACACAAGTTTCAGGTGTGGTGGCACGCATACCTCTAATCTGGGCCACACCTGCTGCTGGAGATCTACATAAGAACGTTGGAAGGAGGAAGATTCAATCTTCTTTGCCTGTGAGCCTTGTGGGACTAAGCAACTGCTAGATCCTCAGGTTTTCATTCACAGCTACTGCTGACCATTGTTGGGGAGTTTGACTACAGACTGTAAGTCATTAACAGAGTCCCTTACTACATAGAGACTACCTGTAAGTTCTGACTCTAGAGAACCCTAATACACGTAGTCACAAGTTATTTAAATGAAACTAATATGTGCACTTCAGATAAATGAAAAGTTTTAACAAGAAAAACACCCAGAGTTGTAGAGTGTATTTTCTAGGAATAATTTGGGCTACTATAAAATGTTATGTGCTATTTGCATTTAAAAGTGGTTAGGAGTATTGGACTCAATCTCTTTAAATACTGTTACCCAGAAAAGGAGTATACTATTAGAATCTCTAAATAAAGGAAATTTAACAAAAAAATATTTACTATTTAAAAAGAATAGTATATAATCACTTGACATTTTTAGAACTTTGGAAGAGAATCTCCATGTGTGATTACAAAAATCTTAGAAGTTATTTTGTTTGTAGTATAGTTAGGCCTGACTTTGAATTATGAAATACAAATTATTTTATTATAAGTTAATTTCCTTTGGGTAGGTTCCCACTGGCCAGAGATAACACTAGCTTTTCAAAAGAAATTATATCAATTTGTCCTCATGTTTAAATACATGAGTTCTCAATACAATTAAAATTCTGATCGATAGCCTTGGGTGCTTACAGAAAAATGACTCATTGCCTTGGAAACTGTAAATAAAACAAAACATTAACATATTTATCTTTCTTTTCCCTCAAATAAATTGTATATCACTATGCAGCCAGATTATGATAAATATCTCTTTATAAAACTATTTTAATTAGTAGATTAAAAACTAATTATTAAAGTATAATATAAAGATACTATAATTACTATGGTATCTCCTGATTTCAAACCAAGTAGATTATTGAATGTAAGCATTGACACTAAACAGCTGTTAATATCATGAAAACAGAACACATAGACTTATGTGCTTCCTGACACAAATCACAAAGAACAGACATGCAGAGCTTGGGCTCTGAATCTAGCTATTAATTTGTCAGAAATTCAAATGACATCAAAATATGTGGAAGTATCCGTTGTTTAGTGTAATATCTACCAACATGTCAGTTGAATTTTAAATTTTTATTTATTTTCTCTATCCTTAAATAAAGATGTACTTTTAAACAATTTATTTGGGGAAACATTGGAAATGTAAATAAAGTATCAAAAAAAGAATTTATTTATATTTACTTCATGTGTCTGAATGTTTTGCCTGCATGTATGTATCTGCACCATGTGCATGCCTGGTGCTAACTGAGGTCAGAAAAGGGAATCATAGCTCCTGGAATTGGAGTTACACAAAGTTGTCAGCTGCCATGTGGGTGCTGGGCACCAAGCCCAGCTCTTCCACAAGAACAACCAGTGCTTTAAACCATTGAGCCATCTTTTCAGTGTCCAAGAGCTTATTATTTCTTCCCATTTGTAATTGATTAAATTCGTTCTTTGACAATTTCACTGTTGTGTGTAGTGGGTTGTTTACCACACCCCCTACCCTCTTTTCTCCTCCCCACCTGGTCATCCCCACCACTGAAGGCAGTAGGTAATGACTCTTACCTCCCTAATTCATCAGACTATTAGGTCAACAGGGAGAGTAAGTGTCCCTTGAGTTTTCCCTAGTTCATGTTTGGCTGTCGAAAGGCCTTGTACTATGGGCAAAGTTAAATCCTGTGAGATCTGTAATGACTGTATTATGCCCTGAAGATAGCATGTCAGGATTCTTTTCTCTATTTCAGGGCTCTTACAGTTCTTTCTGCTCCCTAGTCCACAGTGTTTCCTGAGCCATGTATGCCACCAGGCTCCAAAGGATAGGGAGAAACATGTAGCCACGCAGAAGAGACAGGAATCAGCGAGTCATGACTCAAAACACAAAGGCTCAAGTGTGGAGAAGGGAGAAGGTAGAGATGATAGGGGTGAAAGGATGGAAGAGAGGGTGTAGCATGTGGTAAGCAGAATTCACTCTACACATCAAGAATAGAAGGGGTGGTATTCTAAGCATCTTGAGCAGCCAATAATCTACATTCTGTGCTCTTCTATGCTCTGCAGGTATCTGTCAAGTCTATTGGATCCATGGTGTCCTTTAGCTGCACTGTTTCTCTATTCATTTCTAACCTGAATGACCTGTTTATTGTTAAGCATGGTGTATTGAAGTCATCTACTCTTAACTCTGTTGGGGTTAATCTGTGACTTCAGAGCTCTTAGTATAAGTTTTATTAGTTTGAGTGTATCTTTAGTGTTTGTGTGTGTATGTACACACACACTAATGATAGATGCACACTCACGTGTGTGTGTGTGTGTTATAGAGATAATATCTTATATCTGCATGGATATGGCACTTTTTAGTAATAAACCTGATGGCCTATAACTTAGGCAGGAAATAGAAAGTAGAACATCTGGGAGACAGAAAGGATTCTGGGATAATGTCAGTCACAGGATATTTGCTCATGAAGATGTGAGGCACATGATACCTGAGCACAGTAACTAGTCACATGGCAGAATGTAAATTAAAACAAATAAGTTATTTTAAATTATGATCTAAGTCAGAGAAGAGCCTAGCTATATGGCCTAGTGTTTGTAACTATATTTTGGTCCTGAGACTTATTTCTGGGAGCATGGGGCTAGGAAGAGGAAAAACCAAACTTCTCAAGGTGGTGTCTATCTTTGCTGGTAAGGTCTTTGGATACCTTCTCTGTAGCACTGTTCTGTTGCTGTGAATACACACCATAATCATGGTAACTGTTATAAAAGAAAGCATTTAGCTGGGGTGCTTACAGTTTCAGAGGTTTAGACCATTATCATCATAGCAGGAAGCATTGGCAGAGGGCATGACAGGCATGATGCTGGAGAAGTAGTTGAGAGCTACTTCTTGATCCATATTCAGAGAGCTTGGCCTACCTCCAGTGATACACTCCTTCAACAAGGCCAAACCTCTTTATCTTTCCAAATTGTGCCATTCCCTGGTGGCTAAGTATTCAAATATATGAGCCTATGGATGCCATTCAGATTCAAACTGCACAGGGGATGGAAGTTGCTTTTCTCATAGAAACTTCCTTCGCCTTTAATTATGACTGATAGCTTTGATGGGCGTAGTTGCTTGGATTAGCATCTATGGTCTTACAGGACTTGATGTGCATTGCTCCAAGCTCTTTTGGCTTTTAACATTTTTGTAAATAATCTGATAGTTTCTGATGGCCTGCCTTAATATGTAAGATGGGTTTCCATGCTTGAACA
Source organism: Uromys caudimaculatus (assembly GCA_028551405.1). NCBI lineage: Eukaryota > Metazoa > Chordata > Mammalia > Rodentia > Muridae > Uromys > Uromys caudimaculatus. Next base: position 98,936,377 of record CM052700.1, read on the forward strand.
CACGTGTAAAGTTTCGGTTAGACTCATCCACCTCATCAAACATTTATCACCTTTTTAGGTAAGCCCTCTGAAATCCTTTAAGTAGATTTTTGAACTACATAGTACAAGCTTACTATCTGCAATCAGCCCACCTTGGAATAACACATCAGAACTTCTCACTTCTGCCTAAGTACAGCTGAGAGCCCACAGAACAGCTTCTTCCTGCTGACCTCTATCCTAACCACAGGCAACTATTTTACTCTTGATTTCCTCGAGATCAATATTTTCAGATCTCATTTTTGATACTATGAAATAATGGCTTTTCTTTGCTTGGTTTCCTCCTCTTAATTTAATGAGCCCTCATTCAATCCATGTGGTATCAAACAGCAAGATTTGAATGGATAACTGATATTCATTCCCCTGTGTTTATGCACCACATATTCTGTGTTTGTTCAGAAGTTGATGGACACATAGGTTGTTTGCATCTGTCAGCAGTTGTGAAGAATATTGCAATAGACACAGGAGTCGTGTATGTTTGATTTTTAAAAAATGTAAATTTGAAATTATTAAGGCAGGTAGTTTCTGCTTTTTATGTTTTAACCTCTGTGGCTCTGGTTCTCTTAAAAACCTAACTATTACTGATGAACATTTAGTCACTGCTGAAGTAAATAACTAAACAGACTGTGTAAAATTAGTTTATCTCATCAGAACCTTTTAAATTTTATATTATCCCCACCTTACATTTAAGAAAACATTGCCTCATTAATATTAAATAGGTTGGTTAAGGTTTGTCATTTAGTGACTTAGGGATCAGTAGTCAGTTCACATCTCTATGCTTCAGAGGGATGCATCCTGACAATGGCCTCTCTAGTCTTTTGATGATTGACATCAAGCTTCCTGCACAGACCTTTAAGCTGCACAGACTTTCAGGCTACTGTGTTGTTTTCCTACACATCCATTTTCTTCAGCAACAGATACTGTAATACTATTAAAACTATAGAAAAGAAAAGGAAGATATGCAAAACTTCCCACTGATTTCATAAAGCATCTAAATAATTTAAAAATTCTTTTCTATATTTCTATTGATTTTATACATTTGTAGTGAGATGACTACTGCTTAGTAGTTTGTTCTTCTAAGCAACAGCATGCTCAGGACTGATTATTTTCTACATAATTGTTCCTGCATCCAGGACCCCTACCTCTTGCTGGTTGATCAACTACTGGGGGTGGAAGGCACCGACTGAGCAATACACCCCCATGGAGGCAGCAAGCCACCTACTGTGGTGAACAGTTTGAATGCTTCTTTGGGGAAGGACATGACTTAGGCCTGCTGCTGCTTCCCTTCAGTTTTGTGTGTGTTGTCTTCTTTCAGAGCTCGCTCAAAGCTTATGACTTGTATTTGGCTAATCTCAGTATTTCCACAAATTGACATGGGCTCCATCTTCATAATAACAGTGCAAGGTTAATGTCTTTGAAAAATTGACTCCAAATTCAACTTCCTTCAAAATGTTTCTCAAATCATTTGGAATCCTTTATATAACACAGGAATTACACTGTTTTGTGACAGTCAAGCATACTGGTGTGCACACGCGTGCATGCGCGTGCATGCGTGTGTGTTTGTGTGTGTGTGTGTGTGTGTGTGTGTGTGTTTGCATGTGTATACATGTTTAAATGTGCTTATATGTACACGTGTGTATGGGTATATGTGCATATGTGTTGTGAGAGCAGAAGCCAACATTTGTGTTTTCCTTTTTCACCCTTTATCTTATTTTTTGAGACTGGTTCTCCCACTGAACCTAGATTTGCTAACTTTGCTAGGCTGACTGGCTTGCAAGCTTCAAGGGACCTCCTGTCCCTATCCCCCTAGTGTTGAGATTACTGGTGGGCACTGTTATGTCTAGCTTTTACACAGATTCTAGAGGTCAAACTCAGATCACGCCTGCTGGGAGGCCATTTACCAACTGAGACATCTCCTTAACCCTGTGTATTCATTCTTTTACATTTTTTTGGAGGTAGCTGCAGCTTTTTGACACTATTATTTTTCCTACTAGGATTTAACAAACAATAAAATCAGTGAGTGCTGAGATATATAATTGTATATGAATGATTAATAAATTACATTAAAGTTAACTATCAACACATATATGGCAATGTATATGTTTTCCCAACTCAGACTACATTCACATTATTACGTTCTCTATGTTACCTTGTCAAATTTTATTTTCTTTCTTGTCACCTCTTGATCTGGGATAGGTGACTGGGTGTTGCTGACTCAAATCCCAAATCAGAATAGAGAGCATTGCTTCACAACATGGCCATACACTTTGACCTCTGATGCCATTTAAAACATTTCATAACTTTTTACGTGCATACACTTGCACTCCGAGTCTTATTTTTGTAACCTCTAAATAATCCACGCATTTCTCTTTGAAGCAGATTTCTCTCATTTTCAAATTTCTCCCATTTTCAGATTTCTCCTAATGTCTACCTATGTACTACAATGCTCACCCTACCAGAAAATCACAGCTGTGTTGGAGGTCCTGCTACCTTGAATGGTCAGAAAGTATAAACTGCAGTTGGGGCCTTTCTGAGGGAGCTCTAATTTCTTAGCTGGCATAAGAGAATATAAATATTTTGCTCTGGACAGAACTAATCTTTCTTTTACTTTACTTTCTTTCTTTTGTTTATTTATTTTGCAAGTACATCACTTTAGAAAGAAAGCTGAGCTACTTGATCAGCTAATCTGTAGCTGTCATGGAATGTTGTTTTCTGTCCTCCAAAACAATAAGGGACACCTGGTAAGAGTGCCTCATGCACCCATGCATTCAAGTCTACTATTTCCATGGAAACACCTTTAAAGCCCATGTAAAAGGTTCTCAGCATCCTGCCACATCCCTCTTTCTTTCTTCTGCATGCTTTCTCCATCTCTTTAGTCTGCTTGGATGTGATTGCAGTGTTTTTGCATCAGCTCTGTCAGAGTCCATCTTCCATTCTGGCTCCTGTCAGTGGTTTATTGTAAGCCTTGTTGAAGGACAGGGACTGGGACTCACGTGTGCGGCTTCCCTAGCACTTAGTCCACTGCAGTATACTTAATGGGCCCTCAAAGCATATTATTAAATCGCATTAGATTAAGGGCTTATTGTGTCACTTAGATTTGCTTTTGTGATATCTAAAACACACTCATTAACATTTTCCTTAGCAGACCAGCAAGAAAGATAAAAAGAGCCTATTGACTGAGCGCTGTGTTGGAACCAACAATTCCTATCTTTCCACACCAAACTTGATTTTTCTTTCTTGTCCAGTCATTTAGCATGTTTAAATCTATGTCAATGGGTATATTAACCTATATTAATCTATGTTAATAATTCATAAGTGATATAAATTAAGGTTCACTGAACATTTTAATTTCTGCTTATCTGTGAATGAAATATTATTTGAATAAACTTACAGTTAATTAAAAAAAGGCCAGAGCTGAATAACTTTTCAGTCCATACAACTAACAAAGAGTAAAGTGTGCCATCAATCAACATATTAGTGATTCTGCTTATTTCCTTTTAGGCATACTTTGATGCATTTAAGAAGTGAATTCTTCAGTCTGAAAATAAGGTATCTTTGGGTTAGATATGAAGGACTCAAAATTGTGCGGAGCACTGTTTGAGATGAGCAGTCTAAAGACAACAATGCTAAAAAGGAAACTAAATGAAGAGAATAACTAGAGAAAGTTTTATTTGTCTCTTTTATTAAAGCATAAAGTGAACTGTTAGCATCATTGGTAGGTCCATGAGGTCCAATATAGAAGTAAATGTCATAAGACCCTGAGATGGGGAACTATTTAGACAAATAAAACAGAGAAGGCTTAAGGCGTAATATGCACTGCCTGATGATTTAGAAAAGTGTGTTCACTGGAAGTTTTACATCGGGGATGATATCTAATGAGATACAAATCTTGACAGTTGTCAATCCAGATTTATAAATATGATTCTGAATTATAAAAAAGGAACCCCTATGTTGTAAATTTTGGTAGAAAATATGTCACATAATAACAAAGATTTTGTAAGAATAAAGTTTTAAACACTGGATGTCTTTCTTCATTTCTGTCCACTATTTCTCATGTTCATATTAAAGGCCAGTGCCAGGTGGACATAATAATGAAACACGTGTCCTATTGCTGAGAGGCCAGAGTTGACGAACACATCACTGTGAAACTGCAAGTTTCCATAAAGGAGGAATTCAAGATTCCAGGGAGCTTCAGAATTCATTTGGAAGCTTAAGGGAGTGAAGTTGATGACTCAGCAAGTTGTAAGGTTGAATTAAACCTACATTATGAAGGTAGCATGAGTTTGGAAACAGACATGAAAATAGGTAAGCCTGTGAACATGGAGTGATGTGAAATCATTTCTTTTCTTCATAAATTTGAGAAGATTCAATAAATTCATGAGTTGATTCCAACATGAAACCTGCAATTAAGCCACGCTAGTGAAGTCAATGATTATGTCAATCAAGGATCTATGGTTTTAATCTTAGAAAAATAGACAAGGTTGAAGGGGAAAATATGAAGTAGGCTTTGCCCATAGATTAGGAAGCACAATTCATGTGTATGTTTCAAAATGTTTGTTTTGGAAAACAATAGTGTCATGTCCACACTAAAGATGAGCTGCTTCTTCTGAAGCTCTATGGGTCAGCTCATTTCATGTTTCCATTCCACACACTCTTTGTTCGGTTTTACTAGAGAACCACTGATTCATCTCAGTTTGTCTGTATCTCTGTCTCTGTCTTTCTGTCTGTCTCTGTCTCTTTGTCTTTCTCTGTGTCTCTGTATCTCCATGTCTCTGTATCTCTGTATCTCTGTTTGTCTCTGTCTCTCTCTGTCTCTGTCTCTGTCTCTGTCTCTCTCTCTCTCTCTCTCACACACATACACACACAGTCTATTTTGACAATCATGTGTCAAATAGCACAGCATAGTTTCTCTTCCACCTTCCACTTTTAGATAAAGTTCCTATTTGGTTTTTTTTTTCATAGAATTATAAGATCTACATATTAAACATTAGGGATAACTCATGTAATTTGAGTCATAATTTACTTATATCATCTTTATATACCAGTGCTATCACAGACTTTGTGATGGGGTACTTAAAAATAGTTAAGGCTAAGAAATACTGAAACAGTAGTAAACATCAGCCTTTTTATAATAAGATTTTTATTATTGATAATTCACACAATATACAGTTTTTCCATTTACACAATTGAGTGTATTTCACGTGGGTATATATAAATGAGTGTGAAGCCATCATTCCACTCAACTTTAGAATCATTTTGACAATTTCCTACAGGTACAACATTTACTACCATTTACTGATGACAGAAGATGTAAGAACAAATGGGTTATTTCAAAGAAATGACTTTAAATTTTATGTAGGTTAAGATATAAAAATAAGGAAGCATACTAGGGAGAGTTAAATGATGACTTGCAGAGGTGCACATGATACTGTTGAATTGATGTTGGAACTAAGGCGTGCCATATCACCATAGTAATGGAGAAGACACCTAGTGTGTTGTTACTGAAAAGAGAAAGAATTTGAGGGGTTCCAAATATTTAAAATAATAAGGCAACCTTATTAACACCTTCCTACTAACAAAATAAAAATACCTGAATGAATAATTTATGAAGGATATGTTTTAACACAGTTGAATCAATAACTAATTGAGTAACACTCTTAAGTTACTTCTGTTAGTACTTTCAAGTTTAGTCTGCACTTCTGTCCTATGATCTCTTACTAGATACTGACCAAACTCTAGATAAAGAATTTATTTTAAAGCATTACAAATCATCAGTGAGTTATTACATTCTTAAGAAACTCAAACCATGGATTTAAGAAACCTCCTGGATAAGTATGGAATAGAAACTTACATTAACTTTGAAAGCATGTGTCTTGTAAAATGGACTTTTAGCTGTTATCATCCCTAATAATTTCACCAAGGGAAAAATTCATAGTGTGTGTGTGTGTGTGTGTGTGTGTGTGTGTGTGTGTGTGTGTGTACATTCTAAAAGTCAGTACTCTTAAATAATATTGGAATTCTAAGTACCATGCCCTCAGGGGAAGTATAAATGAACATGACTCCTGAAAGAGTGGAAAAGAAAAATACCATCCTTAAAAATGTTTAGACATACACATTCACAACTTTAATATTCACGATTTGTGGCATTTAAAAAAGCCCCAAGGCATGAGTATATTTCAGGCAAAACCTTCTCTATATGAATATACCCATGAGACTCAAAGAATTCCCAAAAATAATTTCTGGAAAATATGTTCTTGTAGTAAAAAATACTGAACCATGTAAAGATTTAGCATAAGCATGGTACAGCAGAAACAGCAGATGGAAAACTCAGACTTGTAAACTCATATATGCAGATATGAAATATGGCATATGTATGACCCTGTTATTCAATAACATGTAAAAGATTTAAAAAATATGAGTCTTAAGACATAATAAAATGAATAAGAAATATGCTAAGAATGAAATTCTTAGGATCAAAAATAAAGTGGATAGCTAAATGTAATAAAAGTTTCAGTGACAGAGTAGACACCACTGAAAAGAAAAGTGGTAAAATTGAAGAAAAATGTGAAGAACATACCTTCAAGAAAATTCCAGTGTAATTTTCGGGTCACTTAGGTATAAAATCATATCATCTGCAAATAGTGATAATTTGATTTCTTCCTTACCAATTTCTATCCCTTTGACCTCCTTTTGTTGTCTGATTGCTCTAGCTAGAACTTCAATTACTATACTGAATAGATAGGGAAAGAGACAGCAGCCTTGTTTAGTCCCTGATCTTAGTGGGATTGCTTCAAGTTTCTCTCCATTGAGTTTGATGTTGGCTACTGGTTTGCTGTATATTGCTTTTACTATGTTTAGGTATGGGCCTTGAATTCCTGATCTTTCCAAGATTTTTATCGTGAAGGGATGTTGAAATTTGTCAAATGCTTTTTCAGCATCTAAGGAAATGACCATGTGGTTTTTTTCTTTGAGTTTTTTTATGTAGTGGATGACATTGATGGATTTCCGGGTATTGAACCATCCCTGCATCCCTGGGATGAAGCCTACTTGATCATGATGAATGATCGTTTTGATGTGTTCTTGGATTCGGTTTGCGAGAATTTTATTGAGTAT
>CM052700.1:98944025-99076365 GCA_028551405.1 Uromys caudimaculatus
GCAGGGCTGAGAAGCACCTAAAGAAATGCTCAACATCCCTAGTCATCAGGGAAATGCAAATCAAAACAAGTCTGAGATTCCACCTCACACCAGTCAGAATGGCTAAGATCAAAAACTCAGGTGACAGCAGATGCTGGCGAGGATGTGGAGAAAGAGGAACACTCCTCCACTGTTGGTGGGACTGCAAGCTGGTACAACCTCTCTGGAAATCAGTTTGGCGGATCCTCAGAAAAATGGCCATAATACTACCTGAGGACCCAGCTATACCTCTCCTGGGCATATACCCAGAAGATGCTCCAACATGTAATAAAGACACATGCTCCACTATGTTCATAGCAGCCATATTTATAATAGCCAGTAGCTGGAAACAACCCAGATATCCCTCAGCAGAGGAATGGATACAGAAAATGTGGTACATCTACACAATGGATTACTACTCAGCTATTAAAAAGAATGACTTAATAGATGGAAGTTGAAAATATCATCCTGAGGGAGGTAACTCAGTCACAAAAGAACGTACATGGTATGTACTCACTGATAAGCGGATATTAGGCCAAAATTTCAGAATGCCCAAGTTTCACTTAACAGTAACCGCTGGACTGAGAGTGAGGTCCCAGATGGAGGAGTTGGAGAAAGGTCTGAAGGAACTGAGGGAATTTGCAGCCCCATGGAGGGAGCAAGAGCGCCAATGGGCTGACTCCCCCACCCCCAGTCGTCCTGGAGTTTGGACCACCAACCAAAGTATATACATCTATGGACCCATGGTTCAGACCACATATGTGGCAGAGGATGACCTCGATGGCCATCAGGGAGAGAGGAGAGGCCCTTGGGCCTGAGGGTGTTAGAGGCCCCAGTAAAGGGGAATGTCAAGGTGGGAATATGGGGATGGGTGGGCAGGTGGGTGGGAGGTGGAATTCCCTCATAGAGGCGGGGATGGGGAGGGGATAGGGGGTTTCCAAAGAGGGGACCCAGAAAAGGGGAAACTTCAGAAGTGTAAATAAAGTATCAAAAAAAAAAAAAAACCCAGAAAAAAAAAAAAAGAAAAAAAAAAAAAAAGAAAATTCTAGTGTAAAACAATAGAAGGGAAATGATAAGTCACTAGGAATAAAACAAAGCCTAATATTTCTCTTAATCAGAGTTATAAGGAAAGATTGTAGGAATAGAGAGTACCGGAGGAACATGGCCCCCTGAACCAACTAAGTAGGACTCATATGGTTTCACAGAGACTGAAGGGACAAACACAGGGTATACATGGGTCTGTACTACATTCTTCTGCCTATGTAATAGCTGTTATCTTAGTGTTTTTGTAGGAACTGGTGTGTCTCTGACTCTTTTGCCTGTTTTTTGGGACCCTTTTCCTCCGTGGGTTGCCTTGTCAAACCTTGTTATGAGGGCTTTTGTCTTGTCTTATTGTATCTTATTTTGTCCTGTTTGGTTATTGTCTCTTAGAGATCTGCTCTTATCTGAAGGAAAACGATGAGAGGAGATGTGGAACTGGGGAAGAGGGGAGGCGGGGGAAGCTGGGCAGGGTGGACGGGACTGTGGTCTAAACACAGCAATTCTGAAGCTGCACTTTTTAAAAGTGACACATTATTCAGGTCTAAGCCATTGCTAAGAGACAGTCTCACAGAAAACTTACCAGTTATCTGGCTCTTAAAATCTTTCAGTCCACTCATTCATGAAGTTCCCTGAACCTTAGATGTAGGAATTATTTTGTGGATTTATCCCTTGGGTCTTGGTCCATCATGATTGTTTAATCTTTGATTTGTGTCAAGTTGTGGTTTTCTGTGAGGGTTTCCATTTGCTTTAAGAAAGCTTCTTTCATGGGGTATAACTGCTATACTGGTGGGAAAATATCACAGGTTTCAAACCTTAGACAAAGAACTAAAGGCAAGCAATGACTTCTGAGAGAGATAGAATTAGTCTCTCTCAGGAATGAGACTCCAAAGTTGTATTCAATACAAAGTGGTCAGCTTTGAATTTATATATACATAAACAACTAAAATAGACTTAGCAAGTTGTATTTATATATTTGTACATCTATCTATCTATCTATCTATCTATCTATCTATCTATCTATCTATAATCAAATAAGAAGAGGCCATCAATTTGAAGAGAATGGAGGGGTGTCATAGGGAAGTTTGAAGGAATGAAAAGGAAGTGGATAACTGATGTATTTTAATGTATAAAATTGACATCTATAATATAAATAAATATATTAATAATTTAAAAAGTAACCTAGTGGAGACCAGTCAATAACAGATCTTATAATAAATGTTCATGCATAGATAATCTTTTGTAGAACAGAGATTGACTTGAAAACTACCTTTAAATAAAAATAGTGGAAATCAGAAGAGCCTATGGTGAAGCCCTATCTATTTTATACTAAAATTAAGTTTTCCTGGAGTCACACAACCAATGGGAAAAATAAATAAAAAGAAAATCTTAATTAAGCAACCTGAGTGCATTACCTGAAGACTAATAGTGAAAGAAAGAAAGAGAAGGAGACTTGCCAATGCCACAAATACTCTGATATTGCCCAATGAGAAGTATAAGCTTTGATGATGTTCTTCATCTCTTTGAGTTCCCATTAACATAAATTAATTATTGATTGCATTTGGAACTTGCTTTTTAGAATACCACAGTCATCTATTTGTGGTGATTTTCATTGTTTCTCACTAGTCACTTCACCACTGGCTGTGCCAACTTCCTAATATTGAACAAAAGCATGTTTAACTTTTTCTTTATCTACACTCATTCACCTGAAGATCTCTAATTTTAGACAATGTTGTCAAATTCACCCTAGAGCTAGGATTATCCTTCTGAGTCCTGACTCGATACCCAGTTGCTTATGCTGAGTATGTAGATGCCCAATGTACAGCATGTGGCACAGGAGAGCTCATTGGAGAGTTTTTAAGAATTAAAGAATGTAATTAATTAATTATACTCTTTTAAACTAATGACATAATTAATTAATATATATTTTATATGTGGGTATATGGAAATAATTATGTAGACTGTCACTAGAACAACAGTCAAAAATTGCTTTATACAATCACCAACAAGAAGAAAACATAATAAACAAAGCAAATAAGTGGGTCTCATTTTTAAGGTATTGATTCAAAAAGCAAATTTAGAATGCAAATGAGCATGATTCTTTATGTTAAGCTAAAACCATAAGAAACTAAATTATATATGCACACATTATTTTATAGGTGTGTGTATGTGGTTTCTAATATGCGTAGACTATGGTACATTACTGAGAGTATGCACAGGTCAATTACTACTTTCTTCTGTGAAATTAGAAATCCTGTAATTTAAGGCTAATATCCACTTATGAGTACATATATGTGTATCTTTCTGGGTCTGGGTTAGCTCACTACAGGATGACCATGCTACAATCTACAGACCCAAAGAAACTAGGTAATATGAAGGCCCAAGGGAAGATGCTTGAATCTCACTCAGAAGGAGAAATAGACATCTGGAGAAAGTGAACTGGGTGGGATAGGGGATGAAAATGATAATGAGAGTGGGGTGGAGATCAGGTTTGGGGAGAGAGTGGGTGGGGTTGTGGTGAGAAGGCTGAGAGAGAGAGAAGGGAAATAAATCAGGGAGCCAAGACCTAGGATGGGGGAGGCTTCTGGGAGTACATGGGAGTGAAGTGATCCTGAGACTTTTGGCTGCTGGGAATATGGAGATGAAATGGTTAACTCCTGTAGCTAGCCAGGACATCCAGTAGAGGGATGGGGACACCAACCTTTCACAAAACCTTTGATCCAAAATTTGCCCTGCCTAAAGATGTGCAGGGATATAGATGGAGCAGAGACTGAGGGAATGGCCAACCAAATGAGTGGCTCAACCTGAGACCCACTCCATGGGAGAGCCAACCCCTGACAGTATTGACACTCTGCTATGCTTGCAGACAGGAGTCTAGCATAACTGTCTATAGAAAGGCTTCATCTATCAGTAGTTGGAAACCTGCAGAAACCCAAGGCCAAACGTTAATCAGAGCTCAAGGAGTCTTGTGGAAAAGTTAGGGGAATAATTGAGGAAGATGGAGGGCTCAAGGACACTACATAAAGACCTACAAAGTCAACTAACCTGGACCTCTGGGGGCTCACAGAGACCAACCACTATCCAAAGAGCATATATGGTCTGGACCGAGGTTCCCTATGTATATGTATCAGAAGTGCAGCTTGGTCTTTATGTGGCTCCTCTAAGAATTGGAGTGGGGTCTGTTTCTGACTCTGTTGCCTAACTTTGGATCTCTTTCCCCTGGTTTGCTACCTCATCTGGCCTCAGTGGGAGATGATGTGCTTAGTCCTGATAGGACTTGAGGTGCCAAGGTGGGTTGATATCCAGGTACCCAGGGTGTGGTTCCAGAGAAGAGAAAGATGGAATCTGAAAAGGAGGGTGGTGGGGTATGACTGAAAGGAGCAGAAAGATGGGGGGCTGCAATTGGGGTGTAAAGTGAATAAATAAATAAATTAATGGAAAAATAATTCTAGAGAAAATTCCAGTGTGTAATTGAATTTTATTATAGATATATTAATATTTCATGTGTTTTCTGTTTTATTCATTAAAAGCTTCTGGATATATTCAAATATTAAAAAAAAGAAATTAGAGATCCTATTGAGGATTTCAAGTTTGGTTGGGACTTAAATTAAAGGCCATATGCTTTAATGATAAAATCACATGTTTCAACTAATAAAAGTAAAGAGATTCTCCTGATCTGATCATGAATTTAATATATATAATAACAATAAGCATAATGCTAATTGAAAAATGTAAGCTTTTATACAAATCAACATTATTTTAAGTCAATCATGGTATCATTATATAAAACTAAAAGCAATTTAGAAATAGCATCAGAAATAGTAGAATTGCTAGCCGTGACGACAAAAGACTGTATTCCCAGTACCCAGGATACAGAGGTAGGAGGACTTCTGTGAGCTTGAGGGCAGCCTGGTCTAAATAGAAAACTTCAGGACAGCCAGGCCTACAAAGAGGGACCCTGTTTCAAAAGAAAAAAGAAAAGGAAAAGAAAAGAAATAGTAAAACAATTAAGAGAAATTTCTGGATATGAACCTATAAAATAAAATATGCAATTACAGCATCAAGTGTTTATCAACAAATAATATAACAAATAAGCTTATAGATTATGTTTCATATTTTTAAAACTCAATTTAAGAATCTCAAAAGAGTTATGGTATGATCAAGACAGGGAAAAATATCATGATATCTATAATTTTAAATATTTTTTCTGACATTTGACTAGACTTTAAATATAAATAAAGAGGCAGATAACAGGACCAATTAAAACAATGGACAAAATAATTTGGAGGTCTCAAGAAAAGGTGAGAAAATTATTTTTCTGTGTATCAAGGAATTTACTCTTATAAAAATCAATATTAGGGCTGGGTCACCCAGCTAGTCCAGCAGCCTTGAGGTCTTCCCTCTCCCCCTCTGCACTCCATCTCCCTGTCCACACCTGTATTCACAATCCCAAGGCCTACAGCCATCAGAGACCACCAGGTGGGATCTCTACCCCAATTTCCTACCTGCCAGCAGAGGCAAGTTCCACCCTGCCGCCTCTGCACTCCATCAGCCTGCATTCCTGGAGGCCAGCTGCAGCCCAGAGGCCCACAAGCATGAGGGACTACCAGCTTGGCCTGCATCCCTGGAGATCTGCTTCCACCAGGGACAACACACAGCCTGAAGGTATCAGGGACTACCAGTTCTGCTTGTATTCCTGGAAGCTGCTGCTGCCAGAGACAACCAGGCATTCAATTCAATGCCTGCGGACATTAGGGACTAGCAGGCATGCCGATGCTAGGGACAACCAGATGGTTAAAGGCCACTGTAAGAATACAATTAGCAAAAGCCAGGGCAATATGTCACCACCAGAGAATCTAGCTTTCCTACTAAAGCAAGCCATGAAAGTTTTAATATACCTGAATCACAAGAAAATGACCTTAAATCTAATCTCATGAAGATGATAGAAGCCTTTAAAGAGGTGGTGAATAAATCCCTTAAAGAAATACAGGAAAATACAATCAAACAAGTGAAGAAAATGAATAAAATTGTTCAAATAGAAAAATGGATATAGATGCAATAAAGAAAACACAAACTGAGGCAATCCTGGAAATGAACAACCTAGAAAGGAGAACAGGAACTACAGACGCAAGCATCACCAAAAGAATACAAGAGATGAAAGAGAGACTCTCAGGCATAGGAAATACAGTAGAACACACTGGTCAAAGAAAATGCTAAAGCTAAAAAGTTTCTAACATCCAAAAAATTTGGGACACTATGAAAAGACCAAACGTAAGAATAATAGGAATAAAAGAGGAAGACTCCCAACTCAAAGACTCAGATTATATCTTCAACAAAATGTTAAAAGAACAATTCCCTAACATAAAAAACACCGAATAGAATGGACCAAAAAAAAAAAAAATCCCACTGACACATAATAATCAGAACACTAAATGTACAGAACAAAGAAAGACTATTAAAAGCCACAAGGGATGAAGACCAAGTAACATATAAAGGCAGACAGACCTATTAGAATTAAAAAAGACTTCCCACGAGAGACTTTAAAAGTAACAAGGGCCTGGGTAGATGTCTTTTTTTTTTTTTTTTTTTGGTTTTTTTTTTTTGGTTTTTTGAGACAAGGTTTCTCTGTGTAGCCCTGGCTGTCCTGGAACTCACTCTGTAGACCAGGCTGGCCTCGAACTCAGAAATCCACCTGCCTCTGCCTCCCAAGTGCTGGGATTAAAGGCGTGCGCCACCACTGCCCGGCCTGGGTAGATGTCTTACAGTCTCTTTAAGAGATCACAGATGCCAACCTAGGCTACTATACCTAGGAAAACTTTCAACCACAATAGACAGAGAAAACAAGATATTTTATAACAAAAGCAAACTTAAACAATATCTTTCCACTAATCCCACCCTACAGAGGATACTAGAAAGAAAACTCCAACACCACAAGACTAACTACACCCAAGAAAACACAAAAAATAAATAATTCTGCACCAGCAAAACCAAAGGAAGAGAATAACATGAATCACACACACGCGCACACACACACACACACACACACACACACACACACACAACACACACACACACACACACACACAGAATCATTGGTCATTAAAATCTCTCAATATCAATGGATTTAGTTCTCCAATAAAAAGACACAGGCTAACAGAATAGATACATAAACAGGATCCTTAATTCTGCTGCATACAAGAAATACACCTCAGTGAAAAAGATAGATATTATCTTAGTATAAGGGACTGGAAAAGGTTTTACAAGCAAATGGACCCAAGAAAGATGCCAGAGTAGCCATTTTAATATATAAAATAGACTTTCAACCAAAAGCAATCAACAAGACAGACAAGCACTTAGTCAAGTTAATTCTTGGGTGTGCTTGCTTCTTTTTGTTCTAGGGCTTTCAGGTATGCTGTTAAATTGTTAGTGTTAGATCTCTCCAATTTCTTCTCATCACCTCATGGAAACTTCTATAAAACTGAACATATAATCAGTCACAAAACCAGCCTACAAACTCATGGAAACTGAACAACTCTCTATTAAACAATCACTGAATTAGTCAAATTAACTAAAAGGCAGAGAGACAGTATCCAAATTAACAAAATGTCAAAATCAAAAATGAAAAGGGAGACATAACAGACACTGTGGAAAATCTGAAGATTATTAGGTATTTTTTTTTAAAAAAAACCCCTATACTCTACAAAATTGGAAAATCTAAATGAGATGGATGAGTTCTTAGACAGATACCACTCACCAAAGTAAAATCTAGTCTGTCCACTCTCTTTCTCTCTCTCTTCAATATAGTACTTGGAGCCCTGGCTAGAGAAATAAGACAACTAAAGGAGATCAAGGGGATACAGATAGGAAAGAAAGAAGTCAAAATGTTGTTGTTCACCGATGATATAATAGTATGTATAAGGGATTGCAAAAATTCTACCAGAGAACTCCTACAGCTGATAAACACCCTCAGCAAAGGGGCTGGGTACATAATTAACTGAAATCTGTAGCCATCCTTTATACAAACAATAACTGGGTGAAAAACAAGTTAGGGAGACAACACTCTTCATAATAGCCACAAATAATATAAAATATCTTGGTATAACTCTAACCAAACAATTCAAAGACCTGTATGACAAGAACTTCAAATCTCTGAAGCAAGAGATTGAGTAAGATATCAGTAGATGGAAAGATCTCCCATGCTCATGGATCAATAGGAATAACATAGTGAAAATGGCCATCTTACCAAAAGCAAACTACAGATTCAATGAAGCTCTCATCAAAATTCCAACACAATTTTTTACAGACCTGGAAAGAAAAATTCTCATCTTCATATGAAAAAACAAAAAGCTCAGAATAGCTAAAACAATCCTGTACAACAAAAGAAGTTCTAGAGGTATCACCATGCCTGACTTCAAGCTGTACTCCAGAGCAATGATAATAAAAACTGCATGATATTGATATAGAAACAGGCAGGATGATACTTGGAATCGAATCAAAGATCTAGAAATAAACCCATACACCTCCAGACACTTGATTTTTGACAAAGAAGTCAAAACCATGCAATGGAAAACAGAGAACATCTTCAATTAATAGTGCTAGTCTAACTGGATATCTGCATGTAGAAGAATGCAAATAGATCCATATTTATCACCTTGCACAAAACTCAAGTCCAAGTGGATCACAGACCTCAACATAAAAATGATTTTGGAAATAGAGAGGAGAAAGTAGGGAAAAGCCTTGAATGCAGTTCAAGAGACAACTTCCTGAACTTCTGGGTATACCCATAGCTCAGGTACCAAGATCAAAAATTAATAAATAGGACCGCATGAAAACTGAAAAGCTTCTGTAAGGCAAAGGATGCTGTCAATAGGACAAAACGACAACCTGCAGACTGAGAAAACATCTTCATCAACCCTACATCTGACAGAAGGCTAATATCTAAACTATATTTTTAAAAACTCAAGAATTAAAGTTAAAGAACTCAATAATCCAAATGACTCACCTAAAAAATGGGATACAGGGCTAAACAGAGAATTCTCAACAGAGGAATCTCTAATGACTGAGAAACACTTAAGGAAATGTTCAGTGTCCTTGGCAGGGAAATGGCAAATCAAAAACACTCTGAGATTCCACCTTACCCCCATCAAAGTGGTTAAAACAGTCAAGTGACAGCGCATTTTGGTGAGGATATAGAACAAGGGGAACACTCCGCCACTGCTGGTGGGAGTGCGAACGTATTCAACCACTCTGGAAATCAATTGGGCTGTTTATTAGAAAATTAGAAATATTTTCGAGATCTGTGGCTGGGGAGCTCAGCCCGGGCCACAGGGCTCCACAGCCAACTAGCACTAGGAGAAAGCTAGCCTCCCAGGAGTGTGGACAAGCCTGTGAGTGGAGGTAAGAGAGAACCACTGCTCAGCGAGGGGGTGGGGGTGGAAGCTAGCCTCCCAGGAGTGTGGATAAGCCTGTGAGAAGTGTAAAGCTAGCACCTCTGCTCAGTGGGACCCGCCAGGAGCCCTCAGGACTCAGGGACAGAGGAGAAGCTGGAGACAAATAGCACGAGGAGAAAGCTAGCCTCCAAGGAATGTGGACAAGCCTGTGAGCAGGGGTAAGACCAGCACCTCTGCTCAGAGGGACTCACCCAGAACTCTCAGGACACAGGGACTGAGGAGTGGTTTTCTGGTTTCCTTCTGCAGCCTGGAAGCTGATCCTGTGACACAGGGCTCCATTCTCAAATAATGCCAAGAGAGAGCTGGTCTCCCAGGAGTGCCGACACACCTTCAAGCACAGGCAAAACCACCACTTCTGTACAAATTCCTTGATCAAGAGGGACCCTTGCAGAGCCATCAGGTCACAGGAACCAAGGGACAGCTGGAAACAGGATTCTTTTGGTTTGTATCTGCACCCCAGAGCTGACCCTATACCACAGCTCTCCAAACCCAATTTCCTCTCAGAGAGAGCTGGTCTCCAAGGGGTACTGACACAGAGACTTGCAGGAGGGACAAGCCACAGTCAGAGAGAGCAAGACCATCTAACACCAGAGATAACCAGATGGCGAAAGGCAAGGGCAAGAACATAAGGAACAGAAACCAAGACAACTTGGCATCATCAGAACCTAGTTCTTCCACCACAGCAAGCCCTGGATACTCCAACACACCAAAAAAGCAAGATTCAGATTTAAAATCATATCTCATGATGATGAGAGAAGATTTTAAGAAGGAAATAAATAACTCCCTTAAAGAAATACAAGAGAACACAGGTAAACAGCTAGAAGCCCTTAAAGAGAAAATACAAATATCCTTGAAGAATTACAAGAAAACACAATCAAACAGGTGGAATTACAGGAAAACATAATGAACAGGCAAGGAAATGAACAAAACCATCCAGGATCTAAAAATGGAAATAGAAACAATAAAGAAATCACAAAGGGAGACAACCCTGGAGTTAGAAAACCTAAGAAAGAGATCAGGAGTCATAGATTCAAGCATCACCAACAGAATACAAGAGATAGAAGAGAGAATCTCAGGAGTGGAAGATACCATAGAAAACATTGACACAACAGTCAAAGAAAATGCAAAATACAAAAAGCTCCTAACCCAAAACATCCATGAAATCCAGGACACAGTCAGAAGACCAAACCTAAGGATAATAGATATAGGAGAGAGTGAGGATTCCCAACATAAAGGGCCAGTAAATAGCTTCAACAAAATTATAGAAGAAAACTTCCCTAACCTAAAGAAAGAGAAGAACACAAACCTTCAGAACTCCAAATAGACTGGACCAGAAAAGAAATTCCTCCCGTCACGTGATAGTTGAAACACCAAATGCACAAAACAAGGAAAGAATATTAAAGGCAGTAAGGGAAAAAGGTCAAGTAACATATAAAGGCAGACCTATCAGAATTACACAAAACTTCTCACCAGAGACTATGAAAGCTAGAAGATACTAGACAGATATCATACAGACCCTAAGAGAACACAACTGTCAGCCCTGGCTACTATACCCAGCAAAACTCTCAATTACCATAGATGGTGAAACCAAGATATTCTATGACAAAACCAAATTTACACAATTTGTTTCCACAATCCCAGCCCTACAAAGGATAATAGATAGAAAATGCCAACACAAGGAGGGAAACTACACCCTAGAAAAAGCAAGAAAGTAATCTTTCAACAAACTCAAAAGACGATAGCCACACAAACATAAAAATAATATCGAAAATAACAGGAAGCAACAATCACTATTTCTTAATATCTCTTAACATAAATGGACTCAATTCGCCAATAAAAAGACATAGACTAAAAGACTGGATACATAAACAGGACCAAGCATTTTGCTGCATTCAAGAAACGCACCTCGGAGTTAAAGACAAACACTACCACAGAGTAAAGGACTGGAAAACAAGTTTCCAGGCAAATGGTCCCAAGGAATAGGCTGGAGTAGCCATTCTAATACCGGATAAAATCGACTTTCAACCAAAAGTCATCAAAAAAGATAAAGAAGGACACTTCATACTCATCAAAGGAAAAATCTACCAAGAAGAACTCTCAATTCTGAACATCTATGCTCCAAATACAAGGGCACCCACATTCATAAAAGAAACCTTACTAAAGCTCAAAGCACACATTGCACCTCACACAATAATAGTGGGTGACTTCAACACCCCACTCTCATCAATGGAGAGATCTTGGAAATACAAACTAAATGCAGACACAGTAGAACTAATAGATGTTATGGACCAAATGGATTTAACAGATATCTATAGAACATTTCATCCTAAGTCAAAGAATATACATTCTTCTCAGCACCTCATGGTACCTTCTCCAAAACTGACCATATAATTGGTCACAAAACAAATCTCAACAGATATAAGAAGATTGAAATAATCCCATGCCTTCTATCAGATCACTACGGATTAAGGCTGGTCTTCAATGGTAACAAAAACAATAGAGACCTCACATACACATGGAAGCTGAAAAACGCTCTACTCAATGATAACTTGGTCAAGGAAGAAATAAAGAAATAAAATAAAGACTTCCTAGAAATTAATGAAAATGAAAGTACAACATACCCAAACTTACGGGACACAATGAAAGCAGTGTTAAGAGGAAAACTCATAGCTCTGAGTGCCTCCAAAAAGAAACTGGAGAGAGCATACAGTAGCAGCTTAACAGCACACCTGAAAGCTCTAGAACAAATAGAAGCTAATAAACCCAAGAGGAGTACAAGGCAGGAAATAATCCAAATCAGGGCTGAAATCAACCAAGTAGAAACAAAAGAACTATACAAAGAATCAACAAAACCAGGAGCTGGTTCTTTGAGCAAATCAACAAAATAGATAAATCCTTAGCTAGACTAACCAGAGGGCATAGATACAGTATCCAAATTAACAAAATCAGAAATGAAAAGGGAGATAAAACAACAGATTCTGTGGAAATTCAAAAAATCATAAGATCCTACTACAAAAGCCTATACTCAACAAAATTGGAAAATCTGAATGAAATCCACAATTTTCTAGACAGATACCAAATACTAAAGTTGAGTCATGATCAGATAAACCATCTAAACAGT
The DNA here is from genome assembly GCA_028551405.1 of Uromys caudimaculatus. Taxonomy (NCBI): domain Eukaryota; kingdom Metazoa; phylum Chordata; class Mammalia; order Rodentia; family Muridae; genus Uromys; species Uromys caudimaculatus. Next base: position 98,956,653 of record CM052700.1, read on the forward strand.
CCCATAACCCCTAAGAAATAGAAGCAGTCATTAAAAGTCTCCCAATCAAAAGAAGCCCAGGACCAGATGGGTTTAGTGTGGAATTCTATCAGACCTTCCAAGAAGACCGAATACCAATACTCTTCAATCTATTCCACAAAATAGAAACAGAAGGAACACTACCCAATTCATTCTATGAGGTCATGGTTACACTGATACCAAAACTTCACAGATACCTAACAAAGAAAGAAAAACTTCAGACCAATTTCCCTTATGAATATCAATGCAAAAATACTCAAAAAAATTCTCACAAACCGAATCCAAGAACACATTAAAACAATCATTCACCCCGAACAAGTGTGCTTCATCCCAGGGATGCAGGAATGGTTCACTACCCAGAAATCCATTAATGTCATCCACTACATAAACAAACTCAAAGAAAAAAACCACATGGTCATTTCATTAAATGCTGAAAAAGCATTTGACAAGATTCAACATCCCTTCATGTTAAAAGTCTTGGAAAGTTCAGGGACTCAAGGCAGATACCTAAATGTACTAAAATAAATATACAGCAAACCAGTAGCCAACATCAAACTAAATGGAGAGACACTTGAATCAATCCCACTAAAATTAGGGACTAGACAATGCTGCCCTCTCTCTCCCTATCTATTCAATACAGTACTTGAAGTACTAGCTCGAGCAATTAGACAACAAAAGGAGGTCAAAGGGATACAAATTGGAAAGGAAGAAATCAAAATATCATCATTTGCAGATGATATGATCATATATTTAAGTGACCTGAAAACTCCACCGGAGAACTGCTGCAGCTGATAAACAACTTCAGCAAAGTGGCCAGATATGAAATTAACTCAAACAAATCAGTAGCCTTCCTATACTCAAAGGATAAACAGGCTGAGAAAGAAATTAGGGAAATCACACCCTTCACAATAGTCACAAATACTATGAAGTATCTTGGTGTGACTCCAACCAAACAAGTGAAAGTTCTGTATGACAAGAACTTCAAGTCTCTGAAGAAAGAAATTGAAGAAGACCTCAGAAGATGGAAAGATCTGCCATGCTCATGGATTGGAAGGATTAATATAGTAAAAATGGCCATCCTGCCAAAAGCAATCTACAGATTCAATGCAATCCCCATCAAAATTCCAACTCAATTCTTCATAGACTTATGAAGAGCAATTCTCAAATTCATTTGGAATAACAAAAAACCCAGGATAGCAAAAGCTATTCTCAACAACAAAAGACCTTCTGGGGGAATCAGCATCTCTGACCTCAAGCTGTACTACAGAGCAATAGTGATAAAAACTGCATGGTACTGGTACAGTGACAGGCAGGCAGATCAATGGAATAGAACTGAAGATCCAGAAATGAACCCACACACTTCCAGTCACTCAATCTTTGACAAAGAAGCTAAAACCATCCAATGGAAAAAAAAAGACAGCATTTTCAACAAATGGTGCTGGTTCAATTGGTGGTTGACATGTAGAAGAATGCAAATTGATCCATTCCTATTTCCCTGTACAAAGCTCAAGTCCAATTGGATCAAGGACCTCCACATAAAACCAGATACACTGAATTTAATAGAAGAGAAAGTGGGGAAAATTCTTGAACACATGGGTACAGGGGAAAAGTTCCTGAACAGAACACTAATGGCTTATGCTCTAAGATCAAGAATCGACAATTGGAACCTTGTAAAATTGCAAAGCTTCTGTAAGGCAAAGGACACAGTCAATAGGACAAAATTGCAGCCAACAGATTGGGTAAAGATCTTTACCAATCCTACATCTGATAGAGGGCTAATATTCAATATATTCAAAGAACTCAAGAAGTTAGACTCCAGAGAACCAAATAACCCTATCAAAAAATGGGGAACAGAGCTAAACAGAGAATTCTCAACTGAGGAATCTTGAAGGGCTAAGAAGCACCTAAAGAAATGCTCAACATCCTTAGTTATCAGGGAAATGCAAATCAAAACAACCCTGAGATTCCACCTCTCACCAGTCAGAATGGCTAAGATCAAAAACTCAGGTGACAGCAGATGCTGGCAAGGAGGTGGAGAAAGAAGAACACTCCTCCATTGCTGGTGGGATTGCAAGCTGGTATAACCACTCTGGAAATCAGTTTGGTGGACCCTCAGAAACATGGACATAATACTCCCTCAGGACCCAGCTATACCACTCCTCGGCATATACCCCGAAGACGTTCCAACATGTAATAAGAACACATGCTCCACTATGTTCATAGCAGCCATATTTATAATAACCAGAAGCTGGAAACAACTGAGATGTCCTTCAGCAGAGGAATGGATATAGAAAATGTGGTACATTTACACAATGAAATACTACTCAGGTATTAAAAACAATGACTTTATGAAATTTGCAGGCAAATGGATGGAACTTGAAAATATTATGCTCTTAAAATGATGTCTTGAAGACATCTCTCCTCTAGGCAAGGATGTAATTTTATCAGAATGAGTCAATTGGGAAATATTTCAAATTTTACGTAACTTCAGCCATTGTTAATGTGAATGGATACATAGACACAGGTCCACAGATTTCAATACATTAGTCAGTCTTATTTACGGTTTTGACATACGTGCTTGCAGGCCTTAAATTAATAAAAATATTCTGTGGGGGAAGTAAGAGTTGATGGTATATCAAGTTCCTATGAAATTTGACACGGATTTTGTACTTCAGCTTACTGGCTTGCATGTGATTGAAAGAAGGGCTTATGGAACTTTTTAAGCAAATAAAACCTGTGTGAGCCTAAAAAAAAAAAAAAAAAAGAAAGAAAATATCATCCCGAATGAGGTCACTCAGTCACAAAAGAATGAACATGGTATGTACTCACTAATGAGTGGATATTAGCCCAAAAGTTTGAAATACCCAAGATTCAATTTACAGCAACAATTGTACTGAGCATGGGTTCCAAGATGGAGGAGTTGGAGAAGGGTCTGAAGGAACTGAGGGAGTTTGCAGCCCCATGGAGGGAGCAACAGTGTCAACTGGTCAGAACCCCCCCCCCCCCCCCCCCCGAGCTCCAGGAGACTGGACCACCAACCAAAGAATACACATGGAGGGACCCATGGTGCTAGCCACATACGTGGCAGAGGAGAATCTTGTTGGCCATCAGTGGGAGGAAAGGTCCTTGGGCCTGAGGGTGTTAGATGCCCCAGTGTAGGGGAATGCCAGAGCGGGAAGACAGGAGTGAGAGGGTAGGTGGGGGAGTACTCTCATGGAGGCAGGGGAGAGGGGATGGATTAGGGGGTTTGCAAAGGGGAGACCTGGAAAGGGGAAAGCATTGGAAATGTAAATAAAGCATCAAAAAGAGAAATATTTTCAAATGGGAAAATGGGAATACATGCATGGTATGTATTCATTTATAAGTGGATACTAGCCATAAACTACAGGGTAACCTTGCTACAATCCACAGACCCAAGGAAGCCAAATAATATGGAGGGTCCAAGGAAGAATGCTTGAATCTTTCTCAGAAGGGGAGTAAAATACACATCGGAGGTGGAGGGAGGGAGGGAACTGAGTGGGTAATGGGATGGAGAGGACAACTGGGTGGGAAGATCAGGTGTAGGGACAGTTGGTAAGAGAAAATGGAAATTGGCAGGTATTGGGGTGCATCTCTAGTATGTGCCAGAGACCTGGCAGAAGGGGAGGCCTCAAGGAGTCTATGAGGGTGATTACTCTAGCTGAGATTCCTCCCAGTTGGGGATATGGAGACGGAAGTGGCCACTTCCTGTATCCAGTCCGTACTCCCAGTGGAGGGATAAGGACAGCAAACCACCCACAAAACCTTTGAGCCAAAATGTGTCCTATCTACAAGATATGCAGGATCCAAGATGGAGCAGAGATTGGCCAGGGAATGGCCAAACAATGACTGACCCAACTTGAGACCCATCACACAGGCAGGCAATCCCTGACACTATGCTTGCAACTAGGAACCTAGCATAGCTGTCCTCCAAGAGCTCCACCTAGCAGTGGGTGGAAAAAGATGCAGAGATCCACAGGCAAACATTAGATTGAGCTCGTGGAGTCTTGTGGAAGAGTTAGGGGAAGTATTAAGGGCCCGGAAAAGAACAGGTACTCCACAGGAAGACCAACAGAGACAAGTAACCAGGACCCATGGGGGTCCCCAGATACGGAACCACCAACCAGAGAGCAAGCATAGGCTCGACCTAGATCTGAGCCCACCCTCGCCGCAGGCATTCATGCAGTAGATGTGCAGCTTGGTCTTCATGTAAGTCCCCCAGCAACTGGAGATAGGTTGTGGGGCTGTCCCTGACTGTTGCTTGCTTGTAGATCTGATTTCTCTACCTGAGCCTCTTTGTCTGGCCTCAGTGGGAGAGGATGTGTCTAGTTCTACAGTGACTTGATGTGCCAGGGTGAGGTGATGCAGGTTTCCTTTTCTCAGAGGAGAGGGGAGGAGAAAGGAGGACCAGGAGGAGGGGTGCTGAGATTGGGATGTAAAGTGAATAAATATATTAATAAAAAAAATCAACATTAGCATCGGAGGTATGGGCCAACAATAGAATACTTACCTAGTTGAGGTTTGCCTTTCCTGAGCAGAGTTTCCCTTTCTACTTTAATGTCTAAAGGGAAGTTCGAAGTCCACCAAAGGGCTAAACTATTTAGTAAATACCCAGGAGCTCCAGAAAAGTATTTTGCTTTCATTTCACCTGTTTCCTTTTTTCTTGTTTAGGGCCTCAGTTTACTCCCACACTCATGCCTTTATAATCGATGTAAAATGTCTCCCTTCACTACTTGTTTTCTGTTTTAAACTGGAGCTTCTAGATAGTGAATGCAGGTAAGAAAAAGAGAAGGAAAAAAATGGGTTAAAAGTTGTATTCGAAGTCTATGCCTACTTAATGAGAACTGATGGAATACATACACACACCTGCTGTAACTTCTCGGTAAGTTAGTAAGGACACAGACTACAAGATGTACACACAAGTATCAGTATAATAGACCCTTTTAGGGAGGAGATGTTCTTTTGTTCTTAGATTTCTTGCTTTAAGGTTTACATTAAAGCATAGATGTTGGATCGTCTCAATACCCTTTATTTTGGTGTTTATTGTAATTACCTTATTTTAATGTGGTAGTAAGTTGAATTATAGTGTTTAAATTTTGCATTGTGTATTAACCTTTCATTCCTGAAATAAGCCTACCTCATTCATAGCTAATTTTGTATTCTATATGATTGGACTTAATCTGCAAAGTTAGTTCAGAATTTATGTCCATGGGACACATTAGGCTATACTTTTCTTGTAGAGTTTGCCTGGGTGGAAGCTGTATCTAGGAACTAAAAACGTAGTCTCTTTTCTCACCCCTGGGATATCTTTGTATAGAAATGGTATTATTATATCTTTTAAAATTTGGTTAAAAGGTAGAAGTTGAGCTATCCTGGTCCGGAATTTTCTCTGTGGGAAGTTTTAAAAAATAGATTCAAGTGTATATCTGCCCTGAAGCCATATACACACAAACAAAAACATACTCAGTAGCATATATATATATATATATATATATATATATATATATATATATATATTCACACACACATCCAATTTTAATCAACGAAAAAAAAGGCTATCAACTTGAGAGTGGGGTGACATTAAAGGATTCCAGGTAGAGTAGCTGGGAGGGGCTAGAGGGAGAAAAAAGAAGAAGAGGAAAGAGATGTAATTGTTTTTCAATTAAAAACATATTTTACAGGGAGAATATATGCTCAAACTCCTTGAAAAACATAGACTCAAGACTATTTGACACAATTTTATCATTTGTTTTTTAAAGCTCCAAAGTGTACTTATAAGGGCGATGGGTCTGGACACACAGATCAGTTCATGAAGAGCTTGCCAAACACATATCAGTGTCTAAGTTAGAACCCTAGTGTGTGTGTGAGAACCAGGCACAGTGTTATATGCCAGCAATTCCTGCACTGGTGATGCAGAGATAAGAGTATCCCTAAAGCTCCTTAGTTAGCCAATTTAGCCCAGTCAATAAGCTCAAAGTTCAGTGAAAGACCCTGTCTGAAAAAGAACATGGAGAAGGGCAGAAGATACCTGATGTTAGCTGCCAGTCTGCAAACACATGTGCACATGTTCATAGCCACATAGACTCTATGTATAACACACATGTGCATGCATGCACACAGACACACAGACACACACACACACACACACACACAGACACACACACATGAAAGGGGGAGGCAGCTGATGAAGCCTGCCTTTAAAATGCTTAGTTCACCATCACTGAAAATTATACGGAATTAATTACGTAGTTAGCCTTGCCTATAAGGACTTGACTTGAGATAATAACAGTTTTATCACTGGGTACTATGGATTGAGGATGTCCCATTTCTTAATAGTAGCAGTTTACCAGTCACTTAGATAGCTACCCTTAGATGTCTGTATTTGTAGTATATTCTCCTAGAGACACTCTGGTAGTATTTTCATTTGTCAAACTGCTTTTGATGAGCTGAGTCTTTTGTGTTTCCCTGTGACTTTTAAGATGCTGTCAATTTCAACAACAACAAAAATGTCTCCTAGGACTTTGGCTGAATTTGCTCTGATTCAAAGTTTTATCAGGGAACAGAAAAGTTCTGAGTATTACAGACTTTATCTTCAAATATAATAGATGTTATATAGCTACAGATAAGAAAAATCTAGAGAGCCAGGTGTGATGGTGCATGCCTATAATCCCAGAACTCATGAGGTAGAAGCAAGCTGATCATAAATTTGAGGTCTACCTCAGCCACATGGTGAGTTATTGGCTAGTCTAGTCTGTATTACATGAGATTGTTGTCAAAAAGAAGAAGAAGAAGAAGAAGAAGAAGAAGAAGAAGAAGAAGAAGAAGAAGAAGAAGAAGAAGAAGAAGAAAGAAAGAAAGCCCCAAATTAAACAAATAAAAAGGCTGAAGTATAATAGTATTAAATTTCTCTGTTTTAATGTAATTCTTGTTTGAAATAACTTATATATCATAAGAACAAATTATTCTAAAATATTATTATTAGAATTCAGTATGTTAATATTTTATCATTAAAATATGTTACAAAGGTAATAATTGTATATAGTGAGAGTATCTGCCTGAACTTTAGTCTATAAAGCATTAAGAAAAAATGTTCATATTGTATGCATTAAATAAAAGATTTATGTACTTTATTAGCATAGTAGTCTGTTCATACTTTACAACATTCTCAGTTAATGAAGAGATTTGTACACTCTTACAATAACTATGAATCAGAAAGGCTTAGAAGAAAATGGATTAAGAATCATCATGTTGGAAAGAGGAACAATGTCCTACTCTGAAATTCACATTTACCTTGCTGGTAGGAACAATAAATTCGGAGGCAAGGTAAAGCAATTCATATACACACATAACACTTGGGAATTTAAAAAGCAACCTTCAAAATAACAACAAAAATATGACATGCCTACTGGTCAATCAAACAAATGTTAAAAGACATGTACACAGCATATACAGCTTAGACAAACTAAGGAGCACTGCACAGGGTGGAAAGATATATGAATCCAGAGATAAATTCACTATGATGTGAGATTATTTCCACACGGTATCGGCCAAAATCCCAGGAGACATTTTGTTGTTACAACACACAGGCATCTTAAAAGTCACATGGAAACACAAAGGACTCAGAGCATTCAAAACACTTTGAAAAATGACAATAGAAGGATTAACATTATCTGATTTCAAAGCTTATTATAACGATACAGACAACAAAACCATGTGTTATTGGTGCAACATAGAGAAATAGAACAAAACAGAAAGCCAAGAAACACCCACACATGCATGTGTAACTGATTTACAAATGAAGATGCCAAGAAAAGTTAATAAAGTATATTCTTTCAAACTAGTGTTTCTAGTGCAATTGGACACTCACATTAAAAAGTGATCTGCATAATGCATCTTACTATATATAAGATCCAACTCAAATTGTATCATAACATTAAATGTAAAATCTAAAACAATAAATCCTATAAGGAAAGTATAAACAAAATTTTCACTGGCTTTAGGAATATGTTATTCCTAATTATTACTATCTATTTATTACATTAATATATTATTACTAATGACTAGTATATGAAGAGTGATACACAAACCAACCATCTGACAGAGCCATTACTCTTTTCTTGTGTGCCTTCTGAGAGACATCAAAACACGCTCAAGCAGAGATTTGAAAGTGAATTTTCTTAGCAGTTTTCATTCTACTTATTCACATTAGTAAGAACAAAATGTCCATGTGAGTGGATCAAGTGTGGTACATCCACATACAGGGAAAGACTACTTAACAATGAAAATGAATTATTGATATGCATCACAACACAGGTAATTTCAGGGTCCGTATATGCCAAAAGAAAATTTTAAGGTCAGTATGCAGCATGAAACAAACAAATAAACAAACAGAAGTCAAGGGGAAAAAAGCTTGTTTCAAAATCTGAAGAATTCAAAGTAGATCAAAGGCTGTGGGGGATTTGGAGAGAGGACTGAGGGAATTTATGGAATGATGTGTGTGTTCCCGTACCTTAGTTGTGGTGATAGATTCATGGATGAACATAGGTATCAAAGGTTCAGCCTATAGTTTTAATGTGTGTGAAGTTTATTGTATGTTAGCTATACCATAGTAAACCTCCATATGTTTATAAGACAACTACAATCTCTCATTTTTTTTTTACATGAGTATCCTGATGGCTCCGATTTCTTCTCTCTCTTTCTACCACCTTTGTAAAAGCAGTATACTGCCTCTTGTTATTTGAAATTACTGGATTGTCTAAAGAAATTGAGTTGTGCATCAACGGAAGACAAGTGGGCCTTTGATCTCAGGGATTTTCCTGTTTCAGTGGAAAGCTCTGCTTAAGTGCTGTACTTTGCTGAGATCAGAACTTCCTCCAAGAGGCCTCTCATTACAAATGAGTATCATTCAACTTAAATATTTTCCAATTATTGTGGTCATAATTACAAAATTAGAAGACAAAGCTGGGCTGAGAAAGGACAAAGAAGATTTGATTTACCTTATACAGAAATTTACATAAGAAAACAGTAGAAAAATGTTTAGTCTTTTTTTTAAATTGTAAAGCATTATTTTTATTAGTATTTATGAGGTAATTAATAATGTAAGCATCTGCATATCGTGATAAAAACTTGAAACAAAATAATTTTAAATGTTTTTCCCAGCCATCAGTAATTTATGATGGATATGCAGTAGATCCTGGTAAGAAGCTTATTGTATCAATCAATACTCCTGTTTCTAAAACATGGAAAGCTTGCATAGCACTGAAGAATAGCATTATTGTGTGATTTATATTATACTATTCAGTTTTCACTATATTAAAGATATTAATAAAGGAAACTAAGAATGCTCATTTATGCTTAAATATCCATGTATAATATAAATTATTATACTCCTTTTTTATTTATTTTTATTCTTTAAATTTCAGATATTTAAGTTATTTACATTTCAAATGTTTTCTCCTTTGGAAACCCCGTATCACATCCCCCCTCCCCTGACTCTATAAGGGTGCTCTCCTACTCACCCACCCACTCCCATCTTCCCTCCCGAGCATTCCCCTACACTGAGGGTGCATCTGGCACCCTCAGGCTCAAGGGCCTTTCCTCCCACTGATGGCCAACAAAGCATCCTCTGCCATATAATGTGGCCAGCATCATGGGTCTCTCCATGTGTATTCTTTGGTTGTGGTCCAGTCTCTGGGAGCTCCGGGAGGTCTGGCCAGTTGACACTCTTGCTCCTTCAGTCCCTTCTCCAACTCTTCCATCTGGGACCCCACACTCAGTCCAACAGTTGGCTGTGAGCATCCAGCTCTGTATTTGTCAGGCTCTGCCTGAGCCTCTCTGGAGACAGCTTATCATACTTCCATCAGCAAGCACTTCCCAGCATCCACAAAAACATTCAGGTTTGCTAGCTGTATATGGTATTTATCCCCAGGTGGGGCACTCTCTGGATGACCTTTCCTTGAGTCTCTGCTCTACACTTTGTCTCAATATTTCCTCCTGTGAGTATTTTGTTCACCCTTCTAAGAAACACTGAAGCATACACATTTTGATCCTTCTTCTTAGGCTTCATATGGTCTGTGAATTGAATCTTGGGCATTCCGAACTTTTGGGTTAATATGCACTTATCAATGGGTACATACTGTGCTTGTTCTTTTGTGACTGAGTTAACTCAGGATGATATTTTCAAGTTCCATCCATTTGCCTGTGAATTTCATGAAGTCATTGTTTTTAATAGCTGAGTAGTATTCCATTGTGTAAATGTACCACATTTTCTGTATCCATTCCTCTGTTGAGGGACATCTGAGTTGTTTTCAGCTTCTGGTTATTATAAATATGCCTGTTATGAACATAGTGGAGCATGTGTCCTTATTGCATGTTGGATCATCTTCTGGGTATATGCCCAGGAGTGGTATAACTGGGCCCTCAGTTAGTACTATGTCCAGTTTTCGGAGGATCTGCCCAACTGATTTCCAGAGTGGTTGTACCAGCTTGCAATCCCACCAACAATGGAGGAGTGTTCCTCTTTCTCCACATCCTCACCAGCAGCTCATCTGCTGTCACCTGAGTTTTTGGTCTTAGCCATTCTGACTGGTGCGAGGTAGAATCTCAGGGTTGTTTTGATTTGCATTTCCCTGATGACTAAGGATGTTGAGCATTTCTTTAGGTACTTCTCAGCCCTTCGAGATTCCTCAGTTGAGAATTCTCTGTTTAGCTCTGTTCCCCATTTTTTGATAGGATTACTTGGTTCTCTGGAGTCTGACTTCTTCAGTTCTTCGTATACATTAGATATTAGCCCTCTATTGGATGTAGGATTGATAAAGTTCTTTTCCCAATCTGTTGGTTGCCATTTTGTCCTATTGATAGTATCCTTTGCCTTACATAACTTTGGCAATTTTATGAGGTCCCATTTGTCTATTCTTGATCTTAGAGAATAAGCCATTGGTGTTCTGTTCAGGAACTTTTCCCCTGTGCCCATGTGTTTGAGACTTTTCCGCACTTTCTCCTTTATTAGATTCAGTGTATCTGGTTTTATGTGGAAGTCTTTGATCCACTAGGACATGAGCTTTGTACAGGAAGATAGGAATGGATCAATTTGCATTCTTCTATATGTTGACTGCCAGTTCAACCAGCACCATTTGTTAAAAACACTGTCTTTTTTCCACTGAGTGGTTTTAGCTCCTTTGTCAAAGATCAAGTGACCCTAGGTATGTGGGTTCATTTCTGGGTCTCCAATTGTATTCCATTGATCTACTTGCCTGTCACTGCACCAATACCATGCATTTTTTCACTATTGCTCTGTAGTACAGCTTGAGGTCAGGGATGCTGATTCCCCCAGAAGTTCTTTTATTATTGAGAATAGTTTTTGCTATCCTGAGTTTTTTGTTATTCCAAATGAATTTGAGAATTGCTCTTTCTAAGTCTATGAATAATTAAGTTGGAATTTTGATGAGAATTGCATTGAATCTGTAGATTGCTTTTGGCAAGATAACCATTTTCACTCTTTTAATCCTGCCAATCCATGAGCATTGGAGATCTTTCCATCTTCTGAGGTCTTTGATTTCTTTCTTCAGAGACTTGAAGTTCTTGTCATACAGATCTTTTACTTGTTTGGTTAGAGTCACACCAAGATACTTTATATTATTTGTGACTATTGTGAAAGGTGTCATTTCCCTAATTTTATTAGCTACACTTACCAGAGGGCACAGACAGTATCCAAATTAACAAAATCAGAAATGAAAAGGGAGAGATAACAACAGAAACTGAGGAAATTCAAAAAATCGTCAGATCCTACTACAATTCCTATACTCACCAAAATTGGAAAATCTGGATGAAAAGGACAATTTTCTAGACAGATACCAAATATCAAAGTTAAGTTAGGAGCAGATAAACCATCTACATTCTCCAATAACCCCTAAATAAATAGAAGCAGTCATTAAAAGTCTTCCAACCAAAAAAAGGCCAGAACCAGATGGGTTTAGGGCAGAATTCTATCAGACCTTCAAAGAAGACTGAATACCAATACTCTGCAAACTATTCCACAAAATAGAAACAGAATGAACACTACCCAATTCATTCTCTGACATCACACTTACACTGATACCAAAACCTCACAAAGACCCAACAAAGAAAGAAAACTTCAGACCAATTTCCCTTACGAATATCAATGCAAAAATACTCAATAAAATTCCTGCAAACCAAATCTAAGAACACATCAAAATAATCATTCACCATGATCAAGTGTGCTTCATCCCAGGGAAGCAGGGATGCTTCACTACCCAGAAATCTATGAATATAATCCACTACATAAACAAACTCAAAGGAAAAAAAAAAACACATGGTCATTTCATTAGATGCTGAAAAAACATTTGACAGAATTCATTATCCCTTCATGATAAAAGTCTCAGAACGATCAGGAATTCAAGGCCTGTACCTAAACATAGTAAAAGCAACATACAGCAAACCAGTAGCCAACATCAAACTAAATGGAGAGAAACTTGAAGCAATCCCAGTAAAATCAGGAACTAGACAAGGCTGCCCTCTCTCTCCCTATCTATTCAATATAGTTCTTGAAGTTCTAGCTAGAGCAATTAGACAACAAAAGGAGGTCAAAGGGATACAAATTGGAAAGGAAGAAATCAAAATATCACTATTTACAGATGATATGATCATATATTTAAGTGACCTGAAAAGCTCCACCAGAGAACTGCTATAGCTGATAAACAACTTCAGCAATGTGGCCAGGTATAAAATTAAATCAAACAAATCAGTAGCCTCCCTATACTCGAAGGATAAACAGGCTGAGAAAGAAATGTTTAGTGTTATAGAGGAGAAAACAAGGTTTGATTTTTAAAAGTATAGAAATTTAATTCATGCAAATAAAGCACAAACATTCCATTTATGAATGTGAGGAATTACTAATGACTTTCAACCCTGCATTTCAAAATTTCATCAGCGTTTTTAGGATTTTCAGTTTTCCTCTCAAACTCCTAGACATCTGTTACCTAGTAGAGACCAAATCCCTGCTGTTTCCCACCTGCTAGATGTCTCTACACAGGCAGACTATGGAATCAAAGCCCAGATTAACTATGTTTTCCTTTATTGGGAACAAAAATCTCAGCTTCATATAAATCAGAATTATAAGCAGGAATGTACCTAACTATGAAATTATTTAGCACGTTAGAACTGAGTACTGACTTATTGATGTCCTTTAGGCCTAAAAAAAAGCAGGAGAACTGAGTCCCTCAAAATTGATAATTGAGACTTTAGAGTCTGTGACTTAATTGGCTACAATTGTAGGAATTCAGTCAATCATATTTCAGTGGAACCTTGAGCAGTGTCCTCAGAGATACTGAATCACTTAATGAACACAATACAGTTATACTTAAGATGGTTTGGATGTCCTCGGAAAAATGAGGACAAATAGATCAATAAGTGGTTGGAGATAGATGGAAAGAGAAGTATTTATTTATTTATTTATTTATTTATTTATTTATTTATTTATTTATTTATTATTTTATCTTTCCTTTCTGCAGGAAGGGAAGAGGCCTGCAGTACAGGATGCTCCTCTTCCTGCTGGAGAGGCCATTAGATGAGATAGTGTTGCTTTGCAAGCACGGTTGGTGGGTGAGGGAAAGTAGGGATCTCTACTTGAGTGGTTGGAAGATAAGAACCGTTATGTTTTCAAAAGAGCTCTATTAGTTGATAAAGTATACAATAGAATGGGAAGCTGAAGGCTTGAGAAATGGATGTTATGTGTGAGGTATCTTTTTAAAAATGGCTAGAAAATGGCATGGAATAATCATACTATGAAAACACTGTAGAATTAGAGAAAATTCTCAAATGACTCTGTGTGTGTGCCTGTATGTTTGATGTCTATGCATGCATGTATGTGCATGTACATGTGTGAAATTGTGAATTGCCATGGTACACACGTAGAGTGCACACATGTTAGAGGCCACTTCAAGTGTGGCTCCTCACCTTCCACAGTCTTTGAGAAAGGGTTCTTTTGTATGTATGCTACATGTGTGTTAGTGCAGCTCTAAAAGTGACAGGTTTTTTTTTTTTTTAAATCTCAGCTAGCTTTCAAATAAATGAGACTGAGATTATTAATTTATTAGCAAAATCTATGGCACAATAACTGAGCAGTACTTAATCTATTCTAATCCTCTAAAATAATCTGGCTACTTCCCAGCCCAAATTCCTGAGATATTTGCATTTTAATATTTATCTAGCCCTCTCTGTTCTAGGTGTGTTCTCAAGGTGGATCTTGAATCCTTTGAAGCCAAATTCTTCCTTCTTCTCCTTCTACCCCTCCCTCACTGGAATCAGAAGTTCATCCCTATTCTATTCTCTGATCAGTCACTGGCCACTCAGCTTTTATTGACAAATCAGAAAATAAATAGGGAGCAATCTTTACACAACACTGAGACAGGAGTTACTTGGAATAAGCATTACAATGCCATGTCTAGATTTCAAGGAGATATTGAGGCAGAGAAATCAGCATTTGAATATAAAAATAATCATTACACAGTGCATAATAATGTTAGGCCAACATGTGTGTGTGTGAGTGTGTGTGTATGTGTGTGTGTTTGTGTGTGTGTGTGTGTGTGTGTATTTTGTGCATATATATGTGCAGCTGTGGTTTATGTGCCCATGGAAAGTGAGGACAGAATACCTTAGATGCCATTTTCCATCACTGTCATCCTTATTTCCGTTAGACAGGACCTCTTGCTGAACTTAGAGTTAGCCTGGTGACCACCAAGTACAAGTATCCCCTGACTCCTCCAGTGCAGAGATTGTACCTCACTGCCCTGGGATTATACACCACGCTTTTTATGTGGTGCTAGAGACTCAATCACATCTCCTCCTGTTTGCCCAGCTGATGCCTTATGCTAGCTATCTCCCCAGCCTGACCAGAGTTCCTTGTTTAGCTCTGGCTATCTGAGGCTAGTAAGCCTTTGAATTTCTGGGAATTCTCCTGTCTCCATTTTTCATCTTTCAATAGGTACCCTGAATTTATGACATGCTACCATGCCTGGATTTATATGATTTCCAGGACTTAAAACTCAGCTCCTCGCACTTGAACAGTGATCACTTCAACCCACTGAACCATCTTTTCAGGTGCTGTTGGTTTTTAAAAATACCAATATGTGTATCATGTACATTTCAATGTTCCTCTGCTTTCATAGACATTTTGTGAACTTTCCCTTCTACCCATTTGTCTTTTTGCATAATTACTTCTTTTAATTTTTTTATAATTTCTTTTAGGGGGTTATAACTTAGTTACATCATTTCCTCTTCCTTTCCTGCTTCTATATCATTTTATATATCCCTCTTTGCTCTTTTTCAAATTAGTGACCTCTTTTTTCATTAATTGTTACATGCATATACATATATATAAATATATTACTAAATATAGACTTCCCAGTTCATATAATATTATTGTATCTACGTTTCCAGGGCTATTTGGTATTGGATAAGCAATTGGTATGCTGTTCCCTGTGTAATACACCATTTCCCACTTTCTCTGCATTCTTTAATTGTCTGTAGTTCTTTGTGTAGGTTGAGGCTCACAGGCATTCCCTTGTTCACTTTGGCATGCTTATTGTTGTCCTTGATCAATGCATGTCCTAGTTTCAGGCCCTACTTTCTTCTCTTCCAAAATATACTTGAATGATGTGATGGAGAGAAGTTATTAATTGATAGGCACTCAAACTATATCTAAATTATATTTTCCCAGGACTCTTTACTGCTGTTATTGATAGTCCTAGTTTGTGGTGACCATTGTTTTATATCAGGAATCTAGATGTGCCTCATTCTTTTCAAGGACCATTTATTCCTCCATTGTAGGGATGTGTCATGGGCAGATAGCCAGGCAGATATGTCTTACTAGCTAGACAATGCTGTTAGGCTGATAAATAATTCAAATGCCTTCCTTTGGTATAGCTTCTCCAGGACAGGTCTGGGATTTTAATATGCTGTGTCACTGTTGGTGCACATTTATTATTGAGCCTTTTCAGTGTTTAATTTGGAACATCAACAGGCTGTGCTGTGTCAATATTCTCAATTAGTTTCCTCTAATTCCACAGTCCCATCCATCCCTTACCTGCTCTGTAGATGCTGACCTCACTACCATCATGTTTTCAGTTCATTCTTTTTAAGACCTCATTTCTGTCTTTTCTGACTTCATAAATGTACATATTAGTACCTTCCTAAGAAAGGATTAATGAAAGAAATCAATCTTATAAGTTTCACATCTACAAAAATCCCTTGTTCTTTTACTCTTGACTGATGGATTGAGTAGTGGCTTTCTTGTGTGATTAACCTACAGTTCTGCTACAGTTTCCAGGGGTAGTCAATTAGCATTTCATTGAAAATACTTGTTCATTATCATTTTAGTTATATATTTTTGTTAAGGCACCAACTGTGAAAGTAGTTTAAAATGTATACTGTAGAAGGCTCATAACAGAGAAGACCCTTCCTTTTATTCTAAAAATCCCTTGCTCACCAATTCCTGTTCTCCACAGACCACTACTTCTAACACTTCCACTTCTCAACCAGTATGAAAAGAAGCACTATTGAACTGTATACTCTAGAATTTCCTTGTGCTATAAAGAACAGGGGAACAGTGCAGTTAGAGCAAGACAGTTGCAACCCGCAGGAATGCCAAATAGTGAACACTGACAACTTCCAATTAAGGAATCAGCTCCCATGTAGATGTCAGCTAATGTAAAAATGAGAAAAACAGGTATTGTAGAGATACCATCATTCATTTGTGTAAGCATGTGAGACACTGAGAAGAGTAGAGACTAGTGCATCCTGGAAACAATAAATTCACAGGGTTTGATTCCCATCTCCTACTATAATTAGTGGCAGCAAGAAGTGACTTCACTTCCCTGTATTTATCTTATTGCATCTCTTAAATTCACAAGTCTAGCTGTGGGTGCCATATTGTAAATCACTGTAATTAAGTGAATTAATTCACACTCTTACACTATGATATTGATACATTAAAAGGATTTTTATGTATACTAACTTTCCTTTAAGCATGTGCAAGCCAAATTTATAGCATTTATAGTCAAAATTGTATAAAATTCCCTAAATATTTATTTGTTTGCTTATATGTTTATTGATTTATTCATTGATTTCCTATAGGATTTGACAGGTTTTGCAGTGTCCTAAATGTTTGCCTCCCATTTCTTGTGTTTGTCTCTCTCTTTCTCTCTCTGTGTATCTGTGTATGTGTATCCATATCTTTTCTAAAATTTTTTATGGCCAGTTTTACTTGTCTTTCCTTTAATTATTCATCATTTATATTAGTATTACTTATTTTCACATATATTTATTCTCTTAATATCCTATTATGACTACAAAAGAATTTAGAAGCCATGTGAACAATATAGTTAGAAGACCTTTGGACTCAGTACTGACATTTGTATTTAGTAACATATAGCTTGAATTTCTCAGATCACCTATTTCATTTCTAGGCAGTCTGATACATTTGAAAATTTTTCTTTCTTTTTTTCCAAGAAAATATAATTTCCTTCAAGGAAGGGGAGCACCCCTGTGGAAGAAGACATTAATTATAAGGATTCTGACTCAGAGTTGCAGGAGTACATCACAATATCTTGGCTGTTGTCTCTACATCTGAGCGTCATGGTGAATCATGATAATGGGGAGGAAAAGCCCAATGAGAAGAGAAAGATAACCAAGACCAGCTCTAAGTCATAACGGAAAGGTGTGGTTTACAGCAAACTGCATGGCATGATGTCATTTCAGCCTTCAGTGACACACGACTCACATCAACACTGGCACCATTGACCAGGTTCATGGCTGTGCCTCTTCCAGTACTTAGAGTGCCTGGTAAAGGACAGCTGATATAAGCTGGACTTGCTGGGGTACAGGTGCTGAGGGGGGCTAGGAGATCAGTGGTAGCACTGGTTGCCGTGGGTAGCCCCTGGCACTCTGGCTCAGGACAGGAGAACGAAGGGTTGGAAAACATGATTGCCACTTAGTTTTTTGGAGAGTACAAAACTACCGTTGGTTTATAAAGACAAAAGCAGAACAAACTCCAACAAATGGATCCATGAAATAAAAAACAATGCAAAACATAGAATTCAAAGAATTTATTCAGAGAAGTGAAATCGGAATATAATACACAGGACACCTAAATTTAACCCTGAGCCATTTTCTTTATGCCCACTGGTGATGAATGTCTGTAGGCACAAGAGAAAGGATTAAAATTTTGTTGAAAAACAAGTATTTTTAATTTTCCAGAAATAAAATTTTAGAATATTAAAAACTTTGAAAAACAAATAAACAAACCCTTCCAATCAAATGGAATAGACAAGAAAAGAAAAACTAGGAGAGAAAAGAAAGTATTGTATTGAGCGAAGATATCCAAACAAGTGTTGTATCAAGCTAAGATATCCAAACAATAGAATTTTGAAGAGGAGAAGAGAATCCAGAGGAAGAAATCACTGGTTTATGGAGAGAAGGAACCATTGTGCACACTGCTGTTTAAGACCTCCCCTCCCTCACTGAGATAGGTTCTAGAATTGAGAAGACTCAGAGAGGACACAAACGGTGACAGTGTTTTCAGTTGAGGAGAAGGATATTTGGTAGGATGATTAATCCTTCTCAACAAAACAGTATCTGCACTGTGACTTCTGAAGTGCCACTCAGTGTATGAGTGTATCTGGTAATAGACACTGGGTGGCATCCAGTAGGCACAGAACTGTGGAGGGCTGTGAGCTCTCCAGCTGTGAGACCTGTAGGATCTTGGTCATACATCTCACCTCTTCCTCTGGATCTTAGCACTGAGCCTGAGCCACTGCCCTCTGTGAGCCCCAGGATCTCTTGGGACTCCTGGCATATATGGAATTCATACCCTTCAAGGAAAGGACTTGCTTTTACTCTAGCTTTCTTAGAGTGCGTTTTTCTGTCTTTCTGGTTAACTTCCCATTTGTCTCCTTCTGTTGCTTCTTTAGAACTCTCTTAGAAGGCACCATGAATTAAGAGCCCCACCCAAACCTCATCCTCAGATCACTGCTACTGAAGCAAATGACGCCTTAGTTCATCACTGGGAATTACATTTTAGAATTTAGTTTGGAGAACCCATACCTGGATTCTGCTTTGGTTGAGAATTTTGCCATGCATCTCAGAGTACCTTTGGTTTACTGTTTGTTTAGTACAGATTATATGAAACTTGGAAGACCTAGCCTCCTGAGTATTGGGGAGTCAAGCAAGCATAGAATATAGTTCAGAAACTTGGGGCTCCTCTTTTATTGGGATGTTTCTTTAGAAACTTGGGACTCTCCTGCATATATATAGTGCACACACACCCCTCTCTGAACTGTTAAGAGCAAGCTGACTCCATTTTTTTCTCTTTATCCTAGTTAAACATAATGATAGAATTGGATTTATTTCTATATTGTTCCCTATGGTGTTTTTCTCTAATCATGTCCCAAATGGAAGTTCAACTTTTTGTTTTAAACTTGTTTTTCTTCTATAACCTTGGGATTTACAAGTCAGGAATTGCTTCCATTGTTTTATGGTATGTTCTGGGAACTGCTTGACTATAAACCCAGCATGGACTTTCCTCATGAGCACAGAAATAACTGCAAGATTCCTCTTTTTGTAATCACTTGCTTGTTTGCTAGATAAAAAAAAAAAATACTCCTGTGCTTTTAGTTTTAACTTTTTCTTAAAAACTACTTGTAGGGCGACTTCAAGTAAAATAAATTTTTTAACCTTGCAACATCTCGGTGTTAGCTCCTAGTTTTGACACCATAACATGAACCTTCAGTTAGCAACCTGCTAGTAACCTAGAAATTCTACCTATGATGAGCTGAAAATATGCCTCACTTTGTACAGTGGAATAAATTTCTCTTCCCTTAATTACCAGAAAACTAGGGCATTTTCATTTTAACATATTCCTGATTTTTCTATGTATGAAAGAATGAAGTATCATCTGACTTGGACGGTTTAGGGGTGCATATTCAATAAGGCAAAGCTGTGTATAACTTTTAGAGAAAATGCCCTATTTAACCATCTTATGTCTATGCACAATTGAGCACAAATGTGATTTATGTTAAGATATAACATGGGAAGGGGTATGCATAGTGAAAAAAGATTTACTTAATCCAAATAGTGAACCATGGAAACACCTCTCGTAACCCAACTCTGCCTCCTCCTGCAGTACAGAACACAAGTCCCAGACAATGATTGGATTCTTTTGGAGAGATTTGTATAGTGAATACAAGTGCCGGTCTCCTAGACAATGGAGTGCACTGGAAGGGCTTTAACAAAAATGAGAAATAAATGCTAGGACATTTGATTAGTTTTCCATGAAATTAAATTTTTCCAATTTAAAGATTCTGAATTCATCTTTCCTAAATGAGCAGTCATGTTTTTATTTAATGAAGTGGTAAGAAGCAGGGGCTGTTTTCTCGAAATGACCTCATTTGTTCCTATAAAATCCCTATGATGGAAGAGAAAAATAAATCAGCTGTCATTATCAGTCAACAAATATGGAGTTGAAAACCTTTGTGAAAATTGATTCAGCAGTCACATCAGCAAACACATCTCACCCAGTGCATGCCATGGGAAATTTAACTGGGCTTCTTTCTAAAAGTATTTGAGTTCGTGATAAGTAAAAGCCAAAATCTGAAACACAATGGAATAAAAACATATGTGTAAAACCGCCAGGATTTGACGAGGATTCTTTCTGGCAATGTCTGTCTTGACTGCTAGATTTGCTGCATCTCATCTGTTGCACATGTGGCAGAGGAGAGCCAGGCAGCAATTCAGAAAGTTTTCACTCCGCTTCTGGGGGAACTTATTTCATGCCAAGCTTCCCCTCAGTCATGAAACAAGGACATGGTATTACCTGCACGCTTGGGGGGTACAGCAGTGTTTGCCTGATTCCAAAGTCATCATTATTTTTAATTTTATAGAAACCATATTTCTCTCAGGGTTGGATACATAATCTTAGCAGCTTCTCTATAAGCATTTGACAAATATCTCTAAAACATTTAAGCAAATTTACAGTATATGTCAATATGCCAACTGGATTACTAACTAGAGAAAAAGTGCAAATGGTTTTACAATGCTGCACAAGAGAAGAATCATAGGATGATTTCCTTGTGTAAATAGATAAGGCACTCTTAAAAGTATGTGTAAATAATTAGAAGATGCCACAACAGTTAGACTATTTCCTCCACATTTAGATATTTTGCCCAGAACCCTTTTTAACCTGCAGGAATTTCTTCTCAAGATTTCTGGTTTTCCAGCGAAGCTTTGCCAAGCCTACAGTTTCTGTTCACAAGCGTTATAAATACTTTTAATGTCAAGCTCTAATCCTGAGCAGGATGACAATTTTACATCTCTAATCATGAGTCAGACGGAGGCATTTCACAAGCCTGTGAGGCAGCAGTGGGTGTCCAAGCTGTTTAGACCACTGATCCTTCAGCGTTTATCTTCTTATGGAAAATCTGAAAAGCATAAAAATGCCGCAAAAGCTGACCTTTGTGTCTTGTGCTGTGATCCTTCATCTCGGATCTGACAATCATTCACAGGAAAGATGATGCTATGAATTTCCAAAGGCTTTAAAAAGATTCAAAACCTGATGAGTCTCTAAACCCTTTTCCTGGTTTCATGATGAGAGAGACAAGAGGGCATGCTTCCAGGAGAATTTTCACAGTAGCCCTAAGGTGTCAGCGCTTTAATTAGGACAATATTTCAAGTGTCACTGGATAAGATGACTAAATAAAGCTGGAGGAGAAGCTGGTGGAGGTGAGAAAGTCCTTGAAGGCACTTTAAGCTCTGCAGAGAATCCAGAGACATCATTACACATCGTAGGAGAGAACAACAATTCACTATGATTTACACCTCCAGACCTCAGTGTAATCCAACGCTGTCTTGTTTTTCCTCACGAATGGAATTTGTTCTGTGTCCAATGCTCATGTTGGTGGTGCGTGGCTTTTTATACACAGTGGCATCTTTTTCTCATGACCATCTTTAGTTCTGTATCTTACCTCGGATTTACGTCTAGCCCAAAGACGAGGAGGACATACACTGTCTGCTCTCTCTGGAATATTTTCTCCATTTTTGTTCTCCCTGCTCCTCCACCAGACTTAGTCTCACATAATCTAAGGGACTCAGCTTAAATCATCTCCATAAAGTCTTCTCATGGTCCAGGGATGTGACGTGTGTGTGTGTGTGTGTGTGTGTGTGTGTGTGTCTGTGTTTCTTTTTCATATCCTACCTTTAGCCCCACCACTCTACTGATGAGCTTCTACAAGGAAGCTATAAGCATCTAGTTTGATATTTAAATCTTGGGCTCAGGAGTCAAAATTCTTTATTATCAGCTTAGCGGCCAGTCCTCTGACTTTCAGATGGTTATTAATATTACTGTATTCATCTTTTTCATCTAAGGGATGGAAGTGACGAGGACTGCTTTGTGAGTTTACCTCCATGACAGTTTCGTGATGCAGAGGAAGAACTTAACGTGGTGATTTGCTGAGTAAATAGGAGTGAATGGTTTTTCTGTTGTGAGCCTTGTTATTTTCCTTGAAGACAGAGATGTTTTCTGTCTGGTCCATTGCAGAGCCAGAGAAAATATTTAACAACCAAATATTTTTTTCTATTCTTACTCAGCAGCAATGAAGATCATTTTATTAATTTTTGAGGGAGTCATTTTAAATTAAAAAGAAAACAGAACCCAAAAAGCAAACCCCTTTCCTCTGCTTTTAGTAAACATGGTAATAAAATGGATCTCTTCACAGAAGGAAGATGGCCCAGTTAAATAAATACATCTCGAGTTAAACTCAACTCAAGGAAGGTCTTCAAAGATTTTGTAAAAAAAAAAAAAGAACTGCATTGGCAGAGGTCTGTTTTGGGGGCCCTTGCAATGAGATATTGATTTGATTTTAATTATTAGTGCTTTCTAAAGGATCACTAGTAGTCACAAGTAAATATATAGATAATTTGCTCAAAACTTTGCTTTTTTTTTTTTTTTCCAATTTGGGTTCTGCTGCATAAATCTGTGGTCTCTCATTACTGTGAGAGCCTGGCTGTCAGTAGTAGGCAGGTTTATTTAGAGGCTGTTTCTAAGCCAATGTTTCTTCTTCTAGTTTAGACATAGATAGAGAGACATACATGTTTGGGAAGATGGTTGTTCCCAAGAGGAAAAAAAACTCAAGAGGGTAAATCATATTTTCCTTAGACTTGTCTATTATTATTATTATTATTTGCAATTATGATTCTATTAAGCCTCCTTTTTAGCCACCTGGCTTCTAAAGGTATTGATAAAATTTACTGTCACTTGTATTTACAAGATGCTTTGCAATTTGCAAAGTGCTTCACTGGTAGCCAACAGCCAATTCATTTATCCTGGCACATTTCCATGTGTCCAAGTCCGGTCAACAAGATTCCTTGATGATCTTTTCAGATTTATTTAGACTATATCTCTTCAATGTGACCTGGTCAGACTCTAAAGTAAGTTGTTGAGAAAGCTACTCGATTCAACATGACAGGGAGTATTCTATTTTGAGATATCCACAGAAAAGGGCTCCTACCACCATCATCTAAGGACTAACTATGTCTCTTGAGCAGTTTAATCAAACAAACAGCATGTATGATTGAATTGATTTGATATCTTTTCATGAGTCAACTGAAATAATTTTTATGTATAATTTTATTAAAATCCAGCAACAAAGATCACGGTACTCACGTTAGGTAATCCATACTACTTCGGACTCCTTTACTTTGTATGTATAGTTGCCCTCCTATGTTTAGATTTCACTAGAGACCACTTCAAGTTGTTTTTAAAAAAATAAGGCAGGGTATATATTATTAATTTTCACATATAATATTATCTTTGATTCTTAAATAAAGACCATGAAGAAGTTTCATTACTAACCACATTTTAACTACTCATATTTCCATTTTCCTGTGAGTGCTTAGGCACTTTGTGAAAAGCTTGAGGCTAACAGATAACTGTGTTTAGGATTCTGTGTTCTGTAGCTCTGGCCCCTGCTTTGTATAATAGATCCCAAATGCACGCTTATGCAAGCAGGCATCCTGGAACCTATGCCAGGCTGTCTCTCCAGCACTGATTAATTTCTGTGCCTAAAAGCCATGTGTTCATTGTGGATGATAAGCTTGTTGCACAAACACAAGTTCGCCACACTGAGTAAGTCTGGCATTAGTTCTGTACAAATCCTAGTGATGAGGAAATTTGCCAAAGGGAAGGAAAAAATTCCTTCCAATTTAGGCAGAATCAAATGTTTGCAGGAATCTGTAGAATTTTACATACTAAAAAGAGAAAACATATGTTTATAAAGCTGGCTGGAAATGTATTTAACTGAATATGTTGCACCATGAAAACCCAGATTCGAGTCCCTGGGAGTGGCATAGACATGTCCAGAATAAAAGATACACACTACCAGACAGGTAACTACTACACTGCGGAAACCAAAGTGTGCTAACTTACTATTCTATTAATCCTGTCCAAAATCTTCACATGCAGAGAAATAATGGTTCTGTTATGTGTGTGTCCACATGGGATTTCCCCTGTGTTTGTAATTAAGGAAGCCTGAGAATTTCAAGATCAATGCCTTCCACTAGAAAAAGGACAAAGGGAAAAAAAAAATAAGAGAGAACAAAGGAAAACCTCAAGTCTGAGGAGAAGTCAAGAAACATTCCATTAGATATGGACTCATCTCAAGAGTGGTTCTACAGGTTTCCTTCTTTCTGCTCTTCTTCTTGTTCTCGTTCTCTTTTGTTGTTTCTCTTCCTCTTCTTTCTTCTTCTCTTTCATCTCCTCCTCTTCTTTTTCCTTCCCTTGCCTTTCCTCCCCTCCCCTCTTTCCCTTCCTTCTCTTCTCCTCTCTTCTGTCTTCTTCTTCTCTGTTCTCTTAATGTTTTTTTTTTTTTTTTTTTTTTTTTTTGGCATGGGACAATGTTCATTTTTATTTTTTCTCCCAAAAGTGATATTTCCAGGCTTTTAGAAGCAACTGAAGTGAAGCTATAGTCTTTGGCCCAATTAGAAGCATAGAGTTTGCCTCTGGAAAGGAATCTGGGATCCATTCCTGGGTTCTCCCACCTGGTGTAGAAGTTTTCTTGGCTGCATCTCTAACAGATGGTCATGGAGCCTCTCCTGGGAAACCCAGTCTGGGAAACTTCGCACATACCCACTACCACCACCACTACTGCGAGTGAGGAGGTGTGCTCTACCCTACATACATTGCTCTGAAGCTCTTTTTTGTGTCCTTGCTCTTTGGAGCATCAAAGGACAGATACATTCTTTTCCACTACATAGTCCTGAAAACAAGCAAAAGAGACTTACCAAGAGTCCTACTGTGATCCAGAGTCAGACTCATGTGCTGTCTGCTCCCTATGCAGCATGTCTTCCAGGAGCTTCTGCTGCCTAGTCATTGTCCTCTCAGAAACAAGTTGTTCCTGATTTGCCTAGAATGTAGTTTGCAGATGGCAACTGGTTAGTTCAGGCAGCGGCAAAACAATCTACTGAGTTTATGCAACATTTCTGTTAGCCTGACCCAAGATTGAACTGCAGTCCACCAGCCCCAGAAGCATTATTTGTGAGAATCATACTTACAGAACTCTCTCAACGATCTAAAAATTTCATTTGACAATTTTTATTCCATTATAGTTAATTATTGCCTAATACTTAATGGGAGAATCACATGGTAAAATTGATAGCAATGATAAACAAAAGTGTATGTAACTAGAAATGATTCATACCTTTGGTACTAGCTCTTAGCAGACAGACGCAGAAGATTGCTCCTTTGAAAGAAGTCTAGTCTACACAGGGACTTTCAGACTAACCAAGACTCTCTGTCTATAGAGATAGCAAGGTTCTGCATCTCAGGGATGATGGTAACCTAATTGTGGTGGGTGATCTTGATGTATTTACATATACTTTATTGAGTATTTTTGCATCTGTGTTCATCGTGGGGATGGGCCTATCACTTTATTTTTTGTTGCAGTGTTTTGTCTAGTTTAGCTATTACTATAATTTTGGCTGCATAAAAACAATTTGGAAGCATTCCTTCATTTTGTAGTTTATAAAATAATTTGGGAGGCAGCAGTTTTAATCCTTCATGAAATTCTACAATGAGTCCATGTGGGATGACTGGGTTCTTTTAAGGTAGGATGTTCTTTATTACTGCTTCAATGTCATTGTTTCTGATGGATCTGCTTCATCATTCTGAGTGGCTCCTAGGAACACAGTGGTACTCTCAATTGCACCATCAGTTTCACACTGTTGTCGATCACTCTGTGAGGAAGTCCTTTCTACTCTACATTCCAGGCTTTTAGTAGTTTCCATTGCTACAGTCTGAGAATCTGGGCAAAATTTTTTTGACTCTAGGAGCCTGTTATGGTTTGAATATGAAATGTACCCCATGAGCTCGTATGGTGAACTTTTGATCTAAGCTGATAGCTCTGTTTTAATATGTCAGAAAACACTTGAAAAGTCGAACTTAGTTGAAGGAAGTAGGTTACTGGGGGATATATATCTTTCCTTGATCCCTTACAGTAATCTCTTCCCTGTTTCATGATAAGCATGAACTGAGACTCTCCTTTACCTCATGCTCTTGAATTGTGATGTTCTACTAAAGTTCATGGGACTAAGGGATCATGGAATAGACCAAAGTAGCTGCAGCCTCTTTTCAACTGTTTCTGTTCAGCATCACAACAGTACAGCTATTAACTAATAATGTGCCACCAGTCATTCATAAAATAATAATACTGTTTTGCTTAATACTACTTTTACCTTCTTTTCTTAGATGGGCCTTCTGGTCTTTCTATCTGGCATAGGTTGAAGAAAGTACAAACTGATCTTCCCATCTGCTGCTTGGAATGTTAGCTGGTAGAACTAGACATGTAGGTATAAGGTCAGATAAGGAACAGTAACAACAAGGGAAAAAAGAACAGTTACAAAAAATGCTCCTCAATTTTCTTCCCAGTTTCCACCATCACCATAACCCCCACTACTTCCTAGGTTAATTTCAACCACATATGCAATTGGATAGACATTTTTGTGAGCATTCATGTAGAAATATGATTTATGATCTAATTTAATTAATTCAAATATTGATACTGATATAGCTACTCCAAATCTGTTTATCTTTGTTATCACAAGAACCTTTATTTTCTATTTCTAAATCTTCTTACAGGAAAGTACATCCTTTAATAAGAGCAATAATGAGTGATTTTATTCTTTGAAAATGACCAAATAAATTAATGGTAGAGCATAAGACCAAATGTAGAGATGAAAGAAGAGTAAATATAAATTTGACACTATAAACTTACTAATACACTGGAATCTGGCTTATATTAATGACTGACTTTTTAAGTTGTTTATTAAGAGATAAAAATGATGTGAATTATTTTATTGATTAGGCTTAGATAATGCTAAATTGGGATAAAATACAATAAAGCAGGGAACAAAATTGTATAAAGAAAATGTTTAAATGAGGGCACAGTCTTTGAAAAGCATAACTATACTTAGCAAAATCCTGTGAGAGCCCTGGAGGTCTTAGGTGACGAGGCTGCCTGTAAGAGGACGCTTAGGTCTGGCATTTAGGCAAGTTGAAGGAACTCTTATAAAGAAAAACATTTAATTGGGGCATATAGTTTCAGAGGTTTAGTCCATTATTGTCAAGGCAAGAAGCATGGCAGTGTGCAGTCAGACCTGGTGGTGGAGAGGTAACAGCAGAAAGAGACAGTGAGCCACCAGGC
Organism: Uromys caudimaculatus; assembly: GCA_028551405.1. Lineage (NCBI taxonomy): Eukaryota > Metazoa > Chordata > Mammalia > Rodentia > Muridae > Uromys > Uromys caudimaculatus. The sequence continues at coordinate 98,984,453 of CM052700.1, forward strand.
CTGGCTTGAGCTTCCAAAACCTCAAAGCCCACACCTGGCAGCACACTTTGTCCAACAAAGGCACACCTACTCCAACAAAGCCACACCTCCAATAACATTACTTTACTCCCTATGAGTCTATGGGAGCCATTTTCATTCAGGCTACCGCACCGTCTACGACTGTCCCCAAGCACTGGGGTTACAAGCTCATGCCACTTTGCTGAGCTTCTACACCAGTGTGAAGGTGCTGAGTTCATCAGGCTTTTTAAGTACTTGGTTGACTAACCCAGCTCCACAACACAAAACACTTTCCTTTGGATTTATGATGCAAAATGGAATTATTGGCCAATATGACAGAACTCTCTGGTACTCAGTGGTAAATATGAGAAGAACTTATCTTTGGCATCAAGTGGGGAGTATTTGCCTCTCATTAGAGGCATGTTGCAGAATTTTCTTTATGTGTTTCATATTCTCACATGGGAGAATACCATTTTCAGGCAGACTTCACCAAAACCCCGGAGAAGTCTTACTGTCCTTCAGAAAATAAAACATCCTTGATAATTCCTATGTACAAAGGAGAGGCCACACCTACACTCCAAGGCCCCTTTCCTGTACATACAGTTTTGCACTGTCTTGGCCTAAGCTCAGCATCTTTGATGGATACACGGAGACAGATTCTCCATGTTATATCTCTCAGGAAACAATCACATACCTGCTGTCTTGTCAAGATGCTGACTTAGGCCCCTCTCAGATTTCTGATTCATAATGAAGGTGATACATTTCCATCAGAATGAATAATTATCTTCAGCCAGGAAAACCCTGCAAATTTGAAACTAATTTGCTCTTTGAGTAAAGATTAGCTTGAAGCAATTCAGAAATTGCTCTGATATTTGGGTAGAACAGTTTTTCTTGTCAGTTGTATCCTGTGTTCTCTTCCATTCTGGACCCATTTTATATCTTTTGTGTTTGACTTAAAGTATCAATTGATTAAAAGGGGTGACCCTAAAATCATCAAGCATAACTAGTTTATATCTGTAGTCTAACAAAATAAGTATAAAGAAGTAATAATTTTGTATTTGTACTTTTTACTAACTTTCTTTTAAAAGAAGTTGAGAATTTTGTTTAAAGCCAACCTAAATATTTTATTTTAAGAATATTTTATTGATAACTTTATACATATATATTTTCTATTAAATCTACTCCCATTCCCTGGCCTCCAATGCCTTGTCCCCTTCCACTTCCCCCTTACAGCTTCATGTGTTCTCTCACTCTTTTTAAACATACTGAATACCCTTAGTGCTGTCTGTATGCACATGAGTGTAGGGTCAACTAATGGAACATGAGATGCCTCTCAGAGGGAAGAAACTTACTCTGTCTCCTCAGCAGCCATCAATTGGTAATGCCTTCCCAGCTAAGAGGATGGACTTTGTGAGGCACTCCCCCATCTATGCATTTGTACTGGCTCGATATAGTGCATGCTGTCATAGCTTCTTTGAGTTCACATGTGTAAAGGCCCTGCCATGCCTAGAAAACTCCGTCTTGCTCCATATGCCCACTATTTCTGGATCTGGGAATCTTCACAGCTTTTTTGTGATGATTCCTGAGCTTTGTGAGGAATGGATGTGATTTAGGCCTCCCACATAGAGCTGCGCACTCCAATGTCTTTTATTGTCTCTGTGTTGACCAGCTGTGAGACTCTGTATCAGTCATGATCTAGAACAAAAAGAAGCTTGTCTGATGGGGATTGAGAGATTCACTGATCTTAGAGTATAATCTGAAAGTATAATAAATCATTTATGCTTGGCATAAATGAACTGATACACTCTGTAGTACTCAGTATTTCTGCATACTTGGATTCTAACAGGAAATACTCTACCTACCCTATAACTAGTCTTCACCAATTAATACTTCTTTTAAGATGTAAAATAACTACATTAAATTAAACATTTTTTCAATTTAATTTTTATCTTTTATCATCATTATTTTTGTATATTAGGAAATTCTATCCCTAATGGTAGTATTATGATTGTAGAGGAAGTTATTGTGTTTAAATTCACTAGCGAGATTGAGTATTACATTAACATATTCACATATATACAAGTATATAACTATTAAATAATATTGAGTATGCCAACTAATTTATACCAATTATTATTTCACTGCTTAAATGAGACAAATTCAATCAATGCTATTACTGCATATGGGAAATTTATCATCTATTTCATTGAATATTTGGTATCTCTCTAAGCAACTGTACATTTTCTTCTCTAACTATTAGTTGTGAATTGTAAGCCAGTCCATCCCAAAGTTCAAAAACTGAGTTTTCTAATAAACTGAGAAAGAAAAAATAATAATAAGATTTCCAGAAAGTCTCAAGTTCAACTGAATTATTGGCAACTCAGTAATTCTTGTTCTTTATCAAAAATGTACAACTGAATGAAATGTTCTCATTCAACCACCATTATCACTAGTGTTGACATGAGGAAGCATCACACTGTGGAGATTTGAGTGAGAATGGCCCTTTATAGGCTTTTGTATTTGAAGGCTTGGTCCCCTATTGGGGGAAAGTGTTTGGGGAGTATTAGGAGGCATGGCTTTATTTGCAGGAGGTGTGTCGCTGGGCTTGGGAGTTAGGTTTCAAAAGCCCACGCCATGCCATCCATCCCTAGTTAGCTCTTTCTCTGCTTTGTAGTTATAGTCTCAAGATGTAAGCTTGTAGCTCCTGCTCCAGTGCCACGCCTCCATGCTCCTCACTATGATGGCCATGGACTCATCTTCTGAAATTATAAGCAAGCCCCTAGTAAACTATTTCTCTTGTAAGTTGCATTGGTCATGGTGTCTTCTCACACAATAGAACAGTAACTAAAACACACATCAACTCTGTATGGAGTTATTTTAGAAGAAATTCTTTTTTACTCTGAAGTCTCAGAGTCTGAGGTCACCCATGCCTCATACATTCCTGGGTGGTCATGGAGAAAACTTGGATGTCTAAATTTCAGTAAATTTTATTATCTTGAGCTTTCTATAAACCTTGGCTTCACACTTCCAAACAAAGTTCTAACTCTATAATCTTAGGATGCAAAGAGCTAGCTGTCCCGTCCCGCCCAGGGGGCCCTCCCAGGAGGGACTATCAACCAGGGTCCAAGGTGTCCTGCCTGCAGGACACTCAGCTACTGAGGAGGGGGAGATGCAGATAATGGAAAGATGACAGGAAACAAGAAAAATCTGGGGGCAAGACAGTATTCCGATCAAGCCCCGACCAGCCTTTATTCCAAGTCCATATATAAGCACTTAGGAAGGAAAAGGGCAGGGGCAGGAAGGTTACCAGAGGTCACTATAGAGCAGGAAGAGACAGAGGGTGTGAAATTTCTCAGAGTTGCTTAATTGCAGCCAAGTATTTACACAGTTGTAACTCAGCATAACAAGCCTCAGGATAGTGGGATATCTCCAGGTCTCTTTGGAGTCCCAAGATACTATAAACAGAGCATCTATTGCCTTCAGGAGACACCTGCAGAGGGGGGAATCAAAGCAATGTCTGATGAAGCCTGGGACCCTCTGGCTAGCTGATTAAGAGCAAGGCCTTAGGTTCAAACAAGGTCATTTGGTCTCCGGCATTAGGAGAGAAGGAAAAGGATGATGGGCTTCCCTGGTGCCACCAGATATTCTTTTTGGATATTTTTGTCTATTCAAACCTCTCTTTAGATGTAAAGATGGCCAGAGTGCCTTGCCTGCACCTGTGACTTGGTGTCCAATAATGAGAATTCAGGAGTCTTATAGTACTTAATTCTTCATCGGCCAGATATCATCTGGTATAAAACCAAACACTGGATTAAAATTAAAAAGTTTATTATATTACATTTGGATTTAGTGAGTCAGACAAAGAAATCTGCTGGGTTTAGTGGGTCTGAGCATTCTCAACACATTTCTCTTTTCTTTTTAAAAAATCCACAGGCAACATGGGAGAGTGGTGATTTTTCTTTTTCTTTTCTTATTTTTTTTTTTGGTTATTTTGTTTATTTACATTTCAAATGTTATCCCCCCTCCTGGTTTCCTCTCCAAGAACTCCCCATCCCACCCTCCCTCCCCTGCCCTAGGGTGCTCCCTACCTGCCCACCCACCCATTCATGTCCCACTGCCCTAGCATTCCCTTACACTATCAAGCCTTCACAGGACCAAGGGCCTCCCCCTCCCATTGATGCCCAACAAGTCCATCCTCTGTTACAAATGAAGCTGGAAACATGGGTCCCTCCATGTGTATTTTTTGGTTAGAGGTTTAGTCCCTGGGAGCTCTGGAGACTCTGGTTGGTTGATGTTGTTCTTCCTATGGGCTTGCGAACCCCTTCAGCTCCTTCAGTCCTTCCCCTAATTCCTCCATTGGGGTTCCCCTGCCAGTCTGATGGTTGGCTGCCAGCATCCGCATCTGTATCGGTAAGGTTCGGGCTGAGCCTCTCAGGAGTCATCCATGTCAGGCTCCTGTCAGCAAGTTTCTTGACATCAGCAATAGTGTCTAGTTTTGGTGGCTGCATACGGGATGGATCCCCAGGTGGGGTAGTCTCTGTATGGCCTTTCCTTCAGTCTGCTTCACTCTTTGTGCCATATTTCCTTTAGAAAGGAGTAATTCTGGGTTAAAACTCTGAGAAGGGTGCAAATAGACTTTTCTAATTTGTTTTACGTTTTGAATACAAATTTGGAAATAATGTTCACAATACGCATAATGATTATAATTCTTTCATGAAGAACAAGAAAAAATCCCACCAAAATGCTTTAAAATTTTTGGTATTTAATTATCATTTTCATAGGAAGAAATTTGAAGGAGATACAGTAATTACAATATGAAGAGGAGTTTTGGTCAAAAATAGCTAAAGGCAAAGATCTAATATTAGATACATTGGAAACATCACAAACAGAATTTTATGTGAAATACTTTATTTGCAGAGTGTTTTGTGTACATATATGATATGGTGCTACAGTTTGTTTTTCTGAGACAGAATACTCTCATTTGAGAGTAATGAGAACAGACTATGTCAGTATTATGATATACAGGTCGAAAATGGGATACACATTTGTACATTCAATGTTTCTCGTACCAGATGGAAACAAGAAGATTCCTCTCCCTTAGTTGGAAAATAAATACCCCAAGGTTGATTTGTCAGTTTCAGAGGATTTTAACTAAACTGGGGAGGGATGAGGTTGCAACCTTTGGGTCCTGAGACAGACCTAGGTAACGCTATCTTCTGCCTATAACCTGATGATGATTTTTTCTGAAGTCCATATTAGAAGACAAAATTACAAGGTGCTTTACATTTTCCTCCACACACAGAGAAACTCATGTACTCCCCAAACTAAGACAGGAAAATATTTGGGTTGTGGGTTTGTGGAAACAAAAAAGTCAGTAACATCTTAATGACCTCGGTGACAGCAGGAGTCACATGTACTCCAGCTTTTCTTGGCTTGTTCCAAAGTCTGGCTCCCAGCCCAGGAGAAAGAGCCATCTCCTATCTTGCCTCAAACACACACCGTTCATCATAAGCCTGGCATCATAACACAGATGCTGGGGGAAACAGAACAGCCTGAGGTCAAATGAAATACAAAAATGCCAGGCACTATTTCATGATCACTACACTAGGGCTTGGCAGAAAGTCAGTAGTTGAAAACAAGCTACAAAAGTAGAAAAAAGTTAAGGAATTGGTTATGATGATTTTATATCCATTTTATCCCAACTCCTCCTAAAAGTGTCATGATTGATTGTGGGTGAAATGCTTTATCAATGTCAGCTGCTAAAACAAAAAGCACAGGATGGGTACCTTGATTAATTGTTTCCTCATAGTTCGAGAGGCTGGAAGTCCCAGGTCCATATGCCAGTTCAGATCCCAGTGAGGTCTTGTCAATGGTTGTTGCCTTCCTGTGTGCTTATGTAGCTGGGTGTTCTGTTATAGGACTGGGGAAAGGGCAGTAGAGAGTAGAGTACAGAGAAGAGAATGAGAGGGGAAGTGTAGGGTTGGGGAGAAAGAGGGAAGGAGAAAGAATGAATATCTTCCTTTTCATATAAGATCTCTAGTTCTGCTATGGATACCCAGGCCTTATGTCACACATGTCACACACACACACACACACACACACACACACACAGAGAGAGAGAGAGAGAGAGAGAGAGAGAGAGAGAGAGAGAGAGAGAGAGAGATAGATTACTAAATCCTTAAAATTCACTTTTTCACCATAATCATTTAAAGATTCTACCTCCAAGCGAGTTACATTAGAGGTTATGTTTAATTAAATGAATTGTGGGGAATCAAAATTAACCCCAGAGCAGAGATAAAGATTGTATAATATTTAAAATAATAAAAATATGATGTTTTTGCTAGAGCAGAAGAATAAGAAAATGAATTGGATTACATAAGATACAAGACCTTCTAGACAATGATTAAGTCCAGACTGATTAAAATAAACAAACCAGCCCAATAAAATTATTTTATGGGACAAACCAATAAATGTAACACACACACACACACACACACACACACACACACACACACACACAGAAAGAGAGAGAGAGAAAGAGAGAGAGAGAGAGAGAGAGAGAGAGAGAGAGAGAGAGAGAGATTGCTAAATCCTTAAAATTCACTTTGAACTTTACTGACATAACCATTTATATCTTAGAGCTATGCATTTTTAATTTTTTAAAATCGAGCCTTTTTCTGATTCCCAGAATATACAGTACCTGATCTTTGAGGGTTGTGATTTTTGATATTTCTGTGGGTTCTTTCTTCTAACATCTTCATTAGAATGAAATCACATACATTTGCTGATGAAAAATCATGAATACTAACTTTAGCAAATTTTAATTTAAAACATAGTATTTCTGTGACATCCACTGATGCCTGACCATTTTTTTCTGCATTTTGATCTCACTAGAATTGTCTCCTCATCGATCCTCCTCCAGGGCTGAGCTGTGGAGCCTTCTATTTATTATTTTTCCTTGACATATATCAATATATGACTTATAAATCTTTTCTGATATAAACATACTTCTGTTTGCTTGCTTCAGTTTGAGACAGTTTTAGAATCATATATTTTGTCAATACTTTATTCTTGTTTAGTTTTCTTTTTTTCATACAGGGTCTCACTATGCAGCTCTGGCTGTCCTAGAACTTGCTCTGTAGAACAGGCTAGGCTCAAACTCACAGAGATCCACTTGCCTCTGTCTCCTGAGTACTGGGATTAAAGACATACACCACCCATACCTGGCTTTGTTTACTTTTTACATTACTTCTCTACAGGTTTTATAATATTTAAATTTCTTTGACTGTCACACCTGATCATGAATTTATTGATCTGTCTGTCTCTGTCTCTCTGTCTCTCTCTGTGTCTCTCTCTCCCTCTCTTTCCTCCCCCCACTCTCTGATTATCTGTCTTTTTTATCCCAGTGTTCTGGCTTAGACAGTGTCCAGGATTTACATATATGCAGAGCCTGAAGGAGACTGGAGTCACTTGGTCTCCATCCTTGTACTTATCTATAAGGAAGCTACAGAGATCAACATACAAGCATCTGAACTGAGTGGGAAAAGTACCAGTATTTGAAATGTATGGACCTCAGGCATAGACCCAGAGGTACAGGCATAGGCTGTCTGTCTAGATAGCCCATCATTATGCAAGGTTATATTTACTGTGTTGGCTTTAAAAATACACAAGTGCACAGAGTTTCTTCTTCAAGAAAACAATAAATGAGTCAATAATACTTTTGCATGTGGTAGTTGGCACATGCCTCAGCAGTAAATCCCTCAGTTCATAATTACTTATTTTTATTCAATTTTTTTGATAGGTGACACTCTTACTCCTTCCTTTGTTATATCTCATAGACAAGTGTGAAAAATGAATTTCTATGAGCATCTTTCTGAAGTGTGCTATGGAAGTCACAAGAATGTAACAGAAAAAACTTTCTCATCCAGTAAATCCTGTAAATGGCTTGTTTCTTGTGATTCCTAGTGCTACAGAGTAGCTCTGACCATAGTGGCCTTCTGGTATTGCTCTTCTATCTATAGCCCAGGCTCTGCAGTGAGCAAAAAGGAAAAGTTTCAAAGCTATTGACTATTGGCAAAAAGGGAGATGAGGCAATCACAGATACAGGAGCTGTAGGTTTATCTGTGCAGGGACATATTATACATAACTTTTCGGTGATACTTATGTAAATCTGAAGCATATGAACACTCTCCTGAGAAAATACCATTTACCAAAATTGATCTTAATAGGAATAGAGAGCTTAAGTAATTCAATTTCCTGCAAACAATTGGAAAGGAGACTGTGATTATGATGACTTGTGAAATAGAGCTCCTACCAGGACTGTCTTCCAGAAAATGGACATTATCTGCATAGTGTGATGTACCAAACTCAGTGATGTGGTATAGAGGCGTTCAGGAGTGAGTGGCCTGTGACTTCAGAAATCTGGGGTTCCTCTATATGTATTAGCCACAGAGGTATTTGAATAAAAAGAACAACCAAGGAAACTACAGGATGGGATATGAGATTGGCCCAGCAGGTAAGAGCACTTGTTGCTCTTGCAGATTGTGGGGTTCAATTGCACACACATATAGTGGCTCATAACCAACTGCAACTCTGGTCTCAGTGGATCCAGCACCCTCTTCTGACCTCTGTGGCACACTCATGGTGGATAGATAGATATACATACAGGCAAAACATCCATATGCATGAACTAATAAAAATAAATAAATCTGAAAAGGAGAAGGGGAGAGAGAGAGAGAGAGAGAGAGAGAGAGAGAGAGAGAGAGAGAGAGAGGCAAAGGCAAGAATCTTTTAGTCCTCCAATTTTGTGGAGAAGAGCAAGAAAAAAATGCCAAATATTGTTAAACCGTATATTTAAGGTAAAAGATATATCAGAATGTTTAGTTTTGGACTAGTGAGAATGTTTCTCTGAGGGTATTTTTTTTATATGCCTTGCATTTGTTTGTTCTTTTTGGATCTTTTCTTTGCATTTTGTATTTTTTATTTTTTTTTCATTTCAAGTTTACTAAAAATCTAGGAGTACAAATTTTCTAGGTAATATATTATGTACTACCTAGGTCTGCTACATAAGCAGATCTTTGTTTGTTTGTTATTGTTTTGACCCAGTTTCATTTTTGTAGTCCTTGCAGGTACAGAACTTGCAATGTATACCAGGCTACCTTGAACTTTCAGAGACCCACCTAACTCTGCCTTAAGTGCTAGAATGAAAGGAAACACCACATGTCTGTTTATATGTTTGTTTATTTTTTAAGAGAAAATCTAAAATGCTATTAACTTGAACTGTTTTAATAAATATTAAAGCTTAAAATGGTTTTGTAAGTGCTTGATAGAGAGATCAGTTGATAAAGTTCTTGCTACGTAGACATTAGGATCTGAGTGATTGACCCCCAGAGCCAATGTTGAAAACCAGGTGTGCTGGCAGCGAGTGGCAGGCATGGTGTGGAGGCTGCAGTAGGAAGCTGAGAACTCCCATTCTTAACTGTAAGCAGGAAGGAGGGAGAGCAAACTGAAAGCAGATGGAGCTCTTTACTCTCAAAGCTGGTCCCAGAAAGACTACATTACTTAAACCTCCTCAAACAGTACCACCTACTGGGGCCCAAGTGTTTAAATGCCTGAGACAATGGAAGACATTTTCTATTCAAATTACCACACTAAATATAATGAGGACAAAATATACAAAAGACTATTTTATGTTTAGTCAAAGAAGACACAAATAAAAAAATACAGACAATGAAATTTGATAGTATTACAGAGTAAGAGTGAAGCATCAGTAAAAAAAGCATTCATGAGACAATGTATGGGAAGCAAAAATAACAGAATTATTGTTATTAACCATGAGAAATTAATTATTTAGAATTAATATAATAAAATAATTAATAAATATGAATAATATAATAAAATAATTAATAAATATGAATAAAATAATAAAATAATTAATAAGTGTATATAAATATAAAAGGGAAATTATTTTCTTTTATAGTGAAAAACAGATTTTTAGGTGATATAGCTGACATTGTCTAGGATACCTGTGAACCAAGTGGCCATTGTTTTTTTCATCCATCCTGTGTTAGGGTAAATACTTTTCAAACATGAAAGATCAAGAAAGGCTGTCCTTTTCCTTATCATATAATTTTTCTTTGTAAATCATCTTTTCTTTCACATCTCTTGTTCTTTATTAGGTAATTTCTTCAGATGATTGTTTTCACTCACCTGTAAGGGTTGACCAAATGCCGATCACAGGCTTTGGATATAATGGAATTTATTTTCTCTGGCTTAGTAGCTGTGTGATATACTTGAACTTTTTGTGAACAACATTATTATGAATACTGTTACATTTTCCTTATTGTTCAGTTTTCTGGAGAATCATATTTTAAATCTGATATCTAACAGGTTTATTCCTGCATGCATGATCTTCATAGGAAAGGGACATTAGAAACCTCAATATTGCATTTAACAAGCCCATTCCAATTCTCCAACAGTGGTTGTTGTTCCCAGGGTTTCCTGTTGCAGAGAATGGCTCAGTTACCCTTTTCAGGACGAAAACCTTAGATAGGGAATAGGCTACACAGTATGGACAATGAGCAAAGGGTGGGGCAGACTAAGTCATGCTTGTCTTCAGTTCCAAGTTCACCAGCGTTTAGATGTAGTTGGCATATCTATCCCTCTTCCTGCCTGTGTATCATTGTCCACTGCTCATATCTGCTAATTCAGTTACCACTAATCTAGCTGCTTTCAGCTTCTAAATCTTTGCTACACTCACCCCTATTCCAGATACTTTTATTTTTATAGATTCCTGATTACTTAAAAGGAAAAACCTCACTCCACTCGTCTTCATAGAAGCTTGTAGTTAAGCAGAAATACATTGGATCACAGTGCATCCATGACAACTAACTCTTCCAGTAATGTGGAAGAGTGGAAATTTGCTGTTTATGTATTTTTATTTTTTTAAAGCTAGTACTCAATAATCTTAGTTTCATGAGATCAATCTACGTATTCACAGAAAGCACTGAAAACACACATGAAATTGTACTGGGAAGGCTGGGATAGGTCTGACTTCACATGTATTTTTATTTTCTAATTGACCTTGATTGCTAAATTTTAGTGACAAATATTTTAAAATGAAAGTATTTTAAAATGAAAATAAACACATCAATTCTACTCTAAGAAGTAAAAACAAAAGTAGAAAATAACCAATACTTTTAATTGTTTGAATCATATGTACTAAGTACTAGAACTTAATAAATTAAAAGTTATATATTTTCAAATATTGCCCTGACTTTTGACTTTTGTCAGATAGCATGCTGTTCTTTATTGTCCAGACACTTCCTGCTGGGAGATGCCTGGCTTGGTTACAATATAGAACAAAATTTTTCTTCACATTTCTGTCCAAGGAATGGATTGTTGGCCATCCTCCATAGAAATCAGCCCAAAACTTTGTCTTACTAGAAAAGCAAACTTTCTATTTTTTATTAATTGGAAATGAGCTTTTCCTCTTCTGACACTTTAGCTTCTGGGTAGAATAGAAGAGAGCAGAGTAAGCCTCAGTCCGTGAGACATAACTGAATCTGATTTTGAATAAATCTCCATTCACAATGAGTTCAGGAACACACTTGGAAGGAGGGAAGGAATTGTCAGACTTTAAATTAAAGGCTGCAAAGGATTTGATGGCTGGCACCCAGTTTTACTCCCTGATTTCTTCCAGCAAGAAGCCAGTCCCGATGGGATGAGCAAAAGTCATGTTTATCTGGAGTCACTCCTTTTCCTTTGAGGGTAAGCTGGGCAAAGGCAGACAGGTGAGGCGTACTGTTTCAAAGAGTCACCTTTGAATTTCATTATTTTGAGTGCACATTAAAACTAGAGACAAGACACTTTGTGAATTTTAAATTTCCAGAGGAAATGATGCTAAGAAATGAACATCCCAAAAGCCAGGAAGCACAGATTGTGCAACATTGTGTTAAAACACCCTTGCTTCTTAGGCTGTTGTCCAGACCCTCAGTATTCCTGCTCACCCTCAGACAATCTGAAGACTCTGGCTCACAAACTTTTTGGCTTAGCAGCAGTTTTCGTCCTCCCCCCCCCCCCCCACTTGGTGTCCTATTCTTACGCTGAAGTACGGCTGTGATTCTCATACCAGATTTTCCAGCAGATTGCTGATCTTTGAGTTTCTATTCTACTGCAGTTCCCACCCAAGGCTACCAGTTGTCTCCACAGTGAATCTCCTAATCGCTTAAAACCATCTTGTGCACCTGTTAATCTACCAGGGTAACATTACAGTTATAATCTTACAGTAGCTCTGCTCACTGAATCACTAGTAAATATGGTGACCTGTGTAAATTCTTTTCTTTATTCCTTTTTTAAACCTAAAAGTCTTTATTGACAAATGAAACTGTATGCACTTAGGGTGTACACCATATTATCCATACAGTAGTCTGAGCAAGTCCAGTTAATTGACACATGTATCACCTTACTTATGTCTTCATGATAAGAATACTTAGAATCTACTTGCTAAGCAATTTTCAAATACAATGTTTTTTATACTCAGTGTGACTTCCATTATGACTATACAGTGGTAAGAATGGCAGAATGCTAGAGCTCATGAGCTTTGTCTGGCGTGCAACTAAAGATTCTAGTATACGGTGCCCAGCCCCCATCAACCCCAGTTCCTAGTTACCACTCTGCCTCAGTTGCATCTTGCTTTTGGATTCCATACACAAGTGAGATCACATGATATTTGATATTTATCTTTCTGTCCCTGGGCTATTTAAGGAAGCACAATGCCATGTGTGTGTGTGTGTGTGTGTGTGTGTGTGTGTGTGTGTGTGTGCATGCACACCCACATAATGTAATGCACACTGTAATATGTTTGTTGCATGATATTACCTTATATATTACATTATGCATATATATTATATTAATTTATGGATTGCATTTTCTTCATTCATTCATCCATCACTGAACACTTAGGCTAAGTTCCTACCTTAGCCATCGTAGCTATGGTATTCTGAATGCTGGAGCACAGGTGTCCCTCCAACATACTGATTTCAGTTTCTTGTATATATACCAAGAAGTGGGATTGCTGAATCAGATGACGTTCCTATTTTTTATGTTTTGAGTAATCTCCATACAACTTTCCTTATGGATATATCAATGATAGCCCCACCAACAGCATTTAAGAATTCCTTTTACTCTATAACCTAGTTAGCCCTGTTATTTTCTTTATAGTAGCCATTGTACTTGGGGTGAGATCCTAACTGTCCTTTTGTTTTGTGTTACCCTGATATGAAATCATCATGAACACTTTGTCATATGTTTGTGGACCTTGTAAATTTCTTTTCAGCCACATTTATTCAGTTACTACCTAATTTTAATTATATTGCTTGCTGTTCTGCAGTATATATTCCAGTTATTAACATTCTGGTCTGATGAAAATAGTTGACAATTATTTCCTTCCACTCTTTAGTTTTTCTCTTTGTTCTGTTGCATTTCCTCTGTAATGCAGGGTCGTTGTACTTTGATGTGACCTAATTTGTGCAGCTCTGCTTCACTTTGTACAACGTGGTTGCCTGGTGAGAAGCTCACCCTCCATGTCAATGTCTTGAAGTGTTTTCCCCATGGTTCTCAGTCTTAGTCACTGTTCTATTACCATGAAAAGATACTACAACCAAAGCAGCTTTTAAACAAAAGTACTTAATAGACAGCTTGCTTATAGTTTCAGAGGATGAATCTATAGCCAGCATGGTGGGGAGTGTGGCACAGGCAGGAGTGGCACTGGCGCAGTAAGTTTCAGTACATCTATTATGGGCAGCATAAGCTTTTAAAATTCAATTGAATAATCTTTTGATTAGAATGTTAGTCCCTTGGTATATTATTATTTGTATCACCAGTTTATTTTCCTTGTCTGTTAGTTTGCTTATTGTCCTACTCAGTCACTCTCTGCCATATCTCCTTCTGTCAGAATCCTCACTGATTCGCCAGCTATGCTAATGGCTAGAAAGGCTCAATCTTCCTTTTGTTTCTGCCTGCCCAAGTAACACTGGGTTTATGTGTGTACAGAGCCATAGTCGAATGCTTTTAATGCACGCTGGGGGCCTGAACTCAAGAGGTCCTCGTGCTTGTGTAGTGGGTGCTCTCACCTACTGAGCCATGGCTTCATCCCTTGGGTGTATTTCTTAAAAGCTGCTGTTGTGATTTTTGTGGTCCAGACATGGTTAGTAAGGACAGCCCCAAAGCCTAAGTAAATGATCACATTTCTTGTCATCCTTTCTCCTTCCTCCTGCACTTGGGTTATTGCTGCTAAGCTCTCTTCAGCATCACAGATTCCTTTCGCTAGGATCTCAAATCTGCTGAGTCTGTTCAATGTCTCTTTCATTTTGCAAATTGTACTCTAAAACCTAGAATTTTCTATTTCTCCCTTATGATTTTATTTCATCTGTTAAAATATTGCTGTTTTGTTTGTTTCTTTCATTTTGATTGTATTTTTTCTAAATCATGTGGTAGTTTTTTCTTTTTGTTAGTATAATCTGTTCTTCTGTTTTTTCCTTTTATGGCTGATAAGTTTTGTTTGAAAGCAATTGTTATGTATAATCTATTTACTCTTACTGTATATTTGTCTTGTTTGTCCCGAGGGTTCTATTTTTGCTGTGATAATCTGCAGTAAACGTGTCTGACCTCAGTCTGGGAAGAGTCTGGCACACAGTTTCTCTCCCTCCCCACAGTGTTAAATGTGTCTTTACAAATCAGACATCTGAAGCTAGTAGTTTTCATCTTCTGCTCTCTGAATAAAGGAAAAAAATTAGAAGTCCAGGAACTTTGTAAGAGTACTTAGATTTTGAAAGCTTTTTTTTTTCAGCCTCCCTAGGGTCTAATTGCCTGGACACGTTAGTTTGTCAGCCATTCAGAAATGCAGAGTGCCTGTTAATTTCAGATTTCAACTACCCCCCACTCACACAGACCCTGCCACATACACTCACCTCCACACTCACCCTGATTCCCACATACACTTACCCTCATTAACCCTGACTCTCCTACTTACTCCCCCAGCTCACCCCCCACTCCCACTCATCCCCCACTCCCACTCACCCCCCACTCCCACTCACCCCCCACTCACACTCACCTCCCCACTCACATTCACCATCCCACTCACACTCACCCCCACTCACACTCACCTCCCCCACTCACACTCAGCCCCCACTCACACTCACCCCCACTCACACTCAGCCCCCACTCACATTCAGTCCCCCACTCACACTCACCCCCAATCACACTCACCCTCCACTCACACTCACCTCCCCCACTCACATTCACCGTCTTACTCACACTCAGCCCCCACTCACATTCAGTCCCCCACTCACACTCACCCCCACTCACACTCACCCTCCCCACTCACACTCCCCCACCCACACTCACATTCTTGCAGTAACAGCTCCAGTATCATCTGCATGAACTTTGCCTGTAAATTTCAGTTCAAGGTCTCCACACTGAAGGAAACACTAATGAGCAATGGGGTTGCAGAATCTCATTTTAACTGGGTATATTATATGGCCCACAAAATCAACTATGTTCCTAGGATTCATAGGGGCTCACGGAGACTGAAGAGATAATTATGGGTGCTGTATGGGTGTGAGCTAGATCTTCTATAAATGCCTATGGTTGTGGTTGTGTAGCTTGGTGTTGTGGGACTCCCAACAGTAGGAGTGGGATGTGTCTGACTCTTGCCTGCATGTGGGACCCCTTTTCTCCTATTGGATTGCCTTGTCCAGCTTTGATATGAGGGTTTGTGCCTAGTCTTATTGGATCTTGTTAGACTTCTCAGTGGATATCTCAGGGAGGTCTATTTTTTGTTTTGTTTTCAAAGGGAAACAGAGGAGTAGATCTCAGGGACAGGAAAACTGTCAGGGGAAGGACCGGGAGGAGTGGATGGAGGAAAACTGCTGTCAAGATGTAACATATGAGAGAAGAATAAAAGTTTTTCAAACTAGAATAATAGTGTGAAAAAGAAATTACCTTTTATAAATCTCTGTGTGTTTGCCTTTAACCTAAGTATTATTCCAGAGTCAGGGGGTATTGTTAGGAAGAATATACAAAGTTATAGTTAAGCTGGGGCTTATTTATATTGCTGAAGCATATTTTTAAAATAGCATATTCTAAGTGTGCAATGTGAATGAAATATGCAGAGAAGTAGTGAGACCCTAGGCCGTCACATTCACTCACCACCTCACCAATCTCATACCCGCCCACGCACTCAGAGCAATCTGCAGTCTTCTGAGCTCAGTTGAAGGCAAATCCCTATGAATCTGTGCTGTGTTTACACTTTTACACTATCCACTTACAGAAGTTTGAAATATCCAAATGATTATATATGTGAATATCATCATGTTACAGTTCTGCTGTGGTTCAGGTCTGCAGCGTAGGAACAATGGGTAGTGTCATGTAGGCTAGGTGTGCAGTACGTTATACCATCTAGGTTTCCTTAAGCGTAATCCATGACGTCTCACAACAATGGACTTGTCTAAAACTGCATTTGTCAGAACTCGGGCCAGCCATTAGCAACTCATGAGTGAATAGTCATTGCTTGGCTTATTTTATCTAGGTTCTTTGTCATACATACCCAGTGTATTCCTCAATCACAAGATAAAGAAAATCATTGTTCTCAAATTCATTTTTAATACTTGCTGGTTTTGAAGAACAGAGCAATTGAGTTAACATACACTTGTTTTGCAACTAAGCAGCTTGACCGAATGATTCTAACAGATCTTGTACTGAAGTGTTTTCATTCCATTCAGTTTGATCAGAGAATGCTTCTCTGTGCTGACATTTATTTCTCCTTCTGTATTTTCTCGTTTCATTGAACTTTGCTAAAATATCCCAAACAGGACTGAATGAAAATCATGCCAGGAAGTGCTCATTTAGCTGCTAATCTTTCTGTAAATGCATTTCAAATAAGCATCCGAACACATATCCCCATGTTATTTATCTTGGGTATCAGATAAATAACTCTTTAGCATACATAAAGATTTTAATCCCAGTCATCTTAATAGTGTTTATTCAGAATGACTTAAGATCTATTATGTGTCTCTGAAGCAGTTATTGATATAATCGTATTTACTTTTATCCTTAAGTATGTTGATAGAAAGATTTTTGGCAAATGTCTCCTGATGAATCCTTTTTACATTGCTTGAATAAACCTTTCTTGATCTCACTGCGGTGCTCTTGGAGTGCACAGTGGAAATCTTTATGCTAAACATCTAGTTAAGCTACTTGTAACATTATCTGTCAGTGAAGATCAAAAAATGGAGATATTCCCTGTGCACAGATTAATAGACTCAATATTCTTTTAAGATGGAAGTTCTTGTCAACTGGACCTCTAAATCTAGTAAATATAAACAGTTTTGGAGACTTTTAAAAAGAATGTTAAAATGAAAATCCTGAAGGATAATAGCTAAGCAAAACATTGGGAGTTCTAGAAAATGATTGAACAGAAAGGAAAAACATTTAAAGCTTTCACTACTTGCTCTCAGTATTTGATTTGAGGAGTAAATTATTATCTTAGTGTTAGTGACAGAGACTGGAAGATTGTCCCCAACTGAAAAGTGTTAATCAAGGTATAATGTTTGAAGCCAGATTGAAATATTAAGCACTATCTATGTGTTGAAGCATAGAGTGTCTACCTAAATGTACAATTTTGCATTTCATGGTCAATTAAAAGAAATGTAAAGACATTATTGACAGTATTTGATTTGAATCCTTCTCTTCTTGGCCCTAGTTCCTGATATTTAGCTTTAATTTATTTTATTGTTTAAACTTCTTTGTTATTATTTATCTTGTGACTTTATTTGTAAAATTTAGAAGCAGTTTGTCAAATTCTCTTAAAAATATTTTCTGGTATTATAAGTTATATTAAGTCTATAGATTAATTTCATGGCAACTGATAATTGAGATTTCCCTAATAGTTCCATGAGGCATTTACCGTGGTGGTGCCCAAATCGGACAAATATAAAAGAAAGTGGCATAAAAAATTCTCACACTCATAGCTGAAATAAAATTTTAAAAATTCAGAGGATGAAATCCAAAGCCATATAAAACACATAATATAGTGTGATGATGGAATATTCTTAAGGAGTTTAAGAGTGATTTGATACTTGAATATCAATCTAGGCAACTTTATCATTTTAAAAAAATATCTCAGAAACATCTATATAAAATGCATTTCTTTTGGAAGTATATTTTTATAATAGAGAAACACAACTTTTGGATGGTCTTTCATCTTAAAATGTCTGTAATCATATTTATGGTATTTTATATGAATAAGACAATTTTGTATTATTTCAGTTGATGCCTTTTCTTTATTTGTGTTTTGATACACTCACTACCGCCTCCAATAGATCTCCAATAGTGTTAGCAAAAGCAATGAAAGCAGACACAGTAGCCTTGATTAACATCTGGTGGGGAAATCATTTGGTCTTTGTCATTAACATTTGGTAGACATTATATTGACTGAAAGGTTTGTGGAAGTCCTGACTTTATCTTAGGAAGTTTCCCTTGAGCATGAATTTTAAGAGAATTTTTACTATGAACAAGACAGATGGTTTCAGGGAAATATTTTTCTAGGGCTGAATGATGGCTTACTGGGTAAGAACACTTGTACAAGCAAAAGAACCAAGTTTGATCTCCAACACTCACTTAGAAAGGCCAGTCATGGCTGCATGCATCTGCATTCTCAGTTGTCAGTTTTCTGAGAGGGAGAGATACTAGGATCTTGGTGACCAGCCAGCCCAGCTGGAATAGCAAGATTTGAGTTCAGTAAGAGACCCTATATCAGAAGAATAAGACAGAGAATGGTAGAGACCCAATGTCTTCCTCCTGCCTCCCCTCCTGCAAGCATCTATGCATCTGTGTTCACATGAGCATATATACATAGCACACATAGGCACAAAATACATATAGACACCAGAAAAAGAAAGGAATTTTAAAAAAGAAAAAGTGAAAACATTTTCTGAATACCTTGAGTGCCATTCTTCCCAAGCCAGGCCTAAGAGGTCCTAGGTTTCGTTGTATGACTTAAAACCCCTGGTTTCTAGAACCTCCTCAAAGCTCTATCTCCTTCCACTTCAGATATGCCATCTTCTTAAAATAGAGTCTCTTTCTCTTAATGAGAATTTAGAAGCCTGGCAGCCAGATCTCATAAATGGACCTGGTGGCTCTCTGCCAGCTTCTGGTATATTTCCTACGATACCTCTACATCTGTTTATTTTCCTCTGTGTGGAATAAGGGTCATCACTGTTTGGGATTTCAGACAATTTATCCCTCATCTCTATATCCATTTCTTACCTTTTCTTCCATGTTGGCATTTTGTTTTTTATGAGTTATGAATTTCTGATAAAGACAATATTATATAGTGCGATTGCTTCCACCTGGTTCTAACTGAACAACAACAAAAAAATTAATTAAAGCCAAACAAAATTGGTACAAGAGAGATAGCTCAGTGGGTAAAGTACCTGTGAAGACCAGTTTTCTGATCTCCACAACTCACATAAAACCTGAGTGGTTATGGTGGACTGTTTGTATTCCCAGTGTAGCAAGGAGGAAAAGGGATAGCCTGGGCAAGCTGGCTAGCCCAAACAGTGAATTCTGATGTAAGTAAGAAATCGGCCTCCATACATACGGTGAAGAGCTATGGAGATGAACATCAGGCATCAACTTATGGCTTCTACATAAACACACGTGTGCACATACATTTACCCACAGAAGGGCACCCACCGTACACACGTGTGGCTACACATTCACCCAGGCATATACACCACACATTTAAAAACTGAAAATAGTGAAGTAAATGTAAAATGGGAGCCAATGTATGACTAAGTAATGGAATTAATTTCAGGGGCATAGCACACGTCGAACGCCTGGGATTAAGGATGTTTTAACACTAATTAGAAATTTAATTCAGTAGAATAAAATTTCTAGGGTGAGGATGGCAAGGAAGTCTCTGCTGTAGGGAAAACAGGAATTGCTTCCAGAGCCAATCCTCTCAGAACATGAGTTTAGAACCAGTCAGTGCTCCCCCAGTATGGAATGGAAAGGAAATAAGCAATATCTTTTGCAATGATCTGGAAGTAACTAAATATAATTAAGTTCTTTGGTATCTAAATGACCTCTGACTTCTCTAAGTTGTTACTTGTTTTGTATTGCTTTCCTGTCACTCAGCACCATCTTTCTAGTCCATGCTGTGGCTACAGTATGGTCCCAGGAACCCCTCCTCGATGTCCTCCTGTTCAAGAGTAAAGCAATTCAGCCCTGACTTCCACAGAAATGCACCCTTTCCCCCTCCTTGTCTCTGATATGTAACCAGTATTTACTGACACATATTCTTGCTGGGGGTTAGGTTCATGAGCTAGTGGTCGGTTAATACTTATATAGTGGGCAGGCCTGGAAAGTCACAGTTGGAACCACGAGTTCTCCAGCCTAAAGTGGATTATCAGACACTGTAATCTTTTTACATCTTTCAACAGATCCAAATTTTACATTTGAAATTAAGACTGTATTCTTTTTTTGTTCTAAAAATCTAAAGTTAAGAATTCTGCTGTTGTTGTTGTTGATTGTTTGTTTTGAGGCGAAGTCTTACTTTCTAGTTTATGTTGGCCCACACTGGCTTTGAACTCTTCAACTGACAATTCAGACAATCCTCTGCCTGAGCATCTGGTAGTGTGATTAGAGGTAAGTGCCATCATGACTGGCTCTCAACTTAAGAATTCTTAGACTTTAGTATATTTTGCCTGTAAAAATGTTATTTTCTAAGTAGACAAATTTATTCAGTGTTTGGGCAATTTAAGATTGATTGGTTTTGTAAAGGGAATTGCATTTCCAGTATGTAAACCAATAGATTTTACTGAAGACATTCCCTAAATTATGCAGCAGATATCCTTGTGTTTACTACAGTCACACTGATTAGATCGAAGAAATGACTAGATTGAGTGAGTCCCTGAAAGTGGGGTGCAGAAGACTGGCTCAGAAGATCCCTGAAAGAGCCATTTCCCTAATCAATGTTCTTTGTCTCTCTCTTGAGACTTGGCATGCTTTAAGAAACCATTAGTACATAAACAGGTATCACATGTCAACTCTTTCCCAACGATTTCCATAACCATCCTTTTCACATAAAAACCCGCAGAGGGGCTCGGGAGACGGATCAGTTGGTCAAATGCTTTCCTTGTGAGATGGGATTCAGAATTTGAGATCTAGGACCTGTGTAAAATAAAAATACAAAATAAACCAACAAAGGCCTGGGCATGGTAATGTGCCCTTCTTATGTCAGTAGAGACAGAGACAATGTCTCCTTCTGGCCTCTAAATGCATCTGGGTACATGCTGGTGAGGAAGCAAACATTCTACATTCATGTGCACATGTGTACACACACACACACACACACACACACACACACACACACCCCACAGAGATTTTAAAGAGGAAAGAAAGAAATCAATCAATTTCATTTATAGATAAAATATTTCGAACTGACTTAGGTTGTGTTGGATTGATGAGTCAAGTGCCAGGCAGCCTGCCCAGGCTCCTAACAGCACCTGCTTCGTGCTAACTGGCAAGCAAATGAGCCAGAATTAGCAGCATCCCCAGGAGGCTCTGTAAACAGTGCTGGAGCTCCTAGTGAGAGTTTCAGGAGCCTAGGAACACAATGGGTTAAACTATCTTGATCTTATTTCAGAGTCCCCATTTATTCAAATATTTCTAATATTGAGCAGCTGACCTTAACTAACAATGTCCAGATGTTTTTGTATTGCTTCTTCCTTCCTGGGATAGGTTGGGGCTGCACAAGAGTATTATCTAGAGGCCAGGTGACATCATGGAACCATGCATTTCATTTGTGACTCACTAAGAACGAGAAGATAATGACTGTCCTATGGACCACTGCGTTCTAATGTCCTCTAAGATGTCTTTAGAAGAACTCTTACCACAGGGAAGCTTAACCTTTCCTATTTTGTCCTCCAGAATTTCTGCCTATAACTTTTGAAATCCAGTTTTCTTCCATGATGTCTAAGTGAGTCTTGGTAAGAGTATTAATCTGGGGCAATCTTGATCAGAGAACTCGGGTCTGTATTTCTTTTATGTCTTTCATAGCACAGGATAGGAAGCTAATAGCAATGTTGATTAATTGACAGCCTCTGAAAATTATCTACAATTATAAGAAGTTCCATGAACAGGAGAATCACACCCCGGAAACCATAAGGTGAGTTTGTATAATATCCAGGGAAATCATCTTTAAGATAGAAATGCTGCTGAAGTGCTTCCCTTTGATTAGTTCCAAGTATTAAATTTTATGGTACAGATAGGAGGGCACTTGTACTTAGCTGGGGAGATTCCCCAGAAATCCTTGGCCATTGGAACAAGTCCCTCTGTTTTAGTTTGCCCTTTGTACTTAGCTGGCTTCTGCTGAAGTGAAATGCATGGGTTCTCTGTAAGTAGGAACCAGAAAATGGAAGGACTAGAAATAGATTTTCCTGTTAGCACAAGAGGACTTTGGTGCCCAGTGTCTTTCCTGTTCTTCACCTCCTCCTCCTCTTCTCCTGGGCTTTATAAGATTGTTCTGATCCAGACCAAAAAATTTTTCCTGATACAAGTTGTCATCTCAGTGTGTGTGTGTGTGTGTGTGTGTGTGTGTGTGTGTGTGTGTGTGTGTGTGTGAAGTGCTAAAATGTTCCTGGTTGTCAAGCTTTGGTAAAGAAATTCCTGCCATAGATACATTGAAAGCATGTATGGGAAACATGTATGGAGTGCTTATGTTTGACTTTCAGAGAAAATTATTTCCAGAGAACCCTTAAGACCAAGTTTAATTAAAGTAAAAATTTTAAAAGTAAAGAAAATCTTTATCAAAAAAATGTCCACTTTCACAGTTTCCTTATTTCATGAACGAACTCTTCTTGGCAACGGGGAAGATTCCTTTCATGGATTATCCATAACTTGAAGGTTTTATTCAGGTGTTAAAAATACACCTCATTTTTAGAGATCAGCATGTACGTTACAAGGTATAAAACACAAGAAAAGAAGAGCAAAGTCCTCCTCAGTTACAAACAGTTCGGTTGGGCGTGCCCTAGATCTGACAAGACCTCCATTTAAGGAGATGCTGTCATATTGCACTGGGGTACAGCTTTGATGCTCGCAGGCTGTTTTTGAATTTTCCAGGCTGACTTTTACATCCTACTGTATGGATATAAAGACCCACATAAGTGATTTTGATAGGCCATAACTCAGCGTAGTGTAGTAATTTGCTTTACGGGGACAACTGACTCAGCGATCACAGAATACCTTATCTGCCGTTTTTGACAGTTACTCTGTCTTACACAAAGACATACAGTGTTGTATGTTAGCACACTTTTCCTTTCTCAGAAGTTACACTTCACTCCTGTGCATCCTGTTTCCACAGTATTGTCAGACAGACAGAAGTGGACACACAGGCCCTGCAGCAGGGCTCGTATTTTCCCTGGGGAATGTGAACTGTGGATTTTCACCATCATTTAATGAGGAGTTCTGACTGCACAGATGCTCACATCTGGGACTTTTGCCAGCTTCATTCTCTCTTTTCTAAGAAGGACCTTCTATTGCTGTGCTATACTTAATGGTCAGGAATGAATTCTTTATGTGGGGTCTTCCTCATTCCTGTAGATACAGCTCCAAATGCAGACGTAACTAAATCAATTCCCATCACCCTCTGAGGCTCTTATGAAAATGTTAGCTGGGAATAGCTGTAGTTGAGCAGCTCCAAGCTTTTCAAATGAGGGAGATAACCTCTTTTCATCTAAGCGCTGCAGTGTGCTGCTCCTGACAGTCAGTGCCAGAGGAAGATGGATCACTCACCTGTCAAGTCTCTGCTATTCCAAACAGTTGACTAAGAGAATCCACTGAGAAGGCTGAAGAAGGAACTGGGTTCCAACTTTTTTTAACTTGGTTGTACACGGTTGAATATCATGTAGCAATGAAAACAAATCTACCATGTGCCTGAAAAAATGTGTTAATCAAGAAAACTATACCTTTCAGAAGAGTTTCTCTTAGACAAAGATTGACAATATCTGTACAAACAGCCAGATTTTACAAAAGATCCAAAAATTTAGTGCCCCAATAATAGAAGCAGAATTCATTTATTTTGGTTACGGTGGATCTATTTCATCTTCAGTGACTAGATTCTGAGAAATTCTACAGTTCTTTGAAAGGAAAGACTTGGTTGTAAATACTTAGTAAGCACGGAAATATAATTTCAAACATAGAACAGTGATGCTTCAGTAATTATGAGCACACATAATGTCCAGATCTTGATTTCTATGTGGTATTTTCTAATAAAAGGAGCCAGGGCTTGCATAATGGCTGATTCTAAGGCTATAGTGCTGAACGTGTAAGCTGTGTCTGTCTAGGGCTATGTGTGATGCTGGAGGGTAAAAGCTTTGATAGGATAAAAGCAAACATGGGATAGGAACCAATAAATCCACAGAAGTGACCCCCAACGCCGGAATGCTTCCAACAGCAAAAGCTAGGTCAGTACACACAACAAAAGGGTAATGGCAGTATTGAGTTTAATCACAGAAGTAAACATTTCTGAGTGAATACTGATACAACTAAATAGTTGAACAAATTACTTGTGGAAGAAAGGACAAAATGTTCTTAAAGAAGAGTTCTAATCAATAGTTAACTTCCATCCCTTTTGTATTAGGGGACATGGCTTAGTCATTCATATTATATCTGAAAAATATCCAGAGTATACATATCTGAAGAATAGGGTATGAAAAATGTAGAACACAGAGTCTGCAGTGGAGACATCTGACAGACACCAGCTCAGTCAAGTGTTCAAAGACAGAACCTGTTGATATCCTAGCCCTCGAATAAGATGAATCCTTACCCATGAGACTGTCTTCCTCAATCCATAATCTAGTTACCATAGTGAGGTTGTTCATACACCATCTATAATTTTCCTGTCGAGATTCTAAATCCCAAGATGATCATGTTAAAAGCATGTTTTTTGGCAATGACTAAGTCATGAAGGTTGCTTTTTTTTTTCTATTTTAAAAAAGATTTATTTATTTTATGTATGTGAGTACACTGTCCCTGTCTTCAGACACACCAGAAGAGGGCATCAGATCCCATTACAGATGGTTGTGAGCCACCAGGTATTTGCTGAGAACTGAACTCAGGACCTCTGGAAGAGCAGTCAGTGCTTTTTTTTCTTTTTATTTTTTTATATTTACTTTATATACATTTCAAATGTTTTCCCCTTTGGAAACCCCCTACTCCATTCCCCTCCCCCTGACTCTATGAGGGTACTCCCCCACCCACCCAACCACTCCCCTCTGGGTTGCTATTTTATGGACATCATTTTCCATATAAAAGGGTGTATGTGAGAACTTACCAAGAAGGCCCCATTGCATGAAGCAGGGACCATACCCAGATGCTGAATCTGTTTGTGCTTTGGATCGGTAGCTTTTGAACTTATACAAGTTCTTAACAACTTATGAATCTATTGTTTAAAACTTCCCAGCTCATGAAATTCCACTGTAGCTGCCCAAATGGACCACAAGACTGAGATGGTCAGAACTCACACAGAGACACAGGGTGGATTGCCTGCTAGTCATTAAAAGTTTGGCGTGCATTGTATGTGTTTTTCCTCTGTATTCTCTCTCTTTCAAAATGCCATTCTAAGATTCAGATACCAGGTTCAACTCAAGGACCAGGGTAGTACTGTAATGTCTCTAAGGACTAGTTGACAGCTCACAGGTAGCTAACACATGGAAGAGATATCAAAAGTTTCCACGTTTCATAGCTGGTGGAAAATTACAATTCTTGTCACTCCAGCAGTTCAACAGAATCTACCCCTTCCTTTATTCAGAAGCAGTCTGATCTATCATCAGGGCTGGGTCCTTTTCCCTTAGGGGAAATCCATCCTGATGTGAGTTTTTCCTGTCTGCTGTAGGAATTCCATCTTGTTTCTATTGTTCTGAGCCCAAATTCCCATGTCCCAGCATCAGCACTGTTCTAATCTTAATCTCAAAGAAACACCCAACAACCACACATGAAGGGCATTCTACAAAGTACAGTCTGCAAAGGTGCCAATGTCACGTAACACAAGGGAAGACAGAAAGACTTACAGGTTTCAGGAGACTAAGATGTGTAACCTGTCCTGAAGTTGGTGCCCTGGAACAAAATAAGGTTAGGAACAGTAAATATGAAGAAGTGCCATTAAATCCATGCCTCAGCTTACCAAGTTGTAACAATCTTAAAGTTTGTTTGGATAAAATATGGTTAAATATGATGCTGTCATTCAAGAAATTTGGAGGCAGTATAGATAAGAACTGTGGATTTTGTTTGTAAATTTCTATTGATCTAAAGTTATTTCATAATAAAATATTTTTAAAAACCTAAAAATTTTATCATGTATTTATCTGTTAATTAATTCTTGTGTGAGAGCATGTGTACTGAAGCTATTATTTTGCTTCTACCATGTGGATCAGGTCTTCAGGCTTGACAGAAGTACATTATCCTCAGAGCCACTTCCTAAGTAGTGTCCTTGTATGAAATTCATCCTGTTGGTCCTAGCATCAGAGAAACTATTTGCCTTATCAGGTGGGAAAATCTTTGCTCCATTCAATAACATTTTGTTCTTAATATAAACTAATGTCATAGGTTTCAAGAACAATAGTAATATTTATGGTTCTAGGAAAGACCATAAGTACAGTTAAGTCTTTAAGAGCTGAGTAAGCAGAGTCAATGTTTTCCAATTCTCAGCATGTGTTAAGCACTTACTGTGTTTAAAAATCACAGAGCCTACATATATATCCTCAGAAACCCAGGTTCAGTTATAAATAAAACAAGGCATTTGGATTATGTTAAGAGCTCATTAAATGATGCCTGTGTGTAGGTCTAAGGTGGCATGTAGAAGCTGGGATGAAAAGAAGATATATGAAAAAAAGGAGAGATACTAAATATCTTTTATGTCTAAGAACCATTTGATAATCCCACAAAGGGAAAAAGCCAGTCATTATGGATATACTTATAGGCTAAGCATCCATAGTTCATGATTGTTGAGAAGATACAGGAATTGGTAAGCATATCAACATTGGATATAGAATTGTCTTCGTCAAAGGATTTTATTGTTCTACACTGAGTGGAATATAAAGAAAGGGTCAGGAGGATGGAGGGAACTTGTGAAGATGGTGATGTGCCGTTTAGTCAGCTCAGAGCCTCATATTAGCCTCACCCAATCGGAGTAGCCGTCTTGTCTTTCCTTTATGCCTGGCATGATTTCAGATCAGTATTCATAGATTGCTGTGCTATTGGCAAATGACTTTCATAGAGTATTAGTTACCATGCATACTAATAAAGAGTGATAGCAGGGTGCTGTGTCAGAAAGAGTTCACATGAGTTTCTGCATTTCCAGCTGACTTCGTGGTGCTCCTACATGGATGGAAGAGTGAGAGAGGAGAGGAATAGAGGGAGGGAAAGAAGGAAAGAGGGAGAGAGGAGGGAGGGATGGGTAGGAAGCTTCTATTTCATTTTTTCTTCAAAATTATTGTCTTTTAATTTTTAATTTTTATTTTTAATTAATTATTTTCTTTATATCCTGATCCACTCCTCTCCTCCCACCCTCCTCTCCACCTCTCCCTTACCCACTCCTCCTCTCTTTCTCTTCAGAAAAGGGGAGGCCTCCCATGGACATCAAACAGCCTTGGCACTTGATACTGTTAATGATAATCTGCTATACTTGCACACAGGAGCCTAGCATAAGTGTCATCAGAGAGGCTTCACCCAGCAACTGGTGGAAACTGATGCGAGACACACAGCCAAACATTAAGCAGAGCTTGGGGAGTCTTGAAAAAGAGGGGAACGAAGGATGGTTTCTATTTCTATTAGAGTTGGGAGAGAGTAAAGACAAAGCTGAACTCTCATTTGCAACACTCTTTAACTCTAAAGCTCTCTTTATTTAGTTACATTACACAGTCCAGGATTTATTTATTTGTTAAACTGGGATTTTTGAATACTCTGCATCCTACCTGTTAGAGACAACTTGATTTTAAAGCAACATGTCAAGTAACATAAAAAATAATGTATTTTTAGTGTATGTCATTTGTTTTTATACATATCTGTTGTACCCTCAATCTTGAAACTTATACGTTAAAGTGCAAACCCTTGGGGTGACGATAATAGGTATGGGGGCATTTGGTAAGGATTTAGGTCATGAGGATGAAGCCCTCATGAATGACATTAGTGCCCTTTGTAAAACACTCTAGGAATCTTTCTGACCACCAGTTCTGTCACACAAGGAAACAGTAAGATGGCAGTCCAAGACACAGGAACTGTACACTCACAAGACACTAAACTACCAGTATTTTGTTCTAGAAGTCTTCAGAACTAGGAAGAAATAGATTCCTTCTGCTTATGTGTACTCTAATTTTCTTAAGTTGGTTTTCTTCCAACTTTAAAACATTCAGCAATTTCCTGAACAACTACTACAACTGGTCACAATAGCCACTACAAACTTAGATGACAGCCACAATCAAGTGAAGCAGTTGTTCAAATCAGAAATGGCCAAGTGCTCCTGTAATTTTTTTAATGGACCATGTCAATCACCACTATATCATATGAAAATATCTTCTAATTAGTAACCTTTTATTTATTTATTTGTGCATAAATAATTTGTGCCATACAGCATTTCTATAGTGCATACCAATAGAATGGGAAGACATGAAGCAGGCTGCACTTTTCATCATTCCTGCTGTCTGGCACACTGTGCAGTTTAACAAGACGCTAAATCAATGTGAAGAGACTGATTAATAATTATCTGCTTGGTTCCCATACATAAGATAAAGATCTTAGTATCTCTCTTGGATGTTTGCATCCACTCTCCAAACACATATTAATTTTTTCTATAGTAGTGCTAAAGGGTTCTAAAATCTTTAGATTCTGATCTAATCAATGATTAATCCACTGAAGGACCCATAATTTGATTGCTCTATTGGAAGGTGGTGGAAACTTCAGGAGGTCAGTTTTATGAGAAGGAAGGAGGTCTCTGGGAGCATGTCTCTGAAGAGTCCATTTTGTCCCTGTATCATTCCCTGTGTCTCCTCATGCTTCCTGGCTGGCTTAGGCTGAGTGTTTCTACTCTGCCTCTCTCCATAATACTCTTCCTCATCTCAGAGAAAAGGTCTGGAGGTGTTTGCACTGCAGCATCTGCAATCCCATCTAAAATTGGCCTTTCTTCCATGGATGCCTTTTATGGCAGGTATTTTGTAACAGTAGGGAGTGGCTAATTCTAGAAGTGTCTCCCATACACCTCTAAGAAACTCTCCCAAATATCAGGGATGATGAACATTATTGGCTTTATCTTCCATCTTAGTGATTAAAATTAATTATCACGAATGACAGAGGATATTTTCTGTATGATTGACTGGAATTGCATTATGTTTCTGAGATTTTATTTTGGAAATTATTCTTCTTCTTGGTTGAAATCCACAGTTTTTCATGTATACTCTCTACAAGAAAATATGAAGAACCCAGAGTTACTAACAGCTGCTATTTCAGTGACTAGAGTTTCCAGAGCCCAGACTTAAAATGGAAGTACAACAATGCCTTTCTTTCTTGGTCAGGAGGTAAAGAGAAACAAATATGTAAGCTAGTTTTGAATTTTGGTATCATGGTCTTAGTTTTGCTATTAAAGAGCAAAGCCATCACAGATGGCATGAGGGTTTTAACTTGCGGCCTCACTCACTGTCAGGTTTCATATGCTACACTTCAAATACAGGGTTGTCTCTTTACCTTGAAAAATGACAGAATTTACAACCAGATAAACACTAACATTGACAGGAAAGACTTGCTTACAGATTTTTACAGTAAAAATTCAAGTTCTCTTACTTAGGATTTTAGAGTTATACAGGAAGAAGGGATTAGATATTTATTAGTTGATTTCTTTACAGTAGAGTACATGCCACCATTCTTTTTGAGATAAATCCCTTTGTGTGGAATTAGAACAAAACTATTGAATAAGCTTGCAGAGGCTTCTTTAACAAATGGAAGTTTTCAGGTTTAATTACATTATTATTTTTCCAGAAGGTTATATTTCTAAGATACTGGTAAAAGACAGAATATTTGAACTTATATTAGTGCAAAAGCACTAATATATTGAGGTCTTTATTAACAAAAGGCAGAGCAGGTTGTGACACCATGATATATCACCAAATCTTCAATCTCATGGAAACAGTGGCTTCAGATGAGCTGAAGTCATGCAAGAAATTCATGGGACAACAGCCCTGAGAGCTATGAAGTCTGAATTACAGGAACAGATAACACTAGTGGTGGCTCCTCAGTGTTCTTCCTTATATTCAAGGGGCCAACCCCCGTTAACTTCTCTCAGAAGAAGAACACCACAAAAGCAGCAAGATTCTATCCCTTAGCTCAGATCTTAAATTCTCAATGAAATTTCTAAGGACACTGAGAGAAGCTAACACAACCGAAATAGAAACGAGCTTGAAGTTAGGTCCTGAACATCCTTGCTTTCTCCCTGAGCAGGAATTTATCCTGAGCAGGGGTCCTGTTTTCTGAAAGGCTTAGAGGATAGCATTTCATTTTTGTTTTCTTTTAAAATCTCACAGTCTTGAAAAAATCATAGTGTTTCACTTGTAAAGAGCAGTGGTGTCACCACTGCCTACTTTCTCTTAGGCTTCACTTTTTCTCTCTTGTGTCTTTTCTTCATTCCCACAGTGAAAATGACTAACATATGAACTGTTAATAAATGATTAAAATGCATACAGCACTTTGTCCTGCTATTTCATCTCACTTCCATTCTTACCTCCCATTTCTATGAATTAGGAGACAGGGAGAAAGAACGGCTGCTTTGATCCCTGCTGAGCTATACTCCGCCCATCTCTGTCTTCCAGGAGGCTTGTTTCTCCCACTTTCATGAGGCTTTGACAGTAGATACTTAAATTATTCATCATTTAAGCTAGGTTGAGAAGCTTAGGTGGTGATCTTTCAAGAAATTTACCCAATAGAAAGAGGCATTCTTTGTTTTGTTTTGTTGGTTTTGGGGTGTGTGTGTGTGTGTGTGTGTGTGTGTGTGTGTGTGTGTGTGTGTGTGTTAGGCTTATGTGATAGGAACTATGTAGTCCAATGATGTCAATTTCCCATCAGAGAGTAGAGAACCCCATAGCTTCTCAGCTCATAAAACTGGATACTTCAGCAGTCCTAGTGTGTCACTTAAGGCCCGGAAGTTCCCTGAGAGTCACCAGTATGTAGTCCATATTGGAAGGCCAAAGAAGCTGGAGCCTACAGTCAAGTGGCAGAAGGCAGCAGCAGCAGCAGCCAAAGTAATGAGGATTACTCAGGAAACTAAAAGGCCGCTGTACAAGCAAACAGGGAAAGGAAAGGAGAGGCACTCCATCTTTGCAGTTTGAAAAAAGCTATCACCTTTAAGAGCCTCAGGTCTAAAGAAATGGAATTTTAACAGCTTTGACTGGTGAGGTGTCAGAATGTCTCACCTATATAAACTAGCTTAAAGATAACATGTAACCTTCTCACTGATTTTTATCAGATAATTTAAAACTAGCTGAAATCTAATAGAGAGAGTAAAGAGCACATAGCAAATAAATAAAGCAACAAACAGTCAACAGAACAGATGCATCTGTCATTTCCCTTGAAGAATGACAGATATGCTCATATAATACGAAATGACCATCTGATAGAAAAGATATTGCTCAGTCAGTGGTTCTCAACATGTGGGTTGAGGCCTTTTGGGGGTCGACAAGGGCCACATATCACATGCCCTATCAGATATTTTCATTCTGATTCATAACAGTAGCGAAATTACAGTTATGAAGTAAATAGAATACTTTTATGGTAGGAGTCACCACAACCTGAGAAACTATATTAAAGGGTCGCGACATTAGGAAGGTTGAGAATTACTGTTGTAAGTGCTTAAAATTTGTACTTTCACAGAAACCATGAGTTCAGGCCAACTTTTTTTCTATGTAAAAGAAAAATATAAAACTAGAAGCAAAAAAAAAAAAAAAAAATTAAGCTCTCCAAATGGGTAGTACCCAGGCTTCAAGGGGTCAAATCACTCCCTCATCACATAGTGCAGGAAGCCCGAAGCCCAGCAGAGCTCAGACAAAAATGGCTATTGGTGAGTATGACAAGATAAAGAGTTGAAAATGTTTAACCCTTTGGAGGGATATGATTCCACCATAATACAGAACCCATGGACTCCTTTCTCCATTAGTGATGCAACCTGCCTCTGCTTCATCTTCATTTGTAAGAAGAGTATCTGATGCTTGTCCTGTTTGTGTGTTTGGGGGATGAGGTGGGGGAGGGGGAGTAAGCAAGCCTTGAAGGCAGCAGGGAAAGTGACATTTGTCATAGGTTGCCAGACAAAGAAGGAAGAACAACCAAACATGAAGATCTTTGATACTGATCTGATATCATTGAAGATGTTTGTCTTTTGGGGAATTGGGAGAATATTCAGGAAGAAAAGGAAAATATGACAAATATTTGGTCAATGGCCAGAATGCCAAACACAGTACTTAGAGGTGATTTGCCTGTTGCTGAGGTGGTGAGTTTAATCTCCTTATAGATATGAAATTATGAATTTATATTTATGTCTATGCTATTTTCTATTTCCATGAATTAAGTTTCTCATTTGGTTTTTAGAAATATATACATGCGTGTGTGTGTGTGTGTGTATATCTGTGTGTGAGTGTGGGTGTGGTGTGCCTTCCACAGCACACATGTAGAACTCAGACGACAACATCAGACATAGGTCTTCTCCTTCCTTGATTAATACAGGGTTTCCTATTCTCCTCTGAGTAAGTCAGACTATCAGAGTAACAAGCATCCACAAATCCTCCTGCCTCTACCTCCCATCTCTGTACAACTCTTGGGATTGCAGGCTCTGCTGTGCCAGCAGAATTTGCTTTGGTTCTGGAGATACAAACTCAGATTGTCATAACTTACAGGGCAAGCACTTTCCCTGGGTTATCTTTCTGGCCATGACTTGACAGGTTTTTATTTTCATATATGTATGTAAATTATACGTGCATGTAGGCATCTTAATTTTATATACTTCTTAAATATATATTGAAATTTCAGTGTAATTTTTATCTTTTTTCTCTAAAAGCTTTGTAATTTTGCATTTATATTTAAGGTTTTGGAATACTTGAGTTTTGTCTTATGCAATACATGTGGAATAGACACAGGATCACTTTTCGATTGTAGGCATCTCCCAGTTCCAGCATGATTGGGAGAAAGCTGTTTTCTGCCACTGAATTGTGTCTGCATATTTTCCAGAACTCAACTGAATGTGTCTATTCTGAGTTCTCTTTTTGCCCACTGACCTATATGTTCCCCTCTGTACCCCACCCTCTTGCCATAGCTGTCGCTACAGAAGTCATGAAATTGGGAACATCGATTCTGCACCCATTTGTTCATTTTCAAAATTGCTCTGACTCTTCTAGTTCCCTTTGAGGACCAACCCATCTGTATCTTAGCAATGTCCTGCTGTGGTATTCACAGGACTGACGTCAAATCTTTATATGAAATACAGAGAGATGGCACCATTACTATGTTTAGTCTTTCAGGACATGAGCACAGTATGTCTTTGTATTTATTTAGACCTCAGAGCAACTCCTCAACATTGTTTAGTTCTCAGTATACCCTTCTGGAGCTTTACTAAATTATAGCTAAGGATGTAAATTGTTTTAAAGCAACTTATAGAAGGCTTTTGTTTACTCTTAGGATTAAAAATACCACTGTGCTGGCTTTTATAGCAGGGAATGTTTCTTTAGTCTTTCACTATTAAAAATAATGTTCAGGTGTTGTTTTGTAGTGAGTGTTTACTAGCCTGAGAATGTTTCACCCATTGTTAATTTCCCAAGAGTTCTTATCACAAACTCACATTATTTTTTGTTAATATTTTCAA
This sequence comes from Uromys caudimaculatus, assembly GCA_028551405.1. Lineage (NCBI taxonomy): Eukaryota > Metazoa > Chordata > Mammalia > Rodentia > Muridae > Uromys > Uromys caudimaculatus. The sequence continues at coordinate 99,018,399 of CM052700.1, forward strand.
ATAATGAGCCATAAGTGTTTTCAGCAATTTTTGAGGGTGAATAAGAGTAACCTTTAGGGCTTTAAAATAAATTGTCATTTTTTTTATATAAACAAAAATACATCAACAAGTTTGCTAGCGTTCTAGAGATAGCATGTTTTAGTTGAGGATAGATCCTCTTTAATAAAACTCAGATCATTTGATATGAAAAGGCAACCTTACTGACTTCATTTGTACTTTTATTAAGTATGAGACAGATTGAAAAGTTTCCTGTTTATATTTGGGAATGAACTACTTCATGTCCTGATTAGCCTTACTTGTCAACTTGACATAGTCTAGTGCAGGGGTTCTCGCCCTTCCTAAGGCTGCACCCACTAATACCACTAATCACCGTGTTGTGGTGATCCCCAAGCATACAATTTTGCTGGTACCACCTCATAACTGTAATTTTCCTACTGTTATGAATCATTACGTAAATATCTGATATGGAGGATATCTGATATGAGAACCCCAAAGGGGTCATGACCCACAGGTTGAAAACCACAGTTCTAGACTCATCTGAGAAGAAAGCCTGAGCTTAGGAATAGCTTTGATCAAATTGGTCTGTGGGCATGTCTATAGGGGGCTGTCTTGTCTTTATTAATTGATGCAAGAGAACTCAGCCCAGTGTGGGCATCACCTTCCCTAGTCTAGTGGTCCTGGGCTGTCCAAGAAAGCTAGGTAAACATGAGACAATGAGTGAAGAAGTCCACAAGCATGATCCTCCTGGCTTCCTACCTCAGGTTTCTGCTTCCCTCACTGGTTGAGTGTGATCTGGAAATGTTAGCCAAGTTAGCCTTCTCCTTTCCTGTGTTGTTTTTGGTCATGGTGTTTGTCCCAGTAACAGAATAAAACTAGAATAATTTCTCAGGTCAGTCTCCTGTGAGGCTTGTCTGTTTACAAAACCTACTTATATATTAAGGATATTACTTTTTCTGCTTTATCTGTAGTGCAGTTATTTTCAAATTTTGCTTCTAGCTTCATTGCAAGTAGTTTTGTAGCATAGTATTCAAATTTTTGAAAAGGCAAATATAAAAATCTTTTCTTTTATGGTTCTTTTTTGGCAACCAAAGTTTTAAGTTCCTTAAAGTACTTGACATGAGAAAGTGTCTCAAATATTTGGTATGAAGAAAAAAATGGAGCAGATGATAATAGCCATTCAATTCACAATGGTTTTGCAGTCTACAGTCTCTTAAAAGAACTCTCTCTTTGAGATCAGTGCACATGTAATGTGCTTTTACCCTCCTAACTTTAAAGAATTTAAATCATAATAGATTACATTTTTTCAGAAAGTAGATATCTTATGGGCAATTCTGAAGCAATTTTGCTAAAATTCATATTTTTAAAAAGAAACTCCATCGAGGCTGTTGGAAACCATAGCAGTAATAGGAAATAAGAGATGATGAATATCAAAATACTTAAACTTTTGTTATAGATTTTATCATCTAATGTTTAGACCCTTCTCCAAATCTGGAAATGTATTTTCAATTATCTCACCATATCGAGGTTGCCAGATCTGCAGTAAAATGAATAATCTCTCCTTCCTGGCACACAAATTCTTTTTTTTTTTTTTTTTTTTTTCTATTTTGGTTTTTTGAGACAGGGTTTCTCTGTGTAGCCCTGGCTGTCCTGGAACTCACTCTGTAGAACAGGCTGGCCTCGAACTCAGAAATCCACCTGCCTCTCAAATTCTTTCTGTTGATGGCAAAAGGTGTGATCTCCAAACTATCCACTCAAGGTTCTTGGTGATTCCAGGTAATAGTTTTCTTGGTCTGTTCAATGTGTCAATTTTAGATGCACGTGTTAGATCACCAGGATGTATTATAGGAGTGCTTGAGAGATGGTTCCTCTTCTCTTTAATTTTATTTACTATTAATGTTTTTACAAAGCCAGCATTTGGTTGTATTAATTTTTCATGATTTTTTAAGTTACAATAGTGAGGAAATATTTCAAAGTAGTCTGATAAATAAAGATCATGACACATTGTTCACAATTTTCTTGTTGTACATATCTCCTTAAGGACTGTTCACAGAAAATAGCATTGTAAATACAATAATTACAAAACTATTTCATTTCTTTTAAATAATATATTTTTCATGTAAGCCAGAGAAAATTAAAACACTATGTCAGTTAGTTAAATTTTAAATTTGTCTCTAAAAATCAGTCTAGAAGAAGGACATTGCCAATAGAAAACATTGTCCTTAATAGATTATTGTATAATAATAATACTCCCTTGTCCAGGTCTGAAATTCAACCAGGACAATAATCTTCTTGTGGCCTGTTTGTGAATAACACCATCCATTTTTCACAAATATCTCAAAAATCAGTTAGGAATGGTCAAATAAGAATAACACATATGATCTCAATTCTGACCTCATCTTTCTTCAAATCTACATTTTAGCTTAGGGTGAGCTATAAATCCCTAATGGGGCCTTTTCCACCCAGGTGATACCACCTCTAGCCTCCCACCTCCCAAGGGTACAGCCACACAAACTATTTAATGGAGATTGATAGAGGCTTATTCCTGCACAGAGCTGACTTCCAAACGCAAACAGATTCAGGAATACTGTTCTTGCTTGATCAATATTTACTGAGTAATTGGTTTTATGGACAAATGGGGAAACAAATTACAATTGTCTCCCGTTTGATTTTCTCAGGCTATAAAACTAGACCATAGCTTTAAACAGCCAACAGATAGCTGACTCTTCTCTGATTCCTTGGATCTTGTTCTGATAGTCTGTAGTTTTAATTCATTAAATACAAATGAGTCTAGAATTATTTTTAAAGTACTTTATGTAAATTATAGACATATTCCTCTTTGGAAACCCCCATCCCCTCCCCCTCCCCCACCTCTATGAGAGTATTCCACCTCCCACCCACCTGCCCACCCACTCCTGTATTCCCACTTTGACATTCTCCTTTACTGGGGCCTCTAACACCCTCAGGCCCGAGTTTGAGGCTAGCCTGGTCTACAGAGTGAGTTCCAGGACAGCCAGGGCTACACAGAGAAACCCTGTCTCGAAAAACCAAAAAAAAAAAAAAAGAAAAAGAAAAATAAACGCTCATAACAGTGTAACCAGAAAAAAAATTATAGTCATATTCATGTCTTATACTTTCATGAATAAGTATTATTTGTTACTCCTAGGGAGCTTGATAATATGTACACAGAGAAGCTTGATGTTTACAGACTATGAAAGAGTCTCATCTGGTGACAGTGAAGAACCATCTCTGAATCTAAAGGATGAACCAGGGATGCAGTTACTGAACACAGAGTGGCCTCTGCTTAGACAATGTCACAGGTGAAATGTGGTAGATCAAAACATAGACCAGGTGTCAAACACTGAAAGTTCATCCCCAACCTCTAGCCTTCGTCATCCTCTAAAAAGCAAGATCTCCAAGATGACACCAGTGATAAATGGTACATACATATAATACACACAAATCAGTGCACACATGTAATACTCACAGATCAGTACACACATAGACTACAAACAGATGAGTATACAAATATAATACACACATATCAGTACACACATATAATACTCACAGATCAGTACACACATAGAATACACACAGATAGGCACACACAGATCACACTGTGAACTCAGACAGCATGGTGGAAAAAATAGACTAGCAGGGACCAAAGCCTGACACTTGGGGTGTGTGACTGTGTGACAGCATTCCAGTTGTCAGGACTGCTTTTAATGATCAGTAGTGGTCTTCATCTTAGTGTATTTCTGGCACCAGACCAGCCTTGCTCCCTTGTGCTTTCTGGCCCAGTTCCACCTAACCCACTGATGAGCACTTCAGGGCAATTTGTGCCCACAGTACACACCTCCAGATTGGGGCTCTTAGAGCAGCTCACTCCCACAGTACACAGCTCTAAGGCTTTATTTCACTCGAACTTTGCCTTGAAGGTCTGATTTTACTTTAAATTGAAAAAAAAAGTCTTTCTGATCCTTGAGGCAGTTCTTATAAGAAATAAGATTAGAGCTCTTGGGAATAAATAACCAAAATTGAAAACTGTTTTCTGTGGAAAATATCAACTCTTATATTCAATAAGTTTGATTTTAAAACCTCGAGTAGCTTTACTGGAACATATCTGAGAATATTTCTAAAGATGTTTGATACTCTCTTCTCCTTAACTCATAATACATATGACAAGAAATTGGAAATTTAATTATTGTAAGTTATGTTCTAGTTAGGGACAGTGCATGACAGCACTTGTTGGCTAGAAATAAATACTCCTAAAAGCTAGCAGAGTAGCTGTGAGTGAGTATTTTGAAATAAGTAGAGATATAATCACTGGATCCTATGGTCTGCCCAAGGATCCTCATGGGGACAGGTCTCCATGTGCCCTGCTGTGCTGTGAACCTAAGTGGTGTTCACGTGTCATGTGACTATATCTCAGAATTCTTTGCTATTTTAGACTAACTTCTGCAAAACTTGTTATAAAATCAAATTTGTTGGCATTAGACAATTTAACACTCAGAAGTAGGAACACACATGAACCCTATCTTTGACCCCCAAACCCCAATTCTCTACCTGAGTATGCTCTTTTGAATACAAAAGTACAGTGTGTTTCTTTATTTATGGGAGGTGGAAATAGTATGGGCTAAGTCATTTAATTTTGAGTCATACATTTTTGATAGGTAAAACAGGGAGATGGGGTCTACCTCAGAAATCACAGGGATGGTAGGCTTACTAAATGGATCAATCTCCTTGACTGCTTTGGCAGGCATTTATGGAGGGGAATTGCATTCCACTAACAGTGGTGCCCATTGTCTTATTTGAGTTTATGAGGAGAGCTTTATTTAAAGATTACTGTCAGGGCTGGAGAGATGGCCCATTGGTTAGGACCATGTACTGCTCATGCAGAGGCCCTGGGTTCAGTTCCGAGTGCCCACCTGGCATTTACCACAACCTGTAACTCTAGCTTCAGGGAATATGACACCCTCTTCTTGATTCCACAGACACATGTGCTCACACATCCATAGACCCATGCATTAGTACACATATACACCTTTGTTAATGCTTTTTAAAAATATCATTAAAAATAAAGATTACTGTTATCTGAGGAAGGTGGCTTCATGCCCATAACCTCTGTACTGCGAAGACTAAAAAAATAAAAAGGGATTTCTATATTTTCAAGGCCAGCTTGGTCTATGTGTTCTGGTTATGGAGTGGGGCCCTTTTTATAAAAACAAAGTAACAAACACAAAACAAAACAAATAATAAAAAAATGTACTGTTAAAATAGTTGATAATCATAGCGAGTCACAAAAATCTCAGTCTGTAAGAAACTTAGGGGGACTTGAGGGAACCAAAACCAAAACCAAACAAAAGAAAGTTGCCTTGTAGACTTTAAATCATGGTACTCATCTGTCTGTCTCTGTCTCTGTCTCTGTCTCTCTGTCTGTCTGCCTATCTCTGTGTGTATGTACATGCATGCTTATCTGTCTGTCCTATGAACCTGAACCCAGAGGACAAAGTCAAGTCCTTGTACATGTGCTTTTTGTTTACAAACAAGGACTTTTAAGTTTGGGTTCTAGCTGTTGTACTCACTGGCTATGGCCCAGGGCAATGGCTTAACCTCAATGAACCTCCAGTTCCTTATCTGTCAAATTACTAACATGACACTTGAGATGACTGTTACTAGATCTAGAGTGCTGACTTGTAAAATTAGCTGAATTGGTATCAACTCTCAATCAATACCTTATTAACATGGTATGCGAGATTGTTCAAGCAGGTACAACCTAAGTAAAACATTTGTGTCATGTCTCAAAAGAAAAGAGTAATTGCATTTTGGGTATTTCAGAGTCAATTCTTTGTTCTGAGACAGTGGACCCAAGTGCCCAGATGTCTCTTTGAGCAAAACACTGACTTTAGAAACAGGACACTTAGGACTCAGCAAATGCAGTCTGGAAAACTAGACACAGTGGCTCCTATTACAGCCCATGCCTGTTCATGGTGCCCAACTATGCAGCATGTACCCAATGCCTTTCTCTTAGCATACTGCTGAGAGCTTTACAAACTTGGGCGGTTACTTGTAATCCTCAAATAATTGCCCTATAAATGTAGACTATCTGTAGCAATGATATGCACAGCTTTCTTTCAATAGCTACAGAAAGGGTGTAGGACCCACTATTACAAACATTAGTATTTTTATATAACTATCAAAATTCTTGAAAATAGTTCAACTCATTTCTAGATTGCTAACCTAATACAGTGTAAATTCTGTGTAAGTGGTTGTATGTATTATCCGGAAAAAGATGGATAAAGCATCTACAACACATCTATTATATTCAGAATGTTTTTCAAATATTTTCTTTCTGTAGCTTACTGAGTCTACAGATTCACATGTAGCTAGTGAGCCAGCTGCATATATAAATATGGACTATATCTAAATAAAAGTTAAATTACTTGCTTAAAGTCAAATAACTAGAATAAAATGTTGGAGAGGACAAAAATGGTGACTACATTTAAGTGTCCAACATGTGTTAAGTGGACAAATACTGTCATAGTCTTTAAAATTTACAATCTATAGGCAGAGACAGATTGTATTCAAAGAAACCCTCACACATAAATAAAGTGCTATGAAAGCCATAGTAGGAGCTATGGTGAAGGGTTTGGAATAGGTAAAGAAATCAGTGCAGATGGGTATTAGTCATTATCTTGGAATTATTAAATTGGGAGAATTGTCTAGGCAATGTGCTACCAGGAGCATGCTCAAGGGTGCTGGCAGTAGAGAGCGTGATGCAGAAATGCATGGTCTGAAGCAATGCAGCAAGAACAAAGAAGTTGTGTTTGAGTTTAAGAGGGGGACGTAAGAAGGATGCAGGAGCTCATCGCTTGCAGGAACTGCAGCTCCTGGAAATGAACTTCGCCATTATAGGTTATCAACAATAGATTCTAATCAAGGAGGTGATGTGTTCCAGTGCCTTCTGAAAACACTGTTATGGCTGCAGGTGGAGTAGGATCAGGCTGGCCATGATGAATTCAGGAAGGCTGTGTCTACTGTGCAGCATGATCAGTAGAAATGGGGGAAATATAGATTTGACTGATTGGGAGGGCTTTGAAGTGGGTGCCGTAAACATCACGGACAAAGCCTTTGTTTCTCTCTTGTGTAGCTTAATAGGTGATAGCTTTAAAAAGACAGCACAAAAGGAATGATCTCGTGTGAGAAATCAACAATGCAATGTTGGATGCAGAGAACACGAGGGTGCGTGTGTATGAACGGGGTTGATAACAGCTCACACTGGCCTGCTGCAGTGTGTACCAACAAAGACTGGAAAAGTGGTGACATTCTTGTTGAGTTAAAGGAATGATAACAATGGATGTTGAAATTATTGATGACACCAGTAGGGAACAATAAGGTCAGAGGGCACTGACGGTGAGGTTCTGTTAAACTTGAATTTTCTCCCTCAGGTGTTGGAATCTCAGGTTTTAGGTACCGGGGACACTACAGAGAATGTCTCATGTTGGTGGGAGAAATCAATGGTAATAAAGGTTTGATGTCCTACAAGACTCAAAGCATCTAAGCTTGTCATACACTTGAGTGTGTGAGTCAATGTGATCGGAGTCTTTCTCTGGGTGGAGCTGGTGCTACTGGAATCCAGTGAACCGAGGTCCACTTCAGAACACTCTGTGCTAGTCTGTGTGGAGTTTTGATTTCCCCTTCAAGCCTGGAATGAAGAGAGGGGCTCCAGATCAATGTCCCACTGTTAATTCATTGTGAAATGCACAAAGCCAGAGGGACCGTACCCAATATATCTTCCACCTAGCACTGCTCTAGAGAGTTGCCTTAGCCTGAACTTCATCTACCCAACAAGTTAGGAATTTTAGAGATATGGACCCTAGAACAGAAAGAAGGAACAACCTGGATCAGGCTGGGTCTGGTGGACAGAGAAATTAAAATGGAAATCTACAAAGGTCATGCCTAACCTCCCAATTGCGTTCACAGAAATAGTGCTCTACCTACAGCAGGCAGCATTCTTTCCAAAAGAGGGCTAAGATCTTTAACAGTCTGGCTTCCATGGAATTCACAAATGGATTTCAACATAGTGAATCTTTGGAAGGGTATGGTTGAGGGTCCCATGATGTTTTACTTTGGTACTTGTGGTCTCTGATCATGTAAAAGGGTTTTTGTTGTTGTTGTTGTTGTTGTTGTTTTTAAGGACAGCTTGCTAGGATGACATCTGAGACCACTGTCATTTTCCAGCCTTCTCTGGTACTTAGCATTACTGTGAACATCACACTGAGCTTGGAGGTTGGAATGTTGTGACACACAGGCATCGCCAACACTTCAGCCAGCACTCTTTTGGTATGCTGAGTATTTTCCACTGGTACGTACTTTGGACCTTGTTTTCGTGAATAATTTTCCATTCAGTTTCTAGTACTGGCCTTTTATATATGTTCTTTTCCTTGCATAACAAAAAATTTAATAGGCAAGTAATCAGATAAACTTGTATAGTTAAGCAGAAACCATAGAAATGCTGTTTAATCAGCATCAGCTATATATAAATTTGCATTATATTTAAATATCTTAATGGATATCACACTCAGATAATTCAAAGAACATAAAACATGTCTTCTATAATAGTATCTGTTTTTAAAAGCACTGTCTCATCATAGGATTTATATGACGGTCTCTATATGAAATGAATGCTTCCCTCCAGTGAATATTTAACACACAAAGTAGTGGAAGAAAATAAGGAACTGCCTTCCTTTGTTATGATAGGCATTTAGGAATCTTCACAGCTGTTATAACAACTGGCAATTGCCAATAATATAGAAAATTTAACATCTACATATACAAGAAGCAATGTTTGTCTGTTGAATTGAGTCTTCTACCTGGTATCTGTAATCTAATTATAAAACTTAGAATCCTTCTCATCCTGCCTGAAATTTTGATAATTTGATTATTCCTTGCTTCTCTGAAGTTTCCAATAGTTTCTCACATACTCTGTGTTTAGCAAAAGTCATGGTGAGCTTTGCATTCTGATTTTGGACCAAGTATTAATTATGACAAATTCTTGTCTCATTATTGCGTGCATTCACATTCACAGAATACTTGGAATGTCCTGATTCTTCATCTAAAGCCTGTGGGAAATTTTCCTTTATACTGGGAAAAAGCTGAGCACATGAGACCCAAGAAATAAATGATTACATCTAGTTGTTTGTTTGTTTGTTTCAGAAATAATAACATATGAAAACCATAGTGTAATAGAATCACACACACACACACATATATATAATATATATGTGTGTGTGTGTATATATATATATATATATATATATATATATATATATATATATATATTCCTTTTTATTTAACACATCCCATACCGCCTCCCCGCCCCCCTTTCTCCACGAGGATGTCCCCACATACCACCTCCCACCCCACCAGACCTCTAAATTCCCTGGAGCCTCTAGTCTCTTCTTGAGGATTAGGTGCATCTTCTCTGACTGAACCCAGACCCAGTAGTCCTCTGCTGTATATGTGTTGGGGGCCTCATATCAGCTGGTGGATGCTGCCTGGTTGGTGATTCAGTGTCTGAGAGATCTCGGGGGGTCCAGGTTAATTGAGACTGCTGGTCCTCCTACAGGGTCACCTTCCTCCTCAGCTTCTTCCAGCTTTTCCCTAATTCAACTGCAGGAGTCAGCAGCTTCTGTCCATTGATTGGGTGCAAATATCTGCATCTGACTCTTTCAGCTGCTTGTTGGGTCTTTCGGAGGACAGTCATAATAGGTCCCTTTTTGTGAGTGCTCCATAGCCTCAGTAATAGTGTCAGGCCTTGGGGCCTCCCCTTGAGCTGGATCCCACTTTGAGCCTGTCACTGGACCTTCTTTTCCTCAGGCTCCTCTCCATTTCCATCCTTGCAGTTCTTTCAGACAGGAACAACTGTGGGTCAGAGTTTTGACTGTGGGATGGTAACCCCCTCCCCTACTTGATGCCCTGTCTCTCTGCTGGAGATGGACTGTACAGTCCCCCCCCCCCGTAGGGCATTCCATCTAAAGTCCCTTTTTTTGAGTCCTGAGAGTCTCTCACTTCCCAGGGCTCCGGAGGGTCTCCCCAACCTCCTACCTCCCGAGGTTGCCTGTTTCCAAAGTACTTTTTAAAATTGTATTTATTTTTTTACTACTTGTGTATTTGCTGTATTATTTTTCACATTAAGAAATATTGTTATTATATAGTTTTTATTAAATACTTCCTAACAATAATTGTTATACTTGCAAATAGCAAGCAAGAAAAACCACAACAAAAATTTAAAATAAGCATGAATGGCCAGGGATCTTGGCACAGACACATTTAACCCCAGCACTAGGGAGACAGAACTCTGTACATTTGCACAGCCAGCTCCAGACTAGTCAGGGCTACAAAGTGGGAACATCTAAAACAAGTAAACAAGTAACTACATAGTAACAAGCCTGAGGAAAATCAACCTCTGATATCACCTCCCCAAACATTTACAAAGATTACCTTCAAAACGCCTTTAGTTTAAAGGCTTTAGTAAAAAAATTCCCCAAATCAAGAAAGTATGTGTACATGAGAAAAAATACAATCAACTGGGAAAAGAAGAGATTATCTATTAAAATTTTAATGCCACTCCTTTGAAAGAATTTAAGAATAGGATTTTTTAAAAAAATTCCTAGAACGTTTATTGCGTCATTGTTTCATTCCTAATTTTTATTACCATTTCATTCTTGATTTTATTTCTTGTGATGTTTTTCCTCCTGCTCACACACAGGTTTGAGTACATCATGGCTTATCACCAGACCAAATAGAGTTGAGAAAAAAATAGCTTTATTCAGCCACCAAATAGCTGACCTTTAAATGACTCCTTTCTTAATTATCCCAAACCAGGAGCTCACAAGAAAAAAAATTATCTGTAATTTTACTTCTTAAGCATGATGGCATATGTATGTTTTATGTCTGGTTTGTATATTTAGAGTAAAATTCACTCCTCAATTCTGTGTTATTTACAGCTACAAAGTCCAAAGGAGTGGGAATATATTTGGAAAGGGTATGTTAAGAAATCATTAGTTCTTTCTCTTCTGCCCTCGAGACAGTTGAGCTGACATGAAGTGCTGCATGTTGTGTAGTAGTTTCATGGTGCTGATGGTATTCATGTCGAGGACAAATATCTATAAATGCTGAATATTTATGCATTGGGAAGGATCTTGGATTTGGACATGTTTTCCTACCTTGAACCAAGGCAAATCCATGGAATGCGGAGAAGATTTACAGGGGTCTGGAAGGCTCTTGGTGGAAGATACATGATTGAAACCATGACCCCAACAACTGGAGATAATTACTCAGTGAATTAGCAACTATTGCCAAGAGGAAGGAGTAGAGGTTTTTCTTTGATGCTACTCAGCTGAACTCTAGTGTCCAATGATTCTCATAGTAAAATTCAAAATTCTTTTGAAAGTTCATGTAGAAAGGTTTTGCCTCTGAGAACTGTTAAGAAACACAAGGGAAAACTGTGTGCTCAAGCATGTATGTGTGTGTGTGTGTGTGTGTGTGTGTGTGTGTGTGTGTGTGTGTGTGTGTGTGTTTTCTTTATTTATGGTATGTATATGTCTGTTTATGTCCCTGTACATATGTGGTGAACCTGATTAGTTATTTTTTTTTTTTTATAAACTTAACACTAGCTACAGTTATCTGGGAAGAGGAATCTTGGTTGAGAAAATGCTTCCATTAGATTGTCTGTAGGCAAGTTTATAGGACATTCTCTTGACAAGTGACTGAGGTGGGATGTGTTTGGGTGAAATGCTCTATAAATATCTATTAGGTCCATTTGGTTCATAATGACAGTTAGTTTCATTATTTGTCTGTTTAGTTTCTGTCTCAATAACCTGTCCATTGGTGAGAGTGGGGTTTTGAAGTCTCCCACTATTAATATGTGGGGCTCAATGTGTGGTTTAAGCTTTAGTGGTGTTTCTTTTATGAATGTGGACTCAAAATATGTCCTGTCTACAAGATGCTCAGGGTTAAAGATGGAAAAGAGATTGAGGGAGTGACCAACCAATGACTGCCCAACTTGAGACCCATCCCATGGGAGAGAGCCAACCCCTGACACTATCGTTGATATTCTGTGATGCTTGCAGACAGTAACCCAGCACAATTGTCTCCTGAGTGGCTTCATCCAACAGCAGATGAAGACAGATGCAGAGACACACAGTCAGACATCAGGTGGAGCTCAGGGCATCTAGTGCAAGAGTGGGGTACAGAACTGAGCGAGCCAGATGGGTCAGAGACACCACAAGAAGACCTACAGCATCACCTAACCTGGGCCTATGGGGGCTCATAGAGACTTAACCATCAACAAAAGGACATGCAGGGGCTGGACCTAGACCCCTCCACCTTTACAGAAGATATACAGCTTGGTCTGAGTCCCCTAACAAGTGTAGTTGGTGCTGTCTTTCACTCTGTTGCCTGCCATTGGATCCCCGTACTGCCTGCTTGGGCCTCAGTGGGAGAGGAGGTGCTTACTCCTGCTGGGACTAGATGCCCCAAGAGGGGTGGTGCTCACAGGAAGCTTCCCTTTTTCAGAGGATAATGGAAGGAGGTAATGGGGGATTTGTAACAGTGGACTGTAAGGAAAGGGCAGGGCTGCAATCGAGATGTAAAGTGAATAAAAAATAAATCATGAAAGAAGAAAAAATAAAAACTTCAAAATAAATGGAAAAAAGAAGAAAGAAGGAAAGAAAGAAAGAAAAGAAAGAAAGAAAGAAAAGGAAGAAAGGAATAAAAAGGAAAAGAAAAGAAACAAAGAAAGAAACAAAAAGAAAGAAAGAAAGAAAGAAACAAACAAACAAACAAACAAACAAACAAAGAAAACATTCTGACAAAGCCAGGATGGCCAAACTGATAAATATCATTCATTCTTCCTTTCTGGTTCTTACCTTGAATTCCTGCTTTGGTTTCTTTCAATGATGGGCTGTAAACGGTAAGCCAAATAAACCATTTCCTTCCTAAATTGCTTTTGGTCATGGTGATTTTTCACAGAATTGGAAAACTAACTAAGACAGAAATTGGTACAAGGAGTAGGATATTGCTGTGAAAGACATGGCCATGTTGTTTTGTGGAGAATTATGGGAGGAGTTTGGAACTTGCCCTGTGAAAAACTTGATGGGCTGTTTTGTAGGCATTGGAAAGACATAACAGGTTCTAAGAGCACCACTGAGTTTTCATTTTGCTTTGATCTGATTGTACTTGTGCCCTGGTTCTTCTTTCTTGGAGTAAGAAAAAAATATATACACACAAATATTAATTATAAGTGTAATTCATATAAATATATTTAATATTTAATAGGAGCACACAGTTGAAAGTCATTGGACTATTAGAGAGACTTTGGATTTTAGAGCTACTCAATATTTTTAAGAGATTGGACTGTTAAGGCGACTGATTTTTATTTCAAGACTGGGACTTTTTGTGCTTACTATGTTTTATATTGTGATATCAGTATTAACATAATATTTGAGTAGAAAACCAGAAATTTTATGTTTTAATAGCAACATATTGGTAGGTCAAGTTCACAGAGGTCTATTGTTCTTGTTAGTCTTTTGTAAATTTGACATTAACTAGAAGATATCTGGGAAGAGAAACCTTAGTTGAGAAAATGCTTCCATCTGATTGGCCTGTAGATAAGTCTGTAGGACATTTTCTTAATTAATGATTAATTTGGAGGTTTTAGCCCACAGTGGTCAGTACCATATCTGGGCAGATGATCCTGCATGGTATAAAAAAGCAAGCAGAATAGGTAGAATTCCCTCATAGCTTCTGCTTCAGTTCTGCCCCCCATATTCCTGCCTTGAGTTCCTGCCCTGGCTTCTCTCAATGATGGCAAATAAGCTGTAAACCAAATAAATCGTTTCCTCTTTGAGTTGCTTTTAATCATGGGATTTTATCACTGCAATAGAATCTAAGAGAGTATGTATTGTAGTAGTTTGGGTGAAAACTGGGGTCATATACCTGTAGGGAGTGTCACTATTAGAAGGTAGGCATGGCTTTGTTGGAACTGTGTCTACATTCACTTCCTGCTGCCTGCTGATCAGGATGTAAACCTCTCAGTTCCTTTTCCAGCACCATGTCTGCCTGCATGCTGCCATGCTTCCCACCATGGTGATAATGACTAAACCTCTGAAACTATAAGCCAGCCCCAATTAAATGTTTGCCTTTATAAGTGTTCTCAAGCTCATGGTGTCTCTTCGCAACAATAAAACCCTAACTAAGATGCGTATACCTGTGGTGTGTGTGTGTGTGTGTGTGTGTGTGTGTGTGTGTGTGTGTGTGTGTGTGTGTGATGACTGTGTATAAAGATAACTTGATGAATTAATTTTAGCAGTATTATTTTTGTCATGGCAGCAATTCTAAACAACATTCTAATGGAATGGTTCATTCTCGAAACTCACCTATTTCCCAGACATATTATATCCAAAAATAAATCATTTAGGTGTTCATATAAAATCTGTTTAAAGTGTATGTTTTATCAGTGCTATCACAAGATCCAAGGTCCCCCTTATTTGTGTTTAAAATTCAACACTGCAGTGGGTCTTCAAGCACTTATTTTTATTTTTTCAAATGTGTGGTATCAGTGTGAACAGTACCAACACACTCCCAAGAGAGGAAACATGAGAAGCTCTTTGCAGCAAGCATCCAACTTATATGAGGACAACTTCTCTTGACACTGATTGTGTCTGAATTGTGATGAAATCTTGCTATTTATCATGATGCTTCATGAAAATTCCTGTTAGACTACAGTCAGCTATTTTCAAAGTGTGATCTCCATAAGAGTGATCCAAGAACATGTTAGAGACATAGATTCCCCAGACTTCACCTCAGGCCTCTGAAAGCCCTGCCCTAGTCTTGGGTAGAGGTGGAATTTGGAGAGGGGTAGGGGTTGGCATAAACCATCTGGGTTCAAAAAGACTTCCGGGTAATGTCAGGGGTCCATTGATGCTTGGTGCAACACAGCATTGTGCTAATGAGACACTGTCACAAGGGAAAGATCTGCTTTATAAGTAAGGACAGTGAAGAGAACAGGAGTTCTCAGTCACAGAGCAGCAGGAACCGGAAGGGCCATGCTAAGCTTTGCTCTTTATGCAACAAGGAAACTACTTTCCAGATTGCTGTTCCAAACAACAAGGGGTTGTAGAAATGGATAACTTAACAGAGGCACCCAATGTCTACACTTTACAATAATGGGTTAAAAAGTATTCATTTTTAAATCCTTCAAGAAACCCTCAACTATTCTCATTTCAAAGACGAGTACTATAAGAATTTACGTAAATTTCTAGATAAAATGCATATGTATGTCTTTGTCTTTTATTGTAGTTTCCTATGTGTATATTCTGGAATTCAAAAATCAGATATTCTTTAGTGTTGTTTGCATAGTTAAACAGCTGAGCTGGGTGTGATGCTTCAGGAGTCTAAAGCAGGAGATCACAAGTTCAAGGCCAGCACGGACTGCTGGAGACACTGTCTCAAACCAAAATTGAAAGAAATAATCAGACCTAAAGAATTAACTAATAATTACCACCACTTGCCACATTGTTTCTTTAAAATAAGTGGATTTCTGTTAGGATGGGAAAAATTCCTCCTTAATGATGACAAGATCCTGTTGCTGTCAGTGTTTGCAACCTTCAAGCTAGGTTTGCCAGCTAACATCTGATTTATAGAAAAAATAAGTTAAGTTCTTGAATATGAAGTGAGCATACTTTGCTGGAACAAGATGGTGCCAATGAGAACTGAATTTTTTTCTTTTAGCTATTCTATAATTGACCTTGGTGTAGAGAACAGCAGTTCGTGTGATTTAATTGTGTCCTGCTGGGTAAAGCTGAGCTAGTGGGTAGACATCAAAGGAAGTCCCAAGAGACTAATGAAACTAAAATTAATTGAAATAATCTCTACTAATACATGGCTTGGTGTCTATACTGCAATAGTAATCCTAATGCTTGAAATATATATATCCCATTCAAATGTATTTCTTGAGATTGCCCAGTCAGTATCCCTTTATAATAATAAACTTAAGCTATGGGCCATAGGAATATTCTGAGGATCAAAGCTACTTGAATGGCCAATCAAGAAAGGAAATAGATTGCTTGTGGCGAAAATTTAGACATCAGAAACAAACCATCTATTTTATAAATTCATTGAGAACGTTGTGATGCTGTCGTTCACTGAAGTTTTCTGACATGACATGGAGCGGGTGCTGTACTGTTGAACCCATGCTGAAAACGTGGTTTATGAAGCACACTGCCTGAACCCTTTTTACCTCGCCTGGCAAAGGAAAAGAAAACACTCTGAAGGTCGTCCTTCTCTCCCAGGGTGATTATTTTTCATTTCAATAAAATCAGTTAATTTGGAAGAGAGTGCAAGTCTGCGAGAATGGGTTGGTTGCAGGCTCATCAGGCAATCAGACAGGAGATCAACACAGCTGCGGGGCCCACACCAGCTGGGAAGGATCTCTGAGAAGGCCTGTCAGGCATAGAAAAAGAAATCATGGCTGTCACATGGGCTGATACCAGCAAGATTTATTAATTTATTCCTCCAAGAGATCTCTAAAATCAGTGCCAGACACTCAAAGATGATAAATCAGTTGAATATTAATGTGAATAGGAGTTTGGCTGTTCTTATATCTCTTACTTAGATGCAAAATATGATTTTCTTTTAAAATGGAGCACATTAAATCTACTCTTATTCCTACAAGACATATATGCCAAAGTATCTGTTACAATTTTGTGTATAATATATTTATTTGCATACAGAAATATGTATTTATATTATACATTTTATTTTATTTATATAATATATATGAGGCATACAGCATATCATGGGAAGGTATATTAAATATACACAGAGTTCATGCTACAGCGTGCACCCTTTGAGGAGAAGCCTATCGGAGAGGCATGGCATTGTATATACATGCTGAGAATACACGTCTCACAAGTTTACCCAGCTGTGGGTGCCTGCTTAATAGATTTGCAACACCAGTGTTATGGTTTTTGATGAAGATATTGTGAAATTGAAGAGGGGAGCAACTGTTGGTGAAGTAAATACAAGAAAATAAAAGTTGGCTGCATTGGTAAATAGCTGTTGGTATCATTTTGAAATCTAATCTCCTCTCCTGCCATCATCTCTTCAGGATCAGACAGCGCGGAGTAGGCAAAAAGCAGAAGGATGTGGGATTCAAGATTCTATATATTAAGCCAGTGGTTTGTCTTATTCTTTGTAGCTTACTCTATTGGTGCCCTTGTCTCAATACTTGGGATATGTCATTAAGGTAATCATGACTTGGTCAAGAGGCAATCATTTCTTTACTCTAGAAGTAAGCTGGCTCCTCTTTTCATAGTCTCAATCTTCTCTTTTTATGATACCACCCTGGGATATTTACATTATTGCTATGAGGAGAAAAAAAATCAAAGCGTGAGAGTTTCTGGCAGTTCTAGTGAAAGCAAAGGAGATGAGTCGTACTGTTTCTTTAAAGGGCTCTTCATTAGTTTGAAAAGAAAAGAAATGATGTTTCCAGTAGAAACTGATCAGACCAGCAGCAGTGATGTTTGTGGACAAAGCCGCAGCCTCTCAAGTAGGGACTGTGGCTCCACAACCAGGCATTCAGATGCCACAGTGCTCTAGATGTGTGAAAGAGGCTGGTTCCAATATGTAGGTGTGGTCTGTGCTCTTATCTGTGAATTTCAAATCCTAATTAGTGTGGGAGAATTTATGATAGCTGATGAGTGAGCTTTGCTTTATTCTAACAAGAAAGCTAATTGCATTAATCTTTTTGTTTGTTTAAATGATGGAGGATTAAGAAGGGAAGCTTCAGAAATCCCTTAATATAAACTAGTCTTTCTCAGTCCTGGTATCATCGCCATTTTGAGCCAAATCTTTTCGGGGGGAGCATAGATTGTTCATTCAAAGCTCTTTCTTATTAGATACAAATGCCTATTCCCAGTTGCGGCAATCAAAATGGCCCTACATCTCACTAAGTGTCCATAAGGTAAAAATTGCCTCTGCTTGAGAGTCATTAAAAAAAAAAAAAAAAAAAAAAAAAAAAAAAAAAAAAGCAAAACTAGTAACAGTAAAGAAAGTTCTTTGAAGATATTCTCCTTCCACGTGCCAATGTCCTTCCCTTTTTTTTCCTGATTCTTTTGAGAAAATTTCCGTAGTATGTTAGACTACCTTTATTTTCTTCTTGAACTTGACAGTCTCTCTTTTAATGAAGTTGTGGCAGCTGTGACAAATTACCAGGCACAGAACGAATCAAGGAAAAAATACAATAGAGACACAGAACAAGACAAAGATTGGCTCATGGTGGATTGGGCTTAAAGCAAACAGAGTTAGGTAATGAATCCTGGCCTCCAAAGTGGTGATCCTAGTGGAAGCCATGTCTGCATCACAGTAGTATATTAACACAGATTGATAACATTTCTTACAGGAAACCAAGAAATCCATTGGAGTGAAGTCTTCTTCACTCAATTAGTTGAAGAAACAACATAAAAATAAATGTGATCTTAAAATTCAAAATTTACATTGTAGCAATTCTTAACTGAGGAAACTACATCAACTAATTATAGACTAAATTAATCTGTTTGAACCAATTCTATGTTTTACAGATAGGAGATTTTGAGGTTAAAATCGACTGAAATTACTCAAACAATAAGCTCTGTTCATAAAGGATAAATACATATATTGTTAGCAACTTGTTTCTTATTAGCTTGCAATGTTGCTGCTGCTGCTGTCCTACCCTTTATTGCCCACTTGCTGAGACGTTACTGACATGCAAAGTCAGACAAAATAACTCTTGTAACTCTGAGGACTTCACACTGATGAACCTGCCTTGTAATACTCGTGGAACGGCAGAGAAGGAATCAGTGAAAATCTGAACTTTATAAGAGAATTTATAACTTTAATTTCTATCCATTAGGCCCACACTTAGAAAATCTGATTGGAATACCTTAACATAAAATGGAAGAAATTATATGAAGACAAAAATAAGTAGTTAATGTAGATTGGTATAACTCTGTATTTATTTAGAGTGTCAAGTATAGATTTCCTACACAGACATGATATGTTTATGTTACCTTTTAATAAGCCTTTCTGTGATAGCTATTTGTAGCTAGACTGTGGGAAATGGCATGAAACACATAAACTCTTCCATCAGATTCTGTGGGCATATTTTGCCTCTGTTTGGTTTTCCGCTGTATTTAAGCCACAAAGATTAATATAACTCTCTCCTGATTAGTGAATTTTGAAACAATATAATCTTCCAGAGATTTGAAGACAACTGGGAGAACATGGAACAGGTAATATTAGTAAATGTTTTTGCATGACTCATTTCCCACCCCGTGTCTTAGTATGATTATAGAAAACTTCATTTGAGTATAATTTGAGTACCATCTGCTAACAGACATTGAATATAAGGTCTTTTCCTGTTGGGGTAGACACAGTAAACTAATTGAGACTCCAAATGAGCAAAGCAACATCATAGTCCTGCTGACAAAGTCAGGAGTTCATGTTTTACACGTTAACATTGTGCACATGGGTCAGGCAGGTTCAAGTTCAAACAGATAACCCTTCTGACCTTCTGTCTTCTCATCTCAAACTTCATCTGGCCTCAGTGAACTTTCTCCAACTAAAATGACCATTTTATAATGTGATTAAAAATTAAGTTTAAATGACTTTGGTTTCCTAAGAGTATGTATGTCTTAGGCAGACTACACTGTTAAAATGGGTTAGTTGAGACAATCAGATGGGTAAAAATTTTCCACACAAAGAACTCAAGTGAATGAAATCCTTACAGATTTGTACACCATCAAAGAATGCAATGACACAGTGGGGATCAGCAGAGTGTCCATTTTCATGGGTGACTCTGGCCAGATTTAGAAGTCCTGCAGATACTATCCATATACAATATAAAACCAGGAACTACAAAAATAGTAGAAAAAAATAGTATGGCCTAGTTGGGCTTTTGTTGTTTTGCTTTCTTGCTTTTCATGATGGGAAAGGGGAAGAGAGAAGAAAGAAGCAGTGATTCCATTAAAATCATTCAGATCAGAGCACAGCACATCCAGGAATATGCTCAGTGCTCTGCAGACCATCTCCGAATCCGACTTGATTTCCTTTCTTCTTATTTTTTAATGTATAGTGCCTGCTTCTTTATGTTTAGGTCTCTGTTAGCATGTAATGCGCCATTTCTTTGTCATCACCACGTAGGGGAACAACAGAAAGAAACAACAAACGAACAAGGTTATTCTTCTTGTGCAGAGACATGAAATTGTAGATTATGAAGCCCTTCTTCAAGAGAGCAGGAGTCAGTAGAGATTGTTTCTTAAATCTGTAATTTCAGCCTGTCTCTTTCAAAGTCTCGGTGCTCCTAAACTGACAGGGTTTAGGAGGTGAAGGTTATTTATTTATTTTTCAAACTGGAGCATGGGCTCACTGAGAGTGTCTCTCTAAAACTCCTTAATTGCACGTTGTAGGAAGATTGTAAAGTGCAATGGCAGATCACTATAAACACAGCTTTCTTGTCCCTGTTCGTCCCCAAAACACACTCAACCGCATTTCTTCTTTTGAAAAGGTCTTTTACCTTGTAGCGCCTATGTTCTTGTAATGACACATAAGGAGGTGTTTAAAAGTCTTTTTGAAGGTGGCATTACAAAGTGCATAGCAGGCAGGGTTGATGGTGCTATTGATGTAACAGAGCCAGTAGCCAATTGTCCACACTGTGTTGGGGATGCAGGGTGCACAAAAGGTATTGATGAGCACCATGACATTGTATGGCGCCCACGTGATGATGAAAGCCAACAGAATAGCCAAGATTGTCCTGGTCACTTTCTTTTCCCGGGATGGAGGAGGCTTCTTTTTGGCAGGCTGCTTGGTCATCTTCACAATTTTGCGTGCTACAATGTTCTGCTTTTCATCCCCATTCTGACCTGACGATCCAACTAGTTCCACAGTGGTACTCGTTGGGGTGCATGCGTCGCCCTTTTGGGTCTTGGTGACAATTTTGATGCATGTTTGCTTAGAGTTGTCATCTTTGGAGTGGCCCAGGGAAGTGGAAACTGTATTTTCATCCTGGGTTATCTCATCATCTCTCATATTGGAGGCCACAGCACTGACTGAGGTGGAGTCATTGGAGCTTTCTTTCTCCTCGCCCTGAACGCAGTTTTCAGTCACACCATCCCGCGGAGCCTTGCCATTTTGGATCTTGTTGTGCTCCTGGCCACTATCACCACCGGGCATATTGTTGTTGTTTGGCTTTACAATTCTTCCTTGCACCAGACTCGGAGACACTGGGTCTTGGTTGGCCACGGGTTCCTTCTTTTCCTTCTTTATTCTGCTCTTACTCGCCCGGGATATGTGCCAATAGAGCACCGTCATGATGATGACAGGCAGATAGAAAGCTGCAATGGCAGTGCCAAAGGTGACAGCAGCATTGGAAAAGAACTGGATGTAGCACTCCCCATCCTCCACAGTCCTCACCCCAACGATGAACTGCCAGAAGAGAATGGCTGGGGCCCAGAGGATGAAGGAAAGGACCCACGCAGCTGCAATCATCATGCCTGCCATTTTTGTGGTCCGCTTAACTGGGTAGGTCAGAGGTTTTGTGACACAGAAGTATCTATCAAAGCTGATGATGAGGAGATTCATAACGGAGGCATTGCTGACAACATAGTCCAAGGCTAGCCAAAGGTCACATACTACAGGTCCCAAAGGCCAGTAGCCAATCACAGTGTAGAGGGTATACAAGTTCATGGAGAAAACACCTATGATGAGGTCAGCACAGGCCAGGCTAAACAAGAAGTAATTGTTGACAGTCTGAAGGTGGCGGTTGACTTTAATGGAAACCATGACCAGAATGTTCCCAATGATGGTCACCAGACTGAGGGATCCAGCCACAAGGACAATAAATACCACTTCAAATGTCTTGTAAGGACTGGTAAGAGCCAAGCCATTGTTTGAGGTGTTCGTCGAGTTATTCATTTTGTGTTCAGTAGTCAAGTGGCCAAAGAAACATTTAAACCTGCAGGGAAATAGAATGAAGTGAACGAATGTAATATAAATATTAGTTTTAAACACATCAGATTTCTTCCTTTTGAAAAACTTCCCAGTCTTTCTTCTGTGTCCTGAATATATACTGTACCCTGCCTGAACACCCAAGAGGCAAAGACTATAGACGGAAGATTGAAATGTTTCTTAATGGCTGATGATGAATTCATGAGTTAACAACGCAATGAGTGTCTCCATATACAGAAATGAGTGTCTGTCTATCTGCCTGCTTGTTTATACCACCAGATTTTTTTGAGTTGAAATGACTAAACCAAAAACATAGTTAAAACTTTTCAAAACAACCATAAATTTCTAGATTTGAAAAAAATTAATAAACCAAATGTGAGAAGCAAAATATTAGAATGAAACATGAAACTGAATGTGTGACTTTTACAGTCAATAACACCTTTATGGCATATTGGGCCTTTTCCTTATTAAAACTAATGAAGGTAATGATTTAAAGAAGATAATATACTAACCAATGCACCCAACTAAAGTAAATTTGTTTTTCTCAGTTTCGTTTTACAATTATAGTCCATCTTCACTTGGCAGTAGAATTTCTAAAATTCCATACCTTTTAAAGAACCATCATTTACTATTGATATGACTGATATGATTATATGAAAACAATTTTCCAAATGTTTTCTTTGTTTCAAGCCACTATCAAATCTATTGTTTTAGTATTTTTTTTGACAAACCTTTCATTTTGCTAAAGCGGAAGCTATGGCCCAGAAAGTTGCAGAAAGTAATCTAGAATCACTTTCAAGACAGTGGATAGGCTGGCTACAATTCTTTCTTTTCCTTTTCTTCTTTACAAATGATATGAATTATTTTTCAGTAAAAATCATAAAAGAATATGCAGCCTTAGGTCTCTCAGAAGCACATTTTCTCAGTAAGCATTAAGGGCTATGGAAAGTCTTTGCAATATATTATATCCTCTCCCTTTTAGAAAGAAGAAAGCTGAGATAATAAAAGAGTTTAAGGAACTTATCGCTAGTACAGTGAGTAAATAATTTATAATTAAAATCAGCACTTTACTACAGTTTTGATGTTTTGTTTCAAGATGATCTCCCTTTGACTCCCTTTTTCTTTGAAGCTTGCACTTAATGAGAGATTCCTGAGGAACAACACAATGATGTCCCATATGTAGAGGTTGCTAGTCAAGACAGATAGTTTATTGAGCCTGGAGTCCTTATCCATATTGAACACTGAAAACTCTATGCGATATGAACTTTGGTGCTATTGCAATTCAGGAATTTTCAGAGATACCTTACTAGTCTGTGACAGTACTGGTGTGACATTGGGAAACGTGCCAGTTAGAAGCAAGTACAAGTATTTCAAGAAGGGACCTCCTCTCTTCCAACAGGATATGCACATTATGTGGGGGCTGTTCCTCTTTTATGAGATATAGCAGCTGGCTTCCACCAGCCTCTCATCACTTCTTGTCTCGAAATTTCTGGGGTCTTTAAGGCAATAAGATTAGATCACAGATGAAGAAGTTGCTCCCAATGGGGATGAACTGCAAGGCACTCATGCTTGTATGGTGAGTGTGTTGGGTGCTATTCTACAATTTAGTTTATAACAAGGTCCTGGATGCATTTTGGAAGCAGGAGAACAAAATTTGTCTTCATTTAGTTTCTTCGTATACATGGCAGAGAGGAACCTACATCGTTCTTTGTTTTCTTCACAAAGTTTGGGTACTTGTATTATTTTTGAAATTATTAGCTATGTAGTTCTGGGTTTGCTGCTAAAATTCAATGAAATGTATTCCCTCTTCTTCTCAAACTCTCTTTTTCTTTTAGAGTTATATCAGGGATTAAAGCGATATTATGTCCCTGAATGATAAGTCTATAAAGGCTAAGCATGAAATATGTGCTATTAATATTTAAATCTGCAAAGCAGATGTAAATTGATCACCTCTCTTAACCTTTCATAATAGTTAACAGAAAAGAATGTGTCAATGTGTGTCTGAGCTATGTATGAGGGGGGATGAATAAAGTAAGAAAAGTAATAAATGCTCATTATCACTGATAGCAAATTGTCAACAATAGTGTTATCAAGAAAATCATCCCAAGGACGGTCAGCATGTTCTGAGCATAACTCCTCTTCAGAGCAAGTCCTGGGGTGGCTGCTGTTTTATGACAGACATTGATCAAAGGATCAAAGAGTAAAATTGCTTGAGATTCAAATGCAGACTCTGTTACAAATGAATAATCATCCTTTATCTAAAACATACCCCCAGTAGCTGAAACCATGTGCAAACACCAATGGCCCGTAAGAGCAAGTCTGGTATTCAGATATCACGTTGGGTCCTTGATTAACACAAAAGTTTCCACATCATGTTTGGACGAGGACTGTATCTTTGAAGGGAGATATTAATATTAAAGCTTGGAACTCATAAGTGGAGTCCACCACAGAAAAACTGTGGAGTTTATAGTTGTAAACATTTTTCTGAAATCAATCATTAGAAAATGTGGGGGGGAGGGGTGTAGAGGGAGGGAGAGGAGCGTCAGTGTTAGAGAGCTTTTTAGCATGTGGAAGACTCAGGTTTCCATCGCAAAGAAACACACACACACGCATACACAGAGACACACGCATACACACATGCATACACAGGCACATGCACATATACACACAGGAACATGCACATAGAAATGCACACGTATAAACACACACATGCACACCCAGTATATCACCAACGGCATTTACTCAGTGGCACTACAGTCCTAAATATTGACACCAAGTTTTTGAATTGTTATGGAGAAAAGTAAAATTCTGATATGTAATAGATGGGAAGGGCTAATTAGATAATACAGATGGGACTGATGCTTGGGTGGGGCAGAATACCAGAGGTATAGGTGGAAGTGCTTACAAAACTGTCCAGGGTGGAATGTGCTACGTGAAGTGATCAACATGTGAGCAGTCTAAGCACTGCAAGTTTTTACATGCTATTTCATATGATTCTCATGACCCTAAGAAGTGTTATTCTCGATTTTCCATTTGTAAAGTTGACAGTGGCTTTGAGAGGTCACACTGTATTGTATTCGTCTTCAGGTCTACCTGACATCTGTTATTTCATTATTTCTATGATGGCCTACCTTGACATGAAAACTGCACAGGGCAATAGAAAAAGCATCAGAATGACATGGAGACAAGGTTGCACCCACCAAGGGATTAGCAGGTGATAATATGGAAAAGTTAGTTTTCTGCTTTAAGAATGAGATGCAATATTTTTACCTGTTATCATTGATTAAAATGCAAATGAAGCTCATTCATTTTTGATGCTTTGTATTATTTTTTAGCTAATATGCTGCATGCTAATCTGATAAATCATAGTAAAATGCAATTTTTACTTCATGACATGAATTGTAGTAGATAATCCAAAATCTTCTTTATGTCTTTGCAATACTCATTTAATCCTACTAATCAATGAATGCATCGGTACTGATGTGAAGTACATTTTCTCCCACCAACCCTGTTAGAGACCAAATAAGTTTTTTTTAAAAAAGGCAAAGGTGAACTGAGGAGATATTTATTCCAAGAAGTGTTAGGGAGCAAAATCCTTGTTCAGTGAGAAACATTCTGTTTTACAGTTTTGATATTGATGCAGCTGATGGTGACATGCTTTGTTTTGCTCACACAGACATGGAACACATTTCCGCTTATTTCCCCTTCAATCTGATTTTCATTTGAGCCAAGACATTGTGAGTCAGAGTGGGACCAGTCCTTCCATCCTTCCTCACCAGTTCCTGCATCTCATTGCAGCTGCAGTTGCAGTGGGAATGGCCACAGGGAGGAGTGAAGGCCCTGCTTCTTTTTGTTCCAAAATATCTTCTGAAGCCCTGGAATGAGCAGATCCTCAAATGGTGTCACAGGCTGTGGGGGTGGAAGCCAAGAATGAATGGGAACCCAAAGAAAATAGGGCATGTTCTCTACCAGGGGAGATTTCTAATCTAGGAGAGGCAGAGGATGCTGATGAGACTCACCTGCTACCTAAAATGCTGGACAGATGTGGGACCGAATGCCATGGCTAAGGCTTTAGGAGGAAGGTTGACCAAAATGGAGGAAAATAAACGTAGAGATCTCCCTGGGACTGCTTCCCTAAATACCCTCTGCTCATCCCTTTCCAACTGGTTCCTTCCTCTCATTCACGATGCAGGACTCATCCGTGCAGGACTCCAGATTTTGTGCCATCACTTTTTTCTCAGTGAAGTACGATTTAGTGGTGGTAAGCCACTGCTCTAGGACTTTGAACTTGAGTATGTGAAGGTTCAGAAACCCAAAGGAAGAAGCACACACTCATTTACCCACACAGACTTGACCTGTTATTTAAAATAAAATGTGTCAAAAAATATTCTCGAAGAAATGTGAGTTTTTCTTGTTTAGGAAACTGTAGCACAAAATGGTTGACTTTGCCAGAGATGCATTATGTAAAATTTTGAATTAAAAAAAAAAAATCCATGCCCAAAAAAGTAGAGTTTCAAGCTATACCTTTAAGATCCATGGATATTATCATAGAGCTGTAAAAAACAAAACAAACAAACAAAAAACACCACCACCACCACCACCAAAACAGTAAATGACAGGAGAGTGAAAGCAGCTGAAACAGCACTCTGATACTCCAGTCAGTACACATAAAATTCATGAATTCTTTCAATGTGAAAAACAGCAGGAGTATGTACAAGCTTACTGCAGGGTGCCATGTCAGCCACACTACCGTTTCCTTCTTCAAAACACAATGTAAACACCACCTACCCTAGAAAGGAGCCATGACTAACAGGGAAAGAGTGGTGGTGTGATTTCACTAGAACCCGAGCTTTCCCACTTCATTCAGCTCATTCTAGTTATTCACACAGAGTGTTCCTCCTGCCACAGTGCAAAAGCACGCATAAGCACAATGAAACCAGGGAATGCTCAAGCTTTTATGTCATCGTCGTCGTTGTGGTCGTCGTCGTTATTGCGGTTTCCTTGTTTGTTTCGGTTTTTTAAGACAGGGTTTCTCTGTGTAACAGAGCCCTGGCTGTCCTGGATTTGCTTTGTAGACCAGGCTAGCCTTGAATTCACAGAGATTCATCTGCTTCTGCCTCCAAAGAGCTGTGATTAAAGGCGTGCACCACCATGCTCAGCTTGGCTTTTAAGCTTTTTAAAGTACATGTCATGTGGGTAAGTAAGTACACCGGCTTCCACCGGCTTCTGCACTGAATGCAGCAGCACTCTGAGGCCCATGAGGGCTGTAGACTTATGGTCTTTCTCCTTTTCAAGAAAGTGCTACTCCTTTATGGTAAAATGCAGGAGCCTACAGCTATAGTGTGAAAGATGTACTATACCGTGAACCACGAAACACGATCAAACATCCAATCAGAGGCAACCCTGTGAAAATGGACCAATGGCCACAGAGCTGTAGGAAGTTGCCTGTGATTTCACAGCTGTATCTGTGTCTTGCTCCCCGTTTTAAGAAACTGGAACTGCATAGCTGGCTTTTTAAATTTTGTTCTTGTGGTGTTCCTTCCCCCATCCCCTGAAGTTGGCAGGCTGCTGGTTTAATAACACTAAATTAGATAATTCATTGCTATGAATTAAAAATGTGAATCAAATTTGCAGAGGAATTGAGGCTTGTTATAACTCTGATAGAAAATCCTGGAATGAAAGCTATTGCTCACTAGAAGCTGAGCAAAACCAAACAGTGTCCCCTATAGGGAGGGTTTTCCAGAGTGCACATGCCTTTCGTTGGGAGATGAGACAGAGCACGTGTCAACATGCCACGTTGGATTGGCTCCAGGACACACCTGATGGGGACAAGAGGGAATTCTTTTTATGAGTGGTGTGAGATGTGTATGATGCCCTTGAGAACCATGGCAACTAGAATGAGAATAAACTGTATCAGAAGTTGTGCGCAGAGTAAAAAAACACACAAGGGAAATTCCCTCTGAGTATAATGGAAAATTCAGGCAGCACAATTTGAAAATAACTAGGTAGAGATTAAGACACTCAGTTTACTTAGGAATATATTTATTATGCGTCTGTCTCAGGGTGCATGGTCCATGAAGGTAAAGGAAACCTTGCCCATCAATGTAACACATTGCTTTTTCTACAAAAATATGTGCATTTCTATGGAAAACGCAAATGAGTAGATTTTGTTTTATAGATATGGGTTTAATGGTTACTATCACTTGAGACACAGAAATGTACAGTAAATAGGCATCATTTTTCTTCTGGCTGACGTCTCTAGAATAGAGATTACTTTGGCTGAATGGAGCCCAGAGAAATGAATTCACCTCCAAAAAATCCAACTTTTGAGACTTCCCACTCTTCCTTCAATGACACAAATAACACCTGCCTCATAGCCTCATGATTCATACCAGAGCCAATGGGGGCTATAAAAATAAAATAGTAATGAAGTATACAAAGTGATGGGCAGCAACTATTTTTATTGTTTCTAATCCAAACACAAAATGATTGTTTCCCCAGAGCCTGATTGCAGCCTATTTCTAGAACTCTGCGAAATGACCACAGCATTATCTCACTAAAACTTGAAGTCCAAGAGCATTGAGAAGATTAAAATTTTCACTAAATGATGGAATGGCAATTCAGAAGAGGGGACATGAAAAGCTGCATCGAGTCAGCAAAGATTCATGTCTCTAAAGCACTAATTTAGAGTCCCAACAGAAGGCAAGTTGGAAAGAAAGAAGTTTATGTCCGAAACCAGAGCAATCTCCTAACTGCTTGAAATAAAACCATTTATTGTTTACAACCTTGGTCAACCACAGCATCATTAAAAGTGTATAATATAAGCCAGGCAGTGGTGGCACACACCTTTAATCCCAGCACTTGGGAGGCAGAGGCAGGTGGATTTCTGAGTTTGAGGCCAGCCTGGTCTACAGAGTGAGTTCCAGGACAGCCAAAGCTACACAGAGAAACCCTGTCTTGAAAAAAACCAAAAGGAAAAAAAAAGTGTATAATATAATGTGTCACTCTGTGGTGCTCCCTCCCTTTCTTCTCTGCTTTAGTTAAAAAAAAAATTAAATATGTAAAGGTCACCGACTCCCTTTTGCCTGCAGACAATATTGATTTTATTTTATTTATTTTTGCAGTGGTGAGAATGGAAGCCAGAGCCCTGTGCATGCTAAGCAAGAGGTCTCCCATTGAGTGGAATCCCCAACCCTTTCACCTCCATTCTTTCCAAACACTCTTTGACAGCACATCTTTCTGGAAACCCAAGCTTTGTACTAATCCACACAGAGCTGTAACCTACACCTTTCCCTACAGACAAGTTTGGTGTTATGAGTCCAGTGTGGAAAATATGACAGAAATGATGGTTGTCTTCTTGAAATGTACCATCTGGGCTTGGAAGTAGGCCAGACACAACTGATTTGCTTTCACCTTTTCCATGCCGTGTAGAAAATAGTTACTGAGATGTGAGCCGTTTATGACAGGAATAAGTGTACATGCCTTTAGTTTCACCATACAGGAGGCAAAGGCAGGCAGATCTCTGTGATTTCAAAACCAGCTTCATTAACATAAGAAGTTACCAGCCATCCAGAGTTACATAGCAAGAGAACACAAAACAAAAACAAACTCTGAGCAATTCACATACAGGCATTGAAGTACAGTTTCCATGCATTCATAAACAATGTATAACAAGGAACATAGGATGGCAAATCAATGTTCAAGACTGGCGGGAAGCAAGTCTTTCACTGCGTCATTGTATTGGCAGAACAGGTTTAATAGGAGTTGTTTACTGAGATGGGACAGGAATATGCTTAGCTTGACTTAAAAAAAAAAATTAGAGTGTAAGTTTGCAATTACTTAATCTGTGGCACATCTCAAGGTGGTAGAAAATGAGCTAGGAGATCTTGCCCCTGATTCTTCACCCAGACCTTGTGTGAATGCATATATTATGTGCTCACATGTTGAGTATTCTCTCAGTTGGAAAGGATCCTGTCTCTTATGAAACGTAGGTTTTCTGTTCTTATAAAGGCTAGAGGATAGGAAATCCTCCCAGGAAGGATCGGTACAACATGACAGCATGCTACAGAAAGGGAACTTTGAGGTCACACAGCTGGCCTTCTATAAGCAGTGCCCAAACATGAAGAACACCATAGATTTAGGGAACCTTTACTTTTGAGGGAGAAAATAGTAAAGGTCCTCCTTATTTAGCTAGAAAAGTTGGCTTCTCACTTTGTTAGGGTGACACAACTCTTCTTCTTGTAACTTCTATCTATGGATGGCTGTGATGTGTTTGTGGGTGTGGTACTTAAAGCTTCAGCTTAGCAAAACCTAAGAAAGAAGCCTATCTCTTTCCCTTGCTGGGCCTGTGATCTGTTGAAACCCTTTTTCTTATCTAATTGATCTAATAGATATATAGAAAATAAATGCACCATTCACAAATTTTCACAGAACATAATGCAGTAGGCTCCATGCAGGTATTCATGACTTGATTATAATTTAAAACGTGGTTCTAATAAACAAATACAGTACAACAAAAAGAAGTAACATAAAAGAATGAAGAACACATTTTGTATTGCTCCCAAACATACGAAAACAATTTAAATAATTTTTTTCGTGAGTAAAATCAATTTCTTATTGTCTCATTTGCTTCCATTCAACATCGATGTAAAAAAAAATCTCGCTTTCATGTCAAGCATCCAGGTCCCTATGCTAGCATCATCAATCTAAAAATGTGAACATTGGTAACTAATACCTTCTTAAGCAAGATGTCTGGAGGCTATGACAGTAAACCTCTTTTTAAAATTATACCTGTAGATCCAAGAAACATTATTTGATGCTCTTTAACATATACTTTATTTCAAATCAGTGTTCTCTAGAGAAGTTATTCTTTCTGATGGAGTAAGAAATAAAATTTAGCCCCTTGCAGATGTCGATTGATCCCAATACTAAAAGCTTGCTTTGGTCACATCACCAATGAAGAACGATTCTGCCTCCCCAGCACTTATTAATAACCAATTAAGAAAATATTGAAATTATAATGCTCAGATCATGATTTATGAATAAGGATAAATTAACTCAGAAATCACATTTAACAGTCGTTGGAAGTGCTATTTTCAATGAAAGAACTTATTTCATTTAGCAGTTTTACAAACTGAAAGAAAATAATTTGCATCAAAATAAAGAACATGCACACCAATGATAGCGGTTTTGGGGGGTGGAGCAGCCTCAGGACTTCTCTTTCTCACATTTCTGGAAACAGTCCAATTGGATGAAGACACAAGTCTTTGTCTTCAACGTCCATCCATTGTCTGCCCTATCTATAGTTTATGTGGCTTGGATGAAGTGCCATTGACTGTTTAAAGCCACCGCACAGACACCTTTGCCAGATCTCTGCGGCCACATTATTCTTTCACCACCATTATAAGAAGCTTAGCTTTGTTTATGATATAATTCTTTCAAAGCATTAAATGGCAATACTCTAAGGACAACAAACAGAGTCTATTGATCCTAAAACCTAGACATTGTAGCTAGATTGCAGCTGAGTTCCAATAGCAAGAGAAGGGATACAGATCCAGCACCCACAGCTGTTTTGAACTAAGAATCCCCACCACCAGCAGCTGTACCTTGACAAAGACAGCACACATCTTAACCTCAGTCTGTCTCCATGTATGATTCATGGATGGCCAGTAAAATGGGAATATTCACCCAAAATGCTCTCAGGATGGAGTCAATGGGGGATCATCTCTTTTTTATCCTATTGAGAACTACATAGGCTTATAGATTGAAATCTGATTACACACGCATTGTTTTCCACACTCCTCCCAGTCTTATTGCACTTCCCTTCCTTCCCTCCTTCCTTCCCTCCCTCCTTCCTTCCTTCCTTCCCTCCTTTCCTTTCTTTTTTGTCTACCCATTTATTTATAAACCACTAGATTCCTTTTTTAAGGCTGCCCATATATGCGAGGGTATGAGATCATCAACTGAGGATTGCGAAGCCCACCGGTGGCCCATAGCCAAGAAGAAGAATCATTTTCCCCTCTCCCAACCCCTGATTTCTTCCCCTATTTTGCTGAATTTGGCTTGGCTTGGCTTTGCACAAAGGTGGACCATGCCTTAGCTACTGTTATTTATGCTGAAACCTCCCTGGTTCTGTTCTGCATTTAGGGACATAGCTTGTGAGCAGCTTGCCTCCGGCTTTGCTCTTGTTGTGTTACTTTCAAAGCCCACTGTAAAGCCACAAGCTGACAATTTGACCCGCTTTACTCAGTATTTCTCATTTTATTCTTTCAGGTATCATCAGTTAATTTAAAAATGCATACTAGGCTGACCTCTTCAACAAGATCTCAACTAGTAAGTCACAGTGAGTGGTCCCTAGCTAAGTAGCTAACTAAATTATAGAAATACCCCTAACAGGCACAGTGTGAGGCAGGGTATCCAGTACACCCTAAAACTCCCAAACCATCCAGGAAAATAAAGATTTGAGAGCCACTGAAGTAGCTGGCTCTTTTATTCATTCTATGAACTGCACACATCTTTTGACAAACAAACCCTGAAGCAGTTTCTTTATAAGACTCAATGAATTTACAGAACCCAAACAATATTTTTTATATGCTGAGGTTAGATGATGTGGAAAATTATGAATTGCTCTCAGTAAAGTACAGATATATAAGTCTGAGAATAAAAAAAAAAAAAACCAAATTATCAAATGTGTCTCTGATTATCTCACATTCTTATCTATGGTATGTGAAATTGGAATGAATAAAAAATATCTAAAATAACCAGAAATACTAGTGTTTTGTTTTCAAGCATAAAGCAAAGCAGCAAAAAAGAATTTGAAGTAAGCTAAATGAAACCTTTAGAAATCTTTGGTTTAGGGATTGGGGTGTATGTGGGGTGTTATACTATTTATCTAGTTTTTGTAAGGCCTGGGGACAGTAAAAATTAAATGAATAAGTAAATGTATTAAATCACACAAAAATTTGGTTTAGGTGTTTTCTAAAACATAAAGATAGATTATGAAAAATCTGAAAATCTGGAGTGAAACTGTAGAGTTAATAACACTGGTTATAACACTGGTTGGACCAGAGCTTACAGGAACCAAAGAGATGGAATTTGTAGGTAGCCTGGAATTAAACTCACAGTAGAAGTGAAGGGACCAGAATAAGAATGGATGCCACCGGGCTTAGGTGTCTAGGAATAGGGGGTGTGAGAAGAGCCCCCAGGGGCTGCTATTAGGATGAGGATTGTATAGTAGGCAGAGAACTAAGAAAAAAAGGGAACTTGGGTTCTCCATGGTAGGGAAGGCTACTTAAAGTCAGTCACTGTAATAAGATGTGCCACTTACAAAACTGGTAATAAGGGCTATCTCATCAACAGGGTCTTGTCTGGATTTTAATTCTTAGTAAGGTATCTTCCTTTCAGAGCCCACTGCTTCTCTGGTTCAAGCCTTGGCCTGGCCTGACCCTACTAACTCTGATGTGGGTGAAAAGATGTAGTAATTCTTCTACAACCTCAAATTGTAGTAAGGATACCTGGGCCCACTCAGAAACTAGAACTTTCTGAACTTCTTTTCGGGTAAGTCTTCTCAGTGTTTAAAGTCATTAGCCTCTTAAGGATTCCAAGAAAATCCTATGAATAATGGCTACTGGGGCTTTAAACTCCAGTCCATGCCCAAACTGTTAGAGACTCAAGGCTTAGAAATTGATTATGGTTAACTATAAAGAAAATTATTTCTCAGCTTTCAACATTGCAACTTTGCCATGAGACTTTTTGAGATGTTTTGATAGTTTTCTCTTGTTTAGAGAGTTTATTATTGATTTTCTTAAACTCTGGTAAATTTCATAGCTCAGGTCTATTTATTCCATTTAATAAAAGATTTAATTAAGTAAAAATCTCTTAAATGGAGGTAATCCCTATTTATTACTCAAGTCCGTGCAAGCCTATAGTTGGCTAGTTATTGCTTCCTCTGTTACCTATAAGTGGATTCCTTCCTGTCTGATCACAGCAAAGACTGTATTGGGTTGTCAGAATACACTTTCTGTTGGTTGTGTGTCCTGCATAAGACCAACTAATTGCTTCTATTTGACCACCAATACATTCCTGAAGTGTGGTAAATCCCATGCAATGTTATTAAGGATGGCAAATATTTTCCATGTTTAGGCTATACAATGAAAATGAAATAAACACACAAAGGGGGAGAATATAGGCAATCGATACTGTTCAGAGGCCACTTTAATGACTGGATTAAATAAACATACGCTGTAAAATAAGACTCAGTCTCAAATGACCGGATTATTGACTTGAGGATTTTCCTTTAATTTTATGGCTTGTTACTGCTAGATAAAGCAGCAGGAAGAGATCTGGGTATCTTCCTGCTGCCTTTCATTGTATGTGAACCATTCACTTGTCTGTCTTAACTAATCTGTGGCTAGGTCTCCTCCTGCAATGCTGTGTGTTTGTGTGTGAGTGTGCATGTGCGTGTGTGTGTATGTGTATGCACGCATGTGTGAGTGTTGTGTATGTGTGTCTATGTGTGTGCCTCTGTATGTGTGTAAATGTGTGTGTATGTCTGCATGTGTATGTGAATGTGTGTGCAAGTATGTGCATGTCTTTGTATGTATGTGTGCAACTGTGTCTGTGTATATGTGTGTATGTGTGTGCGTCTGTGTTTGTGTGTCTGTGTGTGTATTTATATGTAGGCATGTTTTCTTCTTTTAATTTAAGACTCTAGAGAAACTGGTCCAGAAGAGGTTTTTATTTTTAAACTGGTTCAAAATAAAAATAAGCAAAATGCTTAGTTATGCAAGTGGTGTCTTCTTCAAGAATTCAAAATTGACAGTAGATATACTGTCCACCCACACTGCCTCTTCATTTCTCACACAGACCTATTTGTTTTTAAACAGTAGTGTTGGTTTAAAATTCGAGGAAAGCGCAGGTGTCTGTGATGGTAAACTGCTGGAACCCTCATGTCTCAGATGTGATTTAGCGCCCTGGCTTTGATTTCTGTTCTCCATAGCATGAGAACTTCTGACTCTAGCACAGCTTTAGGCTCTAAAAGTTCTTAGGCTACACTTAGCTCAGTTCTAGGCTCTATCTGTGCTGACAGATGGTAAGAGTGGCATTCCTTGCATTTCTTTGAGATATGAATTTTCCCAAATAGCATAACCTGTAACCTGATTGCCCACAGTGAGAACCCAGCTTCCTGCCTCTTCAATCTTAGTCATTTGGGCTTCGGTGCCTTCCCTGAAGAGGGCCATCATTCTGTGCCAATAAGTTTTCTTTGTCCAGGTGCCTTCCACCCTCCCCCAATATCCTGGTACCTCTCAGCTTCCTTCTGTGACCCTTCATCCATGCAAGCTTGAAAATTAGATTCAAATTGCTATCTGTATCTTCATTTCACTCTCAATATTGAAAACGTATAAGCATGAACTAATTCTACCAACTGTGCTGTTTATTTACCTACTAACTCATTAAAATGTGGCTTTGGCACAGGAGAAGAGGATCATATATTGGAGAAGGAAGGCAATTTAGTTGGTAAGCTCATTTGTGTATTCTCTGGAATGTCACAGCAAAGACTTGTCCTTGGGGTAAGGATGTTCTCTCACTCAGCCTGCTCTCTGTGCTGTCTGCCACTGCAATTAACTGACACCTCTGCACCAATGACTTCATCCTGAACTTATTTAGTGGACAGGCTCAAAATAGACATCCAATGAATTACAGCCTCTATTACAGAATCGGGATAATCATGGCTGGAGCAGCTTTGCAAGTAGGGAGTGGAATGGAGGGAAATCTTCTGGAGAGAAGGAGCAGAGGAATAGCAACATTTGCAAAGTGCAGGCAAGGCTGTCTGGACAATTCTGTGGAAGTCTGAAATCTAAACAAAATCCCAATGAGTTTTGAAATGTGCTTTGTGTTTTGTGTTGTAGAGAAGAATTCAGTGCCAAAGATTATCTGAGTTCAGTCTCAACCAAAGGCAAGCAAGCAAACAAAGAAACAAAAATAAGTGTGTTTTTACTTTTTAAAATAAAACACAGAGATTTGTTTATGGTAGGACTTTTCTTTGCTTACAAACTCCCTTTGCTTTGGGCACTAATAATGACTATGAATTTCGTTGTCTGATTTTCAGATGATAATACTGGAGAAACTAACCAAAAGAAAAAAACAACATTTAGAATTATTGATAGCTGACCCACAAGAGCTACCCACTTAGCTGAGTCCTTAATAAGTCATTTGCTTCTGCTTAAGTTCACGGGAACGCTCACAAACTGTGTTGGTTCATTTGCTGTTGCCAGTTGAAGCCCAGTTGAAGGCAATGGTGAATTTTGAGTCTTGCTGGAGATGTTATCTTCCTACACATATCTGTAATGTGTTTACTCACATTCATATGTAATATGTGGAGGCTGTAACTTGAGGAACACACTAATTCACTGTTTCATTGGTGCAAAGCTAGCAACTGAAATATCCACTCTTGTGCATGGGGCCATGAATGTATTGAGTGGTTAGTAAGGGCTCGCCCAGCTAAAGAACAGAAGTTATCATTTCTGGAGACAGAATTCTCAGCTAATTAGAATTATAAAATAGCACAGAAACCTGCATTTCCATATGTGCTTTCTCAGTTTTTCATACTAGCTCATTGTTAGAAGATATGAACAAGAGAGAAAAACATGTTCACCGTCTTTCTCAGCCTGCAGGTCTGCACTTCGGGAGCTTCGGCTTTTATTGATTTATAAAATTTTAAAATATTTTTCTAGGTCATAGTTTGACACTATGTCATTCTAGTGGGTACAAAGAATTGAGTTTAGTGGCCATAGTACAGTTCCATTAAATAATCTATTTGTACCATTCTGAAGTTTATTTTTTAACTCACACAAGCGGTGGGTGGTGGAAGAAACATTGTTGTGCCAGACTTCAACCTCGTAGATCTCTGACTGTTAATACGAGTTCTTTAAGTGGAGTTATTAGCTAGTTTGCAAAGGCACTTGTTGATAGATTCTTAGTTCATAGCTGGGAAAAAATTAGGATCATCATATCAAACTACTTTACAAATCATGCATAAACATTCTGACATTCTGCATGTTTGAAGTTTTAATTGCATGTTAATGGTTTTCCAAGTTTTATTATTTTCATGTATTGATATTTTAAAAAAATCTGCCTTTTGTTTTGACAATGATCCACTGGAACATATGTCGTATATGTTTTTATTTAACTTTGTGTGTCTTCAAAAAGACTTTCTGTGTGCCAAAAGTATTAACTATTTAATAGTAATTGATTTTTACTACTTCACATTCAAAACTAATTTATATGGGCTACATAGAATAAAGTATGAAATCTCCAGTAGTGATTTTCCAAATAGTTTAAAATTTGGCCTAGAAGTATTTATTGAATAATTCACACTTTTTCCAAAAGCTTCAAAGCCTTTTCTGTCACCCACTAAATACTTCCACATATTTGGCCCTAACTGGACCTTCCTTCATTGTCTATTGCTTTCTTTGTGCATCAATAACACTATTTTTCCTACTGAAATGTTAACATATGTTTAAAATATCTACTCATAAGCTTTATTCATTGATGATCTTTGTGTTATTATCTTTATTATATTTGGATTTTAGTTTTACATAACTTTACCATAAATTCAAAATATTAATATTTATCCTTATGAATTTCTATTGGACTGCTTTATTTCAGTTGATAATCATCAAAGCTTTGCCCATTCATGGTAAGGAATGTTCTCCACTCATACAATGTTTCTCTCTAGTGTTTTGTGCTATTTATTTTATATATAAATATTATATAAATACATAATATGTAATCATCTATTTATATTAGATTTCATAGTATATTTATATTAAAATATATAAGTATGTTAGATAAATGTATAAAATATTTATATATTCAATATAATATATTTTATATTATATTAAATATAAAATATATAATGTATATATAATGTACACACTTTATATACATAATTTATATATATGAATTTTTACTGATCTGTCTGTGCATTTTTATTCATTTTTATCTTGCTGAGATTGCTCTTAGTTTTAGTTAGACAATGAGATGAATCTTGTCACTGTTTCATACTGCTGTTTGTATACATACATATTCATATATGCTACAGAGGCTACCTCAATAAAATAAAATTATCAATTTTACATAAACATTGAAGATTTAGAGCATATTAACAAATGAAAGCTATTGTTTTATATATGGCCACTTTCACATATGATATTATTAATTAAAAATATACTTATGTTAATATGCTGTCTAATACAGTTTATCCACAGAATTCTTATACTTGCAGAAGGATTTTTCAATACTTCTGCAGCAATTCTCTGCAATTTTGTCATGTAAAGCACACAGAGCATAAATCTGTGTGCCTCTTTTCTTTATTAAAAATGACTCAATCTGTATTCAACAGAGATCATAAAAGGTCTAATCCCATTGATACATAAATCTTTATCACATAATAACTACTTTATAATGCTTCTGAATTTTAAAATGCTCTCCAAAAATATTCAGTACATTTTATTTAATAATGCATTGCTAGTAAATTACCTAATGATTTTTAACTATTACCTGGGTAAAAAAGATGCTAAATATGTTTTTTTATTAGAAATTAGTTAAAAGGAGATGGGAGAAAGCTAAGTAGGAAGGTTGTTACTTGTGGACCTGAGTTCAAATCCCCACAGTTTGTGTAAAAGGTTGGCAAAGTAGCACACAGGTGCCATCTCAGTGCTCCTATGGAAAGATGGGAGGCAGAAGCACAAGCATCACTTGAAGGATGCAGGCAGCTGCCATGGCATATGCAGAGGCTAACATTATCCATGCTTGTACTACATGCATATAGCGTGCGTGCGCGCGTGCGCACACATACACACACACACACACACACACACACACACACACACACACACACACACACTTATAATTAAGGGACTTAAAATTTAAAATTTGAATAACCAACTAAATAAGTCCATATTAAATAAAGAATCAGTGTGGCTGATTTTTCTCAATGAGAGAAAAATCTCAACTAGAGAAAAAAATAGTGATTATATTTCAGTGCAAGAAAAACTCAAAAAATATATTCTGTATGGGCTAGCTACTGTCAGTAAGCAAGACTACAAAACACCTGGCCAACTCTTCAATCATCTCGGATGTCTGAGTTCTGACACTGACTATAAAAGAAACGACAGCTGTTTTTGTTTTTGTCTGTTTTTGTTTTCGCTGTAGAGCATCCCTGATTCTTCCTGAGGCTTGCCATTTGGGATGTGAGGTCAGGGACTACTGGTGGGATCGAGGCAGCTGGAACACGAAGTGAGCTGGAGGTAGCATGTGACAAGACACGGTCTTGGTTTCACCTTTGTAATTAATCCCCTGTACTGACATGGCATTACAGGGATCACTGGCTGGTAAGTCACCTTTAATCAAATCGGTGGAAGTCTGGTACACAAATATCAACACGTACTTACATACATGATCGTATAATGAGCAATTTGACTGGAATTGGATCCTCAAGAGTTTTCCTTCTTGAATTAACAAGTAAGGTATAGACATTGCATTTCTCCTATCTGGGTTTCTCCTTCCTTTTCGGGTTGAGTTTAGAATTTTGAAATTAGTTCCTAAGATGTAGACTTTGATGCTTTTCTTGATTGAAGAAGTAGGGTCCAAATCACATGTTATCTTTCAAAAGACTTGTGCCTTGACTGCCCCACATCCCTCCACTGCCCTAAAGGGGCAAAAACTGGGAACAGTTTTGAATATCTAGAAAGAATAGATGTGATGACAAGAGCTGTGCTAGTCATCTTACATTGTAGGAAACGAGGCACATTGAGAAACTAACTCAGTGCCAAATACTAAATAGTAGGGTTCAGCCTTGAACTCTAGGGTGCCTTAGTGGTACTTCTGGTCCCGTGTTTGTGATGTCCTCACTCAAAGGGGTACATTCTGTTTGCTCTCTGGTTCATTCTTTCTTACCCTCTGTAAAGACAGTTTCAAGTCAATTCTCTAAGTAAAAACCACTCAGCCACTGAGGATATTTTAAATCATCCATTTCTATCATGGCTGTTGGCAATGGTGCCTAACTTCCTGAGCGAACCTGGCTAAAGGGACTTAACCAAGTGAGCCCCTTGCTAACGCTGGGCGCGTGTTTTCCTGGATGCAGTTTTCATCTGTGCACACTTGAGTTTAAGTAAATGGGATTTCTCTTAATCATGCATCTGGGCCTCATCCAATCAGGGGAATCCTTAAGAGCAAACACTGAAGCCTCCTTGTTAGTCACAGTAACTATGTCCTATAAAATTAATAAGAACTCTGAACCATTTCTGTCAGGAAGAATACAAGCTAAGGTTCAGAAAAGTTTGAAATCAAGCAGCATTACAACAACAACAATAATAATAACAAAATGAAAGAATTTTAATGAATGAGGTGATGGGATCTAGGTAGTGTGTGGGAACTTCCCCTAAGAAGCAGAGCAAGTGTGATTTAGAATAACAGATACGTATTAATGCACAGCTTGACTGTCGACTGGGGTGGGCTATTTAAGATAAGCCACCCACCAAACAGTTCTGAGCCTTTACTATATTTTCAGTCTTGGGGTCCTGGAGTATTTTATTGAACATGTAAAATCCAGGCTGCACTCATGTTGTGAAACCTTTTAGAAAAGGAGACATAGACATGGGTAGATACAGTAGAAATAAACGCCACATTATCCTGACAGGAAAATTCAGCATAATCTACGTGATGGCTGAAACTGCATTGCAGCTGTTGGTAAAGAAACTTTTGGGGTGCAAGTTAGAAGCTGAACCTGAAGTGTGTGCTTACTGGTGCTCATGAAGACAAAGTTTTACTTCTCCAGGGTTAAATGTCATATGTCATCTACACTAGAGAAATAAATCCCATGTGTCTCTGAGAAACAGAGCCTAGGAAAAGGTCTACAGACAGAAAGAAGCACGGCAGGGACGTTTCCTCCCTGATTCTAATGAAGAAACAGGAAATGGTAAGACAGTTGGCTTCCAAGACACAGGATGCTTGCTCAGATTCCTTACACAGAATCATTAAAATTGATTATATATAAGATTCTATCAGGTACAGATGGAAACAGATTTCTATCAGTAAGAAAACTATAAAAGACTGTTACTCTGTGTAATGTGTCTGAACACTATATCCATCTGTGTAACTCCAGATGGTAGCTGAGAATGCTATCCTGAGCATGTGTGGTGATGAGTACAAATGGAATAAGATACCCTTTCTAAAATCTGTTGTAAAGATCATATATATTTTTTCTTATATATAAATATATATCATATAGTTTACATACAAACACATATATATTTGTATATAAAAATAAGAAAATACTGTACTGACAAAATAACAAAGAAATAAATCCCTCAAGAACAATATAGATCCCAGAAGTAGGCGTACATAAATACCATTATTAACAGATCTTTGGCCAAGGACCATAACAATAAAAAGAAATCCTTTAACAAAGAGAAATGCTGCAACTGGGCATAGACTCCACACTTTGCATGAAAATTCATACAAAATAAATTATAGACTCAACATGTCTTGTAGCACTATGAAACTCTTAAAGCTAACATGAGAAAATCTACATGACTTGAAGTATCTGATGACTTTTTCTTATTACACTAAAGGTCTAGTCCATGAAAAGAATAATTGGTGTGCTACAGGTCATTACAGTTAAAACTGTGTGTGCTATGTAGAAGACACTATTAAATACAGAAGAATGTAAATCAAAGGAAATGGGAACATATTTTTAAGAGATACATCTGATAAAATACGAAAAAAATTTTAAAACATCAACAGGATGGAAACAAATAATTGAAACAAGAATCAAAGATCTCGTCAAAATGCAGACAAGAGTCTAGAATGACTATCATCTGAAAGATTTTACCCAGCAATTGATAGAAACTGATGCAGAAACCCACAGCCAGACATTAAGTGGAGCTTGGGGAATCCTGTGAAAGACAGAAAAGAAGGAGTGCAGGAGCCAGCGGGGTCAAAGACACAACAAGAAAACCTACAGAATCAACTAACCTGAGCCCATAAGGGTCCACAGAGACTGAACCACCAACCACAGAGCACGCATGGGATGGACCTAGCCCCTACACATAGGTAACAGTTGTGCAACCTGGTTATCATGTGAGACTCCCAAGAGCAGGAGCAGGGGCTGTCTCTGACTCTGTTACATTTGAATCCTTTTTCCTAACTGTGTTACCTTGTTTAGTCTCAGTAGGAGAAGATGCACCTACTCCTACTGCAACTTGATATGCCAAGGTAGGCTGATATCCAGGAGAAGCCTCCCCTTTTCTGAGAGAAAGGCAAAAAGGGGAGGATGAGAGAGAGGGAAAGAAAGAGGGAGGGACTGAGGGAAAAGGAGGGAAAGCAATCTGCAATGGAGATCTAAAGTAAATCAATTAATCAATTTAAAAAATCTCATTTGGACAATAGCTAAGTGAGTATGTACAAAAATAAACATACACTTAGCATATGATTCAGCAATCTCATTTCTTAGTACTTACAGACAGAAGTGAAAATCTATATCCATTAAAAATTTACATAATTATATATATTTGTAATTGTTAAATTCTGGAAACAACTAAAATGCCTTTATATTTTGATAAAATATAGATACATAAGATAATATATAAAATATGTTCCAGTATAGAAATGAATAGGTAGGTACATCTAAATAACAGAATGCTACTCAGCACTAAAATAATAAATAAATTATCAGTCCATAAAGTGGTATGATAGAACTTCAAATATGTGTTCATAAGAGAAAGTAGTAAGCATGGGAGGCTACAGACCACATGATCAGAACAACATGACAGAGCAGAAACGATAAAACGTTACAGGGAGTAAAGCTGTCAATGGTTATCCGAGTTGGGGCAGAGAGTGACTAGGCAGAGCCTAGAAACGTTTGTAGCAATAAAATAGCACTGTATGGCTCTGTGGTGATGGGCACGGTTCAAAGCCACAGAACATTCATGCCCAAGAACAGATATGTAACACTGTTCATGACAGGGCAACACAGGTTCATTGTGTTAATTTCCTGTGTGGGTATTATGAAATAAATGAAAATTCTCCATCTTCCTACTAATTTTTCAATTTAACTTCTTTTCCAGTCTCTGTGATAAAGTACCCGACTGAAGTAACTTAAGGGAGAAAGGGATTATTTTTGCTCAGAAAAGATAGAATACAACATGGCTGGAAAGGCACAGCAGCATGTATGGTGCTGGTGGCAGGTGGATAGCTGATCACATGACATCCACACTCAGTAAGGAAAGACAGATGCAGCATGCATTCACTTATACTCCTCCAAGATCCCAGCTAGGGAATAGAACCACCAATAGTGGGCAGTCCACCCCACTTCAATCAATAGATCCACCCATAGGAATGGCCAGAGGTCATTTTCTCCAGATAATTCTAGATTCTGTCAATTGACAATAATACTAATTATTTTACAGGAATCAGTATAGTCTTCTTTGGTAGATGCTTGCCTAGTGTGAATGAATTCCCAGCACCTCAAAACCGGGCTAGATGACACACAAACCTGTAATCCCTGTACCCAAGAGGTGAAGACAGGAAGATCAGAAGTTCATACTCATCTTTGTCTGTGTATTGAGTTTGAAACCAGACTGGAATACATGAGACTCTGTTTAAGCAAGCAAGCAAGCAAGCAAACAAACAGATTCATTTGAACAACCGAAAGTGTCCTTTAAAAAAAAGCATATCTTACAATGTAAGATATTACATTGTAACATCCAAGGCTCAGTGTTTAAGAGTTCACACTGCTTTCCAGAGGACATTAGTTCAGTTCCCAAACCCCCACATTAGAAAGTTTGCACCTGCCTGTAACTACAGCACACGGCTTCTGACACTCTTCTGTTCTCAGCAGGCACGGCACTCATGGATACAAGTCCATTCACAGATATAGTATTTTTCATTAAAAATTATAAAGTGAATGCAATCATCAAGACTTGGAAGAATCATCTGAGAATGTAAACTAAACCAGAACCCAACAATGACCCACAACAAAGAACATTTCTTTAATGATAAGGACAGCCCATCATTTTGCACACACACACACAGACACACACACACACACACACACACACACACACACACACACTTTGAAGGGAGATGATTAAAATACCTGTGAATCTATTTTTGAAAGTAGGATTTAAACATATAATGTTCTTTCCCATCCTGTACTGGAACACCTGTGCACATCTTTTAAAATATGTAATAAAGTTAGAAATTGTTAGAATTGTTGAGATTACTGTTATCTAAAGTCCCTGAAGAAAGAGGGATTAAAATCCAGTTGTATTTAAATAAAATATGTGTGTCCTCAGAGAGGACTGTTTAAATATTCAAAAAGGAGAGATGCAACTCAGAGAGGCTGAGTTCTTGGAAGTCACCCTGGCTGCCTCCTCCTCTTTTTAAGTTTTCCCACTTGAAGTGAGAGTAGCAAATGCAGTCACTTGAGATCTTATATATGTACTGGCTAGAACCCTGTTTACATTGTCCGTGTCCTACATGGTGGTATTACTCTCAAGGCTATGGGAGTCTAGATACAGGGCAATGGAGAGTCAAGGCAGAGTTTTTGAGAGATGTGTTCTTCGGGTTTAGTTGCTGAGATCATTATTCTGAATAGCAGTGAATGCAAGACACACTGGATTAGCTATCATGCAATCCTAATCAGGAAGCCAAAGAAGTCTCATGCTGTGAGGAATGGGTTTCTGTATCAGGAAAGAGAGATCACTTCGGATGCCCAGCACAATCCTGCTGCTCAAAGCGGAAAGAGGACTGTGGACCTAGAATTGAGGCATAGAAAAAGCAGAGGAAAGGGGAAGAAAAGCAACAGCAAGAAGG
This sequence comes from Uromys caudimaculatus, assembly GCA_028551405.1. Lineage (NCBI taxonomy): Eukaryota > Metazoa > Chordata > Mammalia > Rodentia > Muridae > Uromys > Uromys caudimaculatus. Next base: position 99,063,321 of record CM052700.1, read on the forward strand.
GAAGAGAGCATGCATGGAGCAGCGTGAAGCTGTGGCAAAGAATATGTGTGCATCGTCTCAAGCAGAAGAGAAAACTCCTTTCTATTTTGTGCTGAGCTTAACTGTTTAGGTTTTAGACCATTTAAAAGCATGAAGATTTCTTTTGCTTTGGTTTTGTTTCTTTTTTGCTTTTCTTTCTTTTTCTTCTTTCTTTTTTTGTATATGGAACAGATTAATCCAATACTGAATCAATAAGTGTATATATGCTAATAAACAAAATAAGTCCAACACATCATGAACACATTTTTATCTACAATCGGAATGATTTTCAACAAACATAAAAACCTCTTTCCTAGAATTAGAAAGAGTCACTATGAGCAAGAAGGGCCGAGTCCAGGAGCCCTAACACAGCTTTTCCTGGTTTAACATGCTCAAGAATAAGCCTGCCCTGGGAGTAAGGGAACCATCATTTGATAGTTCCTTGATTTTCTTGAAAGGCATCAAGCCACATTTTAAACAAGATAAATGGCAGAGTTATAATTGTGAAAATTAGAGAAGGAAAAATACTGATCCTAATTGGCCAAATACGTTTCAGTGTCTGGCAAGCAGTGCAGCAGTTTGTGGAATTGAGCATGCTGCCATCATAACACAGAGTGGTCACATACAGTCCTGGTCACACTTGGGAGTGGGAGCTTGGGGGTTAGAACTGACAGAAAATGAAACTGTTTCAAATATCGATCCTTGTAAAAGGACTTATGGTGTAACTCATTCCTAAGGGGGTTGCCTCGTGTGTTGCCTCCATGTGTAAAGCTGAGCTTAGCTGTCACCAGTGAAAGGGAGAAGGAGAAAGAAAAAGGAGGGGTGAAGAAGCAAGGGAGGGGAGAGAGAGAGAGAGAGAGAAAGAGAGAGAGAGAGAGAGAGAGAGAGAGAGAGAGAGAGAGAGAGAGAGAGAGAGAGAGAGAGAGAGAGGAGAGAAAAGAGAGAGAGGGAGACAGAGAGACAACGAGAGACATAGAGTTGGATAAAGCACAGTTGGGAATGATAGGCTAAATGAATCAAGGGATTTATTTACTGGGCATGTGGGCTGAAATAATTAAGGTTTCTCAGAAATCAATCTATTGTATCCCTACATTTGTACATACAGTTTTTTCTCCTGTGCTGATCATCTATCATTAGCAACTCGGCCGTTCCTCTGTTCTGTGCCTACGTTGCGTAAGGCCGTGCAGAGCAACGTTATACACAGTTGTGTTCCTTGGGGCAGAGGGATTAGGACATGTGCACAGAGAACGTTGCTGCTATGCCTTAATTCAAAAGGCCTTACGGAATTGTATCCTCAGTCAGGTTCCAATGATAAGAAAAGGATTACATGTCCTCAGAGGAAGCGGTTGGGGAACGGTAGGAATCTACCCCAGAGAGCATGGCTATCTGGCACCCATTCAGGTCTTTGAGATAGTCTACGTACAAATTAATTGTTTTGGAGGGAAGGCAGGCTGAGATCTTCCTTTGGATGGTCTGCTTTGCAGACGTCCTATCTTCTGCAATGGCACTGAGCTGTGTACATCATTCCTCCTAAAAGCTAACACTAGCATACACAGCGCAGTATGAATTGAAAGCACGGGCACAGAAAGGCAACTCCACCACTCACATAGAGAACAAACAGGCAGGTTTTCCAGAAGCAGAACTCTGCATGAACAATTATGGAAATGATTACTGCAAGGAAAACCAATATCGTGAGTAGAAGATTAGGTCCATTGTTCCAGGGCCAAGCTGACTCAGGCCTGGCTGGGAGATCCATTACTACAGGAAAGGATAAGAGCTTCTTTCTTTAAATAAACTGAAGTTTGACCTACAAAGCCATCCACAAGCTCACCAATGGACCCCTTCTATCAACTCGATTATACAGCTCCCAGTACTTGAGAATGGAATTCTAATTTTTCACTTTTCTTTGCCTTCCACATCGCCATGCAACCGAAGCTGAGGTCTCCAGCTGCTCCCGGCTCATGTCGAACTGTCTTATTACATTCCTCGTTCTAAGTTTTTCTCTATTTGCCTTCTCGGTTTATAAATGTGGTAAGTAGTGCTGGGATAATATTGCCCGAATTATATTGAATTATCATTATTGAATTAATTATTAAACATCTGTCACACAATAAGTTCTATTAGCTTTTCACTAATTTCATTAATATTAATAACATTAATATGTTCTCATTCCAATGTAATAATACTGCAATTCCTCCCTCTCTTGAAAACCTGCTAAGGCATTCTCAAATCAGGTTTCTAAACTTCTTCTATCATATGTAGTTTGATGGGCCGCCATTTCTTGACCTTTAATATAACACTCGGCCTAGAGATATCATTAATATAGACCTGCCCACTCACCTCTTTTATCTGAAGATTTCACATATATGTCCCTTTCCACACCTTTTCTAACAAACTAATTTCCCATTAACCTTGAAAGACTCCCTGTGATGTCCCTTCAAGAATGATTATTCTCAGGTTTCTGTAATCATAACCTGTTTTCTGAAGAGACCAGAAGTGGCCATTGTTATATCATAGGCAATCTTTATGTGTGTTCACACAGACACATCCTAACATGTTCTTCTTCAGCTCTGAGCAAGAGCATCATTATCCTTCCCTGTACTGGAATCATCTCGCTCTGCCCACAATATTGTTGGGGAAGGTGATAATTTGTGTTACTCTATTTTCTTGCCTTATTTATGTCCCTTGGTTCTTCTAGTATGAGCACTAATATTGACTTTGCTTCAAACACTAACAAACTTAGAAAAATGAAGCCAATAGGAAGAGAGAAAACAAATGGAGCACTGTAACACTTCTATTAAAATGGCAAAATCTGCCTTTTGATGTTACAGACCTTGTTTGTGGACAGAGGAATGTCACATTTAAGTGTTGTAAAATGAGTACGTAATGATTTTACTGCTTCTATTTTATTTCATTTTTATTATAGATTACTTTTCCAACCTCAAAAATAAAAACTCTCTCTCTGACTTCTGATGTTGTGATACTCAGTACTAACCACTCCTTGTTTTCTTTTCTTTCTTCTTCCTCTGTCCTTCTGTATCAACATCTGTGACAGAAAATTTACAAAATTCTGCAACCACAAATAAAATTTCAGGGGTACAGCACTATGAGCCATGTCTTACCCTCCACTTTTCAAGAGAAAAATGGAAGAAAGGTTAATCCTTGTAAAAGTAAACTGAGTGACCCATTCAACATGCAAGCAGGAGACAAGAAAGTGAATTCTAAGTTGTTCAGGAGACATGTTTTGCTAGAGTGCTGTGAATAGCACTTCTTTGATGGCTTAGCTTGCACACTCACTGTCATCTTCAACTGCTACCTGCTTTTAGGATCTTTAAAACACATCACTTTGAAATCAATGATTGAGCCATCTTGTGTTGCTTGGCCTAATTGTCAGTAACCTGTAGATCATTTAGATAATTCTACATTTAAAATAATGCATCCCCAAAGTCCCCTCTCTTCTCTTCTGCATACTCATCACCATCTTTCCCTGACTACTGCCTTGTTCTAAGTCAGAGCTCGAATCGATTCTCCTCTCAAAGGCCATCCACTTTTAATTTATCCTTTCCCTCAGCTTTTCAGTGATATTTCTAGCAAGTAAGCATGACATCCTGTTGTTAAAACTACTAAAGAACAAATGGAATCTCACAGAGAGCAGCCCTTAAGACCTATCAGGTTATGATCTGTTTAGTGTCAAAGCTTGTTTGAGGTCAGTACTGCACTCTCTTGCGTGACACTCTCTCTCCCTTGAGTTATTCTCTGGAGCAATGCAGTTATTCTCAGGCCAGATGCTTTCTGTGCGGAGCTTCTTCTATTTAGGAATCTTTCTGATGAACTTTTCTCTCCAAGCCTGCTTTGACTTGCTCTACTAAGCTGCTTACTCCTCCTCTTTCCAGCCTGTGCAATGCACACCCATCTGAACAGGCTTCTTTATGTTTGCTGGAGATTGCAACTCCATGGTCTTGATTACAACTTGAGGAAAGCATTGCATCTTCTCTACTTAGAGGAGCGGCATCACTCAGTGAAGGCATGCTATAGCTATTTATAAAATAAATGAATATTTCAAGTTCTGTCCTGATATATACCAACCCGAAGAGAAAAGCCATGCTAATTCTTTCAGTAACAAAAAAAGAAAGAAAAAAAAGCCAGAGTGTTAGGAAACATTAGAAAGCACTTTCTGGTAAATTCACTGACTACTTGGGTGACATAAGCATTTGAGACTATCTGACTCTATATATATATATGATTCTCAAATACAAGAAATTAACCAAGATTTTTAAGACAGTTGTGAAGGCAAGCATTACTGTCATCACAGCACTGATACTATTATCCTTACTGTAATAGATTCTTTCCTTATTGCTGTAAAAAAAAAAAAAATACCCCAACAGAAGCAACCCTAGGGAGCAATGGTTTATTTTGCTCCAAAGTTTGAGATTATAGCTCTTCATAATAGAGGGGGTGAGTCATGACTACAGGAGCTTGAGAAGATCCCATGACATGAAAAGTCAAGATGCAAGGAGCTACGAATGACTGTGTTCACCTTGCTGTCTCCTTTTTATTTAGTCTAGAACTTCAGCTTAGAAATGGTGCTGCCCACATTTAGGGTGGGTCTTCCCACTTCATCTAACCCAATCTGGAGAGTCCCGCAAAAGTATACCCAATAGATAACTAGTCTAGATATTACTCACAAGGTTGCTGGGAATCTTGTCTACTAGGTGATTCTAAATCTATCCATTTGACAGCTAGTCGTAACCATCCACTCAGCACTGACACTGTCACTATCATGATCAATGCCGTCATTTTCATCACCTATCCAGAGCTTGAGCATCTTGAACATTTTCTAATGTTCAGCCAAATTAGTTGAAAACTGAGTTACCATTTGACAGAACAATCAACCACATTCTTTTCTATTTCACAAGAAATTAAAGCTGAGCAAACGCTGCAGGGAATGGAGTCACTGGCTTGGAAAAGCAGAGTTCTTGGCAAGCAGTAGACTATTGTGTCACTGACAGAAGGAGGAAGAATAAATAATGGAAGCGCTACGAGCTAGTGTTTCTGGAAACAAGCTAGATAAATTAATAGGTGCTGTTATCTTCTAGTTTGGACAAAACAAGGCAGAGATTCAAAGAAAAAGAGGAGATGTAAGACAGCCTTAAAATGAAAACAGATGCCAGCAACTTTCCTCAAGGTGGACATAGAAGAGACTTTTAAGGAAACAAAGATCTCTCTTACATAAAGAAAATGAATTCTTTGGCTGGCTTTTTATCTGTAAATAGAATTATGTGCTTCTAAAAGATGGCCTTTATTGAACTTCAGCAGAAAGGCCAGGGTGAAGACAGCCAGGCTGTTACCCCCCAAATGCCTGCTTTGGCCATTCCTCCAAGAATCAGCATACATATGGTCCAAATATCAGATCAGTGGGTAACAAGTCTGTCAAAGCAGTCTGCCCTTTCTGCAACCATGTAAACAAAGCTGCAGTTTTCAGAGAGTTATTTTGGTTCAGCCTCTGTCAGAGAGTTCAGAGATTTTTACCCCGACTGACTCCCTGTGGCCCTTCCAAGATTGACAACAAGAATACAGATGCAGGAGTGGATTCGGGGAGAAAAACAGAAAAAAGAAACAAATCCTGCAGCCTGTCAGGGATATAAGGTTTTCCTGGTGTGCCTTTTATTTGAATGCAGATCTTTATTAAAAGAACACAAGAAGGCTAGGAATTACTGTCTTCCTCCCTTTCTCCCTTCCCTCCTTCCCTTCCTTCCTTCCTTCTTCCTTTCTTTTTTCCTTTCTGTGTCATCCTTATTCCTTACCCCTTCTCCTTTTAAAGTAAATTGTCCTTGTGAGTATATTTTTATTCTAAGGTCTTGCTATGGCTATTATACTATATTATATTTTCACCAAAACCATTCCACATGCCATTAAGTTATTCACTTCAACTCCCTGAAACAGTGGATCTAATTACAAGCTGTAGATAGAGGATTTAGAATGTATGGGCTGGGGTTGCTCTCAGCTCTAGTCTGGGTTAGCCACTCTGTTATTAAAGGGTGAGCCTGTCAGTATCCATGGGTTTCCATTTCATCCTCTAGAAACAAAAGATTTGATGAAGATAGTTAGTGTTCTTCCTATATTGACTCTAGTACCTATGCTGACAGGTTTCAGTACTTGGCTTGAAAATTAGTCCATTCTTCCTTCAGTCCAAGTATTCAGTGCTTGCTATTGACTGTCAGACAGCAGTCTAAGATGATGATGAGGAGAAGTAATTAATTGTCTAATCTTCCTTAAAAAGGTAAAGGGGAACAGGAAAACATTTTCTACAGCTCTTATGATGGACAGGTGCTAGGGAGAATAGGGCTTTAAAATTTTACTTAAGCTTTAAGTAAATTCAAGATTGATGTGGTTAGTAAGTAAGAAAAGGAGCAGCAGAAGAAAGTGGGGACACAAGGATTTATTGACAAGAAGGGCATTTGTAAGGGAACACAAAGAATTGGGCAAAAACAAAGTTTGAAACTTCGTTAAAGACTGACGTTTTGTGCCTCCCCCAAACTTATGTGCTGAAACCACAAGCCTTGGAGATGGTATTTGACATGGTAGTTTTACAAGGTAATTAGTCTTGGATGAACTCATGATGAGAGAGGTGGGCTACTTTCTGTGCGAGTTAGAGCCTGTCTACAGAAAGAAAGTAAAGGGTTACTCTGACTCTCTCTTGCACATGAAGACTTTGTAAGGACTCAGCCTCCAGCAAACCAGGATAAAACCCTCACTGGCAACCATACTTGCTAGAATCTCAGAGTTCCTGACCTCTAGAACCATGAAAGAAATCCCCTTTTGGTTTCTTTTTAAACTGTCTAATTTTTTGTTTTGAATACTAACCCACAGCTACAGGGAACTGGTGTTGAAAGAGTGAATTGGTGTAGATAGGGTGTGTGCAGTCCTGTTGCAACAGGTCAATGTGCTTGGAGAACACAGGAGTGTAGCAAAGTCCCCCACCCCCAGAGAAGGGCTTAGGGTCAAATGATAATAATGGCACACTTATCAGACTCGAGAGGTAAAAGAAAGCATCCAGAAGAGCAAGAGCAGGGGCAAGACATGAAGAGAGCAGGGCCCCAACCTAGTGGTAAAATTGACGATGAGGTTTTGGGATCTTGTAGATAATTCAAGATGGGATGCTTTGTGAACTAGGGACCAGGAAGTCTGAAGGCTGTAACTGGATGAGTCATTCCTGGACACCACAAGGAGAAAGAAGTGCAAGAGGCAGTGTAGTGGGGTCAGACCACACTGTAGCAAGGATCTGAATAACTCCAAACAGGAAACAGCAAACTATAATGTCAAAGAGAGAATGTAGGTCCTGAAGAAATGGGACATTTTAAAATTTTAGGCCAGTGAGAGATACTGTCATACTGTCTCAAAACAAAGCAAAGCAAAGCAAAACAAAACAAAATAGATAATGGTGGACAAAAGATAATGGTAGACAAAGCCTGAAGACAAACTCTTGACTTTGGCCTTTGGCCTCCACATCACATGCATGCTAATACACGCACCGAACATGAAATTGCACATACACACAGATTAAGTTAAAATAAAGATCATTAATGATAAGACAATAAACATAATGACCAGGTCTCTTATTTGTCAAATTTCTTTGGGGTATGAGTAAGAAATGAAGAACAGAAGTAGAACTATGCAGAAATTCTGTATCTGTTATGTGTGAGAGTGTGTAAGTTTGAATGTGTGTGTGCATTCAAAGTCAAACCTGGGTCCTCTGGAAGAGCAGTGCTACTCTAACTGCTCAGCCATCTCTAGCTCACATTCCTCCATTGGTGGATGTGTATGAGATGATGCTGGGAAAGAGGGAGCACTGCAGGAAATCCTCAGCCAACATAATCACGGTCTCCAGGAAGAGCAGTGCTCAGTGGGAGTCAGAGATAAGAGGCAAAGAAACAAATAAACTGTGAATTCAAAGTCCAGCACACAGGACAGACCAAAGACCCACCAATGGAAGAAAGCTTAACAGAAAACATGGATCGCCTCCACAGGTAAACCAAGCCCCAGTCTTCAGGTTGGAAGGCCTCATGCATGTCCTGAAGGCCAGTGTCTTTATAAATAACTAACTTTTCTCTATGTGACTAGTTAAGCCAGGTTCATTTTTATTTACCTGGAAATCAACATTTTTCATTGTTTTGAAATTTAACTTTGTTTGTTGCTTCTTCATATTAAGGATTTTTTGTTTGCTTTTTAATTTGACTCTACTAGGATCTCGATCATGTTTCTGACTCTGTTGACCCAGTTTTCAAATTCTAAAGTTCCATACTGTTATCAGATAAGGCCTTGCACCTGTGTGAAGAATCTCCAAAGGTCATTAATTTATGTCCTGTGGGTCAGCTTGTTGGCTCAGGACTGAGCCTCTCTTGAACCTTTTCTTGAACCTCCATAGTCTGCTAAGGCAGACGTTCCCGAACACAAATCCAGGCTCACTAGGTTCAGCAGTACACACACACACACACACACACACACACACACACACACACACACACACACATGCTCTTTCACTATGCCAGTGCAGAGAGTGGGATGGGGTTTTAAATGATTTATTCTTGGGAATTCTACACTATTCCAAGTCATTGTACATTAAATCCTCAGCATGTTGCAAACCACAGCCAACAGCTAAACAAGGACTTTGACCCTGCAGTCCAGATCACCAGCATGCAAGTTCAAAACAATTTTTTTCATCTTATAAAATATTGAAGCAACATTTTTCTTTTACAAAATTTCTTACTAAAAAAAAAACTTCTCAAGAAAATTTCCCACTGCTGCTGTAGGCACATCAATAAATCATTGTGGTATCTAGAGTTAAGTTCAACTTAAAATATAGTTAAGTATTTTCTCCCAGCTGAATATAATGCCAAGTATCTGTAATTTCAGCACTGGGGATGGTGAGGCAAAGGAATGGCCATGGGTTTGAGATTAGCATGGGCTAGATAGTGAGTTCATGTTCAGCCTGGGCTAAACAGTGAAATCCTGAAAAATAAACAAGCAGATAAAATAAACAAAATAATCTTTCTGGAAAGGAAAGATAATTTTTTTCATATTCTGGTAGGTAAACACACACACACACATACACATCTTGCTATGTGGGAAAAATAATTATAAATTAATTATATATGCTACTCTTCATAGAGTTTTTCATGCTACTTTTAAGAGGCTGAAAGACTTGGAGAGATGAAAGACTGTGCAACTTTATTCTCATTTTTATTTTATATAGTGTTTATCTTACTCAAAATAATTTAAAAAATGGAGAAAGAAAATTTTAATAACTTAAGTTGTAGGAACACTATAAAGCAATAAAGTTAAACTTGGTAGGCAGTATGGCTCTGCACCCTTTCATTTCATTAGACACAAGCGTGGCTGCTAACCGAAGTCCATCATCACAGTGATTTAACTGAAAGCAAAGTGTGACTAGGAACATATAAAATCTGCAACACTAACAAAGTCAATGCCAAATAGAGTCTACTTTCTGAAATTAGATCAGTTTTAATAAAATAAGCTCACTCTTTTGCCTTCCTATTTTGTCAAAGACAAACATTTCAGAGTTAATGACTTGAATCAATAAGGCTCTTCTGTGCTAATGTCTCCTTTTTGGGGACAGCACATATTATTCTGCCCTTTCTAGTTGATGGTATACTTGCCATAATGAAAAAAATTCATGAAGGCGACCACTATCATTCAAGTTCCACTTCCCTTCACAGCAGAAGCTGAAGGGCGGCTTCACACTTTTCCTTGTCTTTTCAACAAAAAGGATGAAAGTTGTTTCTTTTTGACACTTTGTTTCTCTTCTTATTCTTTTAAACTACCAGGCATTAATTGAACACGATGGTGGATCCACTGTGACATTTCCGTACTGTTTGTCATACACAGTGACTGTATTTACTCTTCTCATTTATCCACTTCCTCCATCCCTTTGCCTTTCCATAATCTTACAAGTTTCCAACTCTAGCGTCATTTCCACAGTCTGCTCCCAAAATTCTATCTTTGAGGCAAGTCATGCAACAAGTTTCTAAGCAGAGCATTTCACCACACATGGAGACTTTTTCCCTTCCTACATAAAGACTTTGTCTGTGGTAGCCCAGTCATTATATTAAAGGTTTATGCTAATATCAGTAACATTATTGGAAAATTGATTCTTTGGTATTTTCATACATTTATATGAGGAATTTTGTCCTTCAAATCCCTTGTTACCCTAGCTTATCCTCTATCTTCTTTTTGAGAGAAAGAGATGTGGGGAGCATTTCATTATGTAGCCCTGACTGTCCTGAAACTCCCTATATGGACCAGGTTGGCCTGAAACTGATATCCACCTGCTGCTGGCTTCTGAGTGTGGAATAAAGGCTTGCACCACCAAATCTTCTCTCCCAACTTCTTCCTTTAGAGCACACTTTAGTTCACAAATGTATACTTCCTTCCAAATATTCTTGGCATCATAGTATTTCACTTATACATCTTCAGTTATTTGTCATTTGTATCTTTCTTTGACCATGTAATTTAACACCACAATGTAAAATTGTATTTCATGCATATAGGAGGGAGGGATATATATATATTTAGTCCATGATGCTTCATTTTATGGTGTCTGTCACTGATCCTGAAGCTGACTGTGGTGCTGATTTGGATGAAGTCTCCTTTTACAGTGATGTTTCTGCCACTGAGACTTGTCTTTCTCCTTCACCAGGACTGTTTGGACTTACGCTGTCCTCATTTTACTTTTAGATTGTTGCATTTTCTAAATGGCTTCTTTATAAACCAGAAATCGCCATGTACCACTTTCGTTTTATGAACAATGAAATAAGCTCTCCAATTTCTGAAAATTTCCCTTTGCTTTAATTTATCAATTTCCTTTCATCAAGGAGATATAAATCTACAGTAGAAAGCCCATTCACTATCTTCTCAACTTTAGAATGTCAGAGACTAGAAAATGCAGATCATCTCAGACTTTACATAATCTGTATTTTCCAAACATTTTTACCTGAAGGCGTCTGACTACCATGTAGTTGTCTTAATTCTATCATCATTACTGTATATTGTTTTGTCATCACCTTGGATAGGTGACTAAAAATCTTTTGATTAGGTAGTTTATATATATCACATTAAATACCAAATACTTCTCACCACATTATCTTGTTATAATGATTCATCATGACTTTCTGCACTAATCCATGTGTTTGTATAGTTAATAGAACTCTGGCCTTAGATTTTGCATCATGAATATCACATTGTTTTTACCTAAACTAAGAATAACTTTTCTAGTATTAAGTCGATCACAAGCCCTTCTCAAATTTCTCAGTTCCCATAAGGCTCTATTCTACCTAGAAAGCTAAGATTTATGTTGAGATGATTCCGGAGATTAAAAAAGCTAAGTGACCAAGTCGGCAGTTTTAGTTACTTGAACACACTATTATCTAATATTTTATGCAATGTTAGTTGTTCCACTGGTCAGAAAGGAGAGGCGAGGAAATCCAGAGACCATGGGAAGCACAGAAATAGGCCCATCTCTGCCTATGACACAGGCTTGGATGGAAAGATATCTCAGCAGCAGCCTAGAAGCGAGGGCTGGTTCTCCAAGGGACTTTGGAGCTTCTCCTTTCCTGTCTGAAATGGAAGCAGGACTCTGCTTTATCCTTTAGAAGACTGGACACAGTATGAGGAAATATTTTAACACTGTGACTGGTCTCCTGTTTTCTGGTATCTTGTAGGCAGGAAGTTAAAGAATGTTTATTCTGGGCCCTTAAACTTCCCTGGCTGAAAAAGGACCCTAATGCAAAGGTTCCAGAGTGAGGCATCCCATGGTCACAGAATGTTAGGGTTGGAGTCGTTCCTCGTTGTCTACCTCGCAGGCATAAGAACAGGCCAAAGGAAATGAGCTCTGCCAAATGACCACAATATGTAAATACACTTTGTATGGAAGTTAGTTTTGAGTTTTCTTTTAAAAATTCATCAGTATGAACACATATGCTCATTTTCTTAGGAAATGCAATGAACTAATAATAAGATCTTTGTGAATTATATTCTAACAAAAGCATCATACTTTTAGAATTCACTTTTCCTCTGCTGGTGCACCTGGGGGAAAATTCCCCTTATGAATATATATGTATATGTATATGTGTATGTGTATGTATATGTATATCCTAGCAGGAAATGGGCAAATTTTCAAAACAAGATTATTCTGCAAATAAAACCTAATTCATCAGTGATTGAACATCACGTAGATCCACCCAGATAGTTCAGTGAGAAGGTAAATTTTGGGGCATGAATGCCTCCAAAAAGCTTGATTCTGGCACAACATTTAGAGGATCTGGGTACTTAGGCATTAGTAGCAGCCAGTGCAAGCCTATGTATGTACCCTGATGCAGCTCATCTCTGGGAAGACATCTGCATCTATTGGGGAGCTTTATAGCTACGTCTTTGGGAGGTACTACCCTAACACTGCTCTTGACTATGCCTGAGTTTCCCAACACTTTATCATTTTAAATGATAAAATGGGGCTAAGGTCTCTGCTTAATGAAAACACACATCTACGAAGCAACAGAGGAGCTGTATCTGATCAGAACAACTCTGTACTCTTGGCCATGAGTGTTCCCCACTGCTTTCAGCGGGTTCCTTCTTGGTCCATCAGCCTTAAAAACAAAATAGCCGAAACCCTGTAACCTCAGCTTTCCTAAGTAAAATATCTTCTCCTTTCCTGAGCCCCTCCACCAACTCAGACTGAGCTTTTGGCTCCCGTGAGTCTTGTACATGCTTTCTGAAGAGCTATCGCCAGTTTGCTTCAGGGCTGTGGCATCTAGTATGTGCCAGTGATGGTCCTATGCACAGGCTGACAACTTTGAGTGGACTTAGGTAGTTTAATAAAGACACATGCTCCACTATGTTCATAGCAGCCATATTTATAATAGCCAGAAGCTGGAAACAACCCAGATGTCCCTCATCAGAGGAATGGATACAGAAAATGTGGTACACCTACACAATGGAGTACTACTCAGCTATT
>CM052700.1:99076465-99111061 GCA_028551405.1 Uromys caudimaculatus
GTATCCAAAGAGGAGACTCAGAAAAGGGGAAACATTGGAAATGTATATAAAGTATCAAAAATAAAAAAGGAGAAAAAAAAAAAAACCAAACAAACAAAAAAAAAAAAAAAAAAAGAAGGAACATAAAGTCACTCAGTTGTTTTAACAAGGAACTTGAAGTTGGGAAGGAAAAGTGGTGGGGGTGTGGCAGGAAAGAGAAGAAAAGGAGTAGGGCTGGATTGGATCAAAACATATTACAAACACATATGAAATCATCAAACATGAAAAATTAAACACTTGTCCCCTGACCTTTAGAAACACTGACCTTGCTCTGTCTGTGCATCCACCATGAGATACTTTTACCTCAGGGACAGTGTTTTTTAACACCTGTATCTTCACTGCTCAGCACCATGCTTTGTATTGATGAGATAAAACAAATGTAATAATCAATGGAATCTTTCCATACCACAGATTTCAGAAAGAACAAGGAGACAGGTAAACACAGCAACCCCACAGTCTCTAGTTCTTCCTTATTAACTTCTATGCTAGGCTTCATCGCCTCTTAGCACCCGTTGCTGTTGTTTGTTTGTCCGTTTCCTCTTAAAATATAAGACAACATTTTAGTACAAAGGAGATCCTTCTCCGACCCTGCTCTCAGTTCTGCCCCTTCTCATTCTCCCATGCTGCTTCTCCAACCCAGGTCTACCAAACTTAATGAAAACCACAGTAGAGACACTTAATCACAACTGCATCGAACCCTTACCACAGCTTCTGTCTCCAATTTATCTCTCAGTGCTTGCCTTCTATAAAAGAGAATAGTGCTATTTTAAGTCCTTAAAATATTTGTTGACTTTCAAGAGCTTAGTCCTTTCTCGGGGTAAACTGAGACACTGAGTCCTTTGGGTAGCATAGGGAGCACTTTGCATGAGTGTGTTTATTAGACCTTTCTCGAGCTTTTACACCAGACAGGCTGCCATTTAGTCCCAAGGTCACATGACTCTGTTGCAGCTGAAGCACATCTTTGGAATTGATAGTTCTCTTTTCTCCCCACACCACTCTGAATCAAAGCCAGTGAAATTCTTACTCTTTCAGAAGCAAATCACATACCTTTATTCAGTTTTCTCCACCATTAAACTACAGGTTCAGTTTAACATTTGAATATGAAAAAAATAGTAAGCACACTTAATAGAACTGGGTATGAAATGAAAGAGCAGGATGCGTCCTCCTCTGTCCTCCTTTATCCTGCATCCTGATCTGTTCTCTCTCAGGGACTGCATCACAAGTGACATAGGTAATGTCTCTACCATGTACAGATGCTAGCAACTGGCCCCTATCTTGACTTTCTCAGGTACACCTCTTTGCTTTATTCTCCTCTTCTGAGCTCTGTAGATTGAAAGATGTGGACATTGGAATCTGTCATCAAACATAAGTACAGTTTTTACACATATTCTGAGATGCTTTCTTGATACCTTTCTCACCAGCCTATCTGTTTCCAACTCTTTGATGAATGGCATGGACCTGCTGACTTGACCATTCTGGGATCAGTTGCTTGTAAGTGAAGAACTCCATTCTCAATAATACAATTCTTGCTATTCTTCCATATGAATTGCTCTGCTTGTCCTGGGCAGAGGAGCACAGCCCCTTTAAAAGGTATGCATTGAGACTTATTTTATGCTGAAATCAATACAGCAGCAGGATATACTATACAAACAGCACAAGTCTATAACTTGTATTACATTTTTGTGAGGTGATTGTCAAAGTCTTTCTTTGTTTTTGACAGAGGAAAGCAAGGAATTCCTTTGTTTGTTTGTTTGTTTGTTTGTTTGTTTGTTTGTTTGTTTTTTCGAGATAGGGTTTCTCTGTGTAGCCCTGGCTGTCCTGGAACTCACTCTGTAGACCAGGCTGGCCTCGAACTCAGAAATCCGTCTGCCTCTGCCTCCCGGGCGCTGGAATTAAAGGCGTGCGCCACCACCCGTGAAAAAAAAGTGAGCAAAAGAGGTCGGGGAAGAAAAAGGGAACAAAGTGGAAGGGGATAGATATCAAGAAGAAACTTTGGAGGGAGTTCCTGATATGTGGCCGAGCAGACAGCCGGGTGGTAAGAGCAGAGAGGTGAAAGGAAGACAAGCACAGACACTCGGGCTATCAGTATTCACAGACCAAAGTCTGTCCAATAACACGTTCAAGGTCTCCAGGGCACAGTGCAAAGTTCACCTCTCAGACGCCTTCCAGTTGTTTATGACAGGCAAAAGATCTACTGACCTGTCTCTCCGAGAGACTGTGCTTAGGAGCACACAGCTAAAACTCGAGCTCTGGAATAACACCTCCAGTGCCCACTGAAGAGGTTGCTGTGTGATGAGGGCTATGGGCTGATTACTTCCGGTCTGCCCACAGGAGCATTGGGCGCTGTGAGGAGTTTCTTCCTAACCCCACAACTTCCTTATCATTCCTCATCCTCAATAGATTTTGATTCTTCTTCCAGGGATAAAATGGAAATGAAGGAAAGAACAGCGCTCATTCCTCCCACCCCGGATCTGTGCATTTACAGACCCACGAGGACAAGAACACAAGGACTCCTGCCTCCCTGCTGCTGAGGGAGATGGAGTGTTATGGTGGACCCAATGCTACCCGATCACCGAATCTCTTCTCTATCTGTTCCAAGATGGGATCCTCTTAATTTACCCTCCAGCTGGCTCATTCCTTGCAGCACATTTATGTGGTAATTTGTAATATCCTTCCTCAAAAATTAAAAAAAAAAAAGTAAATGGCACTAGTGTGAGCTGTTTCAAAACGTGTTTCTCAATCAAAACAGCCACACTGAGCAATTGTTATTCATCCAAATTAGATGACTAATTGGTGAAATTCACATATTGTGTTAAATAGGTTTAGAGCATGTCAGATATCAGATTTATTTGCTTAGTAAGTTGAATAGAAAACTTTTGAATTGATAATCTGTTAAACAAATTAGTGTATAGGTTCAATGTGATGCGGTTCCCAGCAGGAAAATACGCTACTCATTAAATAACGATACTGAAATGTTATAACTTTTTATTATTTTGCTGAGTTATTTAGAATATCTATTATGTTCAATAAGAGAAAGCAAAAATGAATAAAGCTGATAAGTGACTGAGAGATGAACAGACTTTTTATGTCTTACTGCTATGCAAAAATTATGTGGTCTTGGCATTTCTCTTGTGACTTCGTCACATACCTATGTCTCCCCTGGTCTTTCCTCATTATTTTTCAGATGTATCTGAAGAATAGTCAACAATAAAAAGATAATCCAATCTTTTTTAAGTTCTGAAGATGCCATTGCCCAAAAGCACATGTACCTATCTTATTTCTTTGGCTTACTTACTTATCGGTTTGATCAATGCTGTCAGTTCATTTGCTGGGGCATTGAATCATTAAGTCAACAATCTGCTCAATACTGCCTACTGAACCTTTCTCTAGTAGTGGACGACTGGATCCCCTAGTTACTAGAGCGAATTTTTGGAAAAAGCACAACAGTAACAAAATACTACAATTGTTTTTTTTGTAGTGTGTGTATTAACAGATATGCACTGGGTCTAAAGACATGCTGGCAGGGCATAGACATGCTATTGTCATCTGCATTCTCCTTTCTTGGGTGAGTCCCTGTCTATTGTACTGCCTACCGGAAGCAAAGGGACATGGATTACTCATTATCTGTCTAGAGGAGCAGGCAGAATTGTTGTCTACAGAGACCAAAGTGTCCTCCTCCTCCTTGGGTGCTGCAAAGACTTGGAAGAAGGAAAGTCTCCCAGATTTCTCCCAGATTTTTCTTGAACAGTGGGCACCAGAGCCATCCCCATATTTCTTCGATGCAGCTTCCAAGTGGTGTTGCTTCTCAAGAAACTGTTGAGGAGTCAGTGAGAAAGGAGATCAGCATTAACCTGCTCATCTACAACTTCTGGCAAATTTGAGTATGGTGATAACAATAAAAAGAAAATAACCTTCATGGGGCTCCATTTTCTGTCTTCTGGTTATATTGATCTCTAACTTCAGCTCACATTTTAAAGAATCCTCTTAGGAAATAACAATGGAGCTATAGGCTAAGGGATTTGAGTTGGGCTGAGTGCGTTTACAGCTCCCACTTCTTTAACAATAAAAGAAAATATTAGGATGCCTGATACTAGAAAAATGAGGACACTGGTAGTCTTCAAACCCTCTGGGAAGAGGGGGAGTAGGAAAGTGAACAATGTGGGGGAGACTTCTCATCTCTTTTTGCTCCCAATAAGCCCAGGGACATCTATTTTATCTATTGGTGATGGAGGATTCAGAAACCAGATCTATTTCCAATCTGGGCTTCCTGTTGCTATCTATGTGTTTTAATCTTAGGTCAGAGTGAAGTATTTTTTTCTAGATGACTAAGAGTTGGCATTTCCCCTTATACGGTACATTTATATTAAAGTTCATTTTGAAAACAGCTCAGAGAGGAGAGAAAGAGTATATAAAACAGAAGGCAAAGAAAACCAAAGAATTAAAATCAGAAAGATACAGATTCTTTCTCTTTCTTCTCACATAAAAAACATAGTATGTTCTCTACCATTCCACAGACTTAGAATGCATTCTACCCTTGCATGCTCCAGCCGGCATACCTAGTCAACAGTATTTGGAGATTCTTCCCTTGGTGTTGCCATAGTAAGATAAAGTGAACTCTCCTTCCCCCATCCACCTTCCACTAGGTGATGATAAAATAAGAAAGCCAATATCAAACAACAGCATCTTGATGGTACACTTCCCAGACTCCAAACTATTGGAAGTTTATGTCTACTGATTACAAATGTTGCATGCAGTGGTATTCTAACAGCACAAATTGGATTAGGATCTGTGTTCTACTGCATCTGTGGATTGTGTCACACCCAATTCGTGGGCAAGTTTTGGATGAGTAAGATTCAGATGAGACATACAATAAGGCTTCCTCTAGCTTATTCATTTATTGGGGTTTTATCCCTCACTAGGGGAATCATAAATAGCCAGGTCAAGAGTAGGAGGCTAAGGCTAAGAATGTCCCAAAGCAGCAGAGAAATATCAAGTGAAAATACTGTTTTCATCACATTATTTTCACTTACATCAGCATATTTTATCAAGCCTGAATATATCAATGTATGGAAGTGACAGAAGCACAAAGTACTGTGGCTCATGAAGGAAGCTATCAGGACACCGTTTTAGAACCCCATTATAAGAAATTAACAGGAAAGCTCAGTGTTTTTTTTCTCAGAAGTAGTTGTTGGATGTTAAAGAAAAACATGGATGTTTAATAATAGTCTTTCATAGCCAGATGGAAGTGGAGACCAGCAGAGCGAGAAGAGAAACTGTGAAAATTGCTTATCCTGGGGTCTCTCTACCTGTGAAAATAATTAACATCCAACTAAATGAAAATTATCCCCGAGATCAAGACCTGCTCTATTTAAGTTAATGTGCCAGAAAAGAGGAAGAAAACAATTGAAGCAGCCAGTGAGAAAGCTATTAGTGAAATGAGAGTCTAGCTGAAGTCTGTTTCTATAGAATAAATACATAGTACATTTACAGAATTTATAAAACTTGGCAGTATAAATATTCAAATGTACCATCAATTATTGTTACATACCAGAATGTTACAAAGTATAGTTTTATCCAATACAAATTGTCTCTTCTTCCAAGGCTATCAATTAACTATTGTATATTTTTGAATGAAGGAAATACATATGGGTAAAGAAAGAGTGTAAAGTGCTAAGTAAGAACAGCAGGAACTAAAACCCTGATGGCTTCCTTTCAGCACTTCCCAGGCATCTCAGTCCTCCTCTACTCCGCCTTCTGCATATTCAGATTCTAAATTTTATTTTCATCCTAGAACTTCATTCTTTGTGCTGAACTAATTTGTCATACTATCTACCACAAAGCTCTCTAAGAATACCATGTGATAACCCAGAAAGGAAGCAGCAGTGCTCAGGGCACTGATCAGCATGGCATTATTACCTTTGACCAAAGAGAAAAGGGATAGAAGTGCTCCTAGAAGCAGGTGCTTAGCTCTCTGAAGGTGTTGGATGGTGAACCTGTAGCCCTCCACATCTCAATATAGCAATTTGTTTTGATATAACTGAAGGCACAGTGAGTGCTCCCCACCTAAGTATGCTCTTTTCCTTTGGCCATCATGTGGTGCTTCTTCTGGGTTGATTCCAACTGACCTGCTACAAGGAAGGGATACTCAGAGTATAGTTTACCCTGTCTAGACACAAGGATACCAGGCAGAGCAGAAGAATGAAAGTGAAGTAGACCCAAAGGAGCTTTCTTTTCTAGTGATGTTTGCCTTTCCTGTGTGGCTTGATCTTATATTGTTTGTAATTCTATGAATTCACTGTTCATGGAAAAAAACACATGGAAATTTGTATAAGAAAACTAACAAATATGAGGAGGAAAAACATGCAAAGGTCAAAACAAGAAACTGAACTAGTAGATTCAGAACAATGTAAACTCAATGGAACCATGTACAAAGATGGGTAACACGGAAGAGGAAAGTGATGTAATTATGGAATGAATTACATCATTTGTCCATAAGCATGGCATGTGCAAATAGACAGTTATGAAAGGGACTTCACATAATGCTAAACATATGTGCCTGTTTTATATGCTCAGATAATAATAGGTCACCAAGGTTTTAATAATGACATCTCTCTTCATCTAATAATGAAAAGAGACAAATCTGCTGCCCTTGAATCATTTCTCTCTGGTAGCTTATTAAAGTGCCAGCTCATGCTCTGTACTGCCTCAAAGAGAGGATGTTAGTCTGACTGACAAAAGCAACTGAACTCTGGAAGCTCTATTTAAGGAAAAAGGTCATTTATTTCTCCACTAACATTCAGTGTTTGTTATACAGTTAACTAGCTCAGTTCTGATACAAGCTCTCCTCTCACCATCAGAGTGGGAAAGCCAAAGAATCATTGAATAAGAAAAAGGCATATACTGCTTTGAGCTATCCTTCACTGTAATTTCTAGCCTCTACTAGAGTCTGACTCTTTGACTAGAGTCTGCACCTACCCCAAGAAGAAATACCTGAAAAAACGTGAGCCAGCATTCACTACAGCATGTCCCACACTACCACGTTTTCTCTGAGTTGGCTTTGTTTGTTGTAAATGGCTTGATTCATTCTTGAAATTAAGGTACGAGGCACATGTTCCAGTACAGGGTTTAAACTTTTGGTTGGGATGCCTGTTCTGGTTACTACCTATGATTGTGTGTACAACATAATTAAATGATGAAATATTTTACTAAAGATTGGTCCCAGTGACAGGAAAAACAAGGGGAACTTCCTGTACAACTAAGATATTCATGACCTTAGGAAGAAATCACAGGAAAAAGTTTTCCAGAAAAGTTATCTATACACTTTTGAGTACATTTTTGTAGGTTGTTGTAAAGAATAACTGGTCAACTCTACTGAGGCAGCCTCTAGGAGGTCCATCTGATGATACCACAGGAGTATTGAACACAGAAATGCTCAGTATCAGGTAGTCACTGAAATGAAACAAACAAAGAAACAAAAGTGACTGCTCTGAAGTTTCTTAAACAATTTCTGAGAGACAGTACTCTGCAACTGAACTCTGGCCATAATGGATGGAGACCAGCAAACTGGGTATCAGAGGACCAGAGCTTAACAACTTAAGAAGAAAGCAAACTGAACAGTGCCCCAGGTCCCCCCAGTCCTACTATAAAGTAAAGAGCTGGCTAAGGAGATTCTCACTTAAATCTGTCAGTCATCAGGGTAAAATATACAAATAACAGCAGAATAAGGAATGAGAAAACACAAAGAAGGTAGAAGAGAAATTAAACTATTGTCTTTAGCACAAGATGTTGCATCGTAGTTACAAGTTTTTTTTATACTGTCATATTAGAAACAAAAAACCCTTTTGTCCTGTGTCAAATACTGTGGAGACATGATGGGATGTGTTCTGGATGCCTTTGCACTCATCTCATTTCAAATCCCCATGAGACACTAATCTATCTCTGCTTATTTCTTGCAGTCAGCCCCCCGCTCCAGGGTTTTCCTCACAGAACACATTTTGCACTCTGTCCCAGCAGCCTTCAACACCCATGACTTTAGTTGGTGCCCCTTTAATACAAGGGACACTGCAAAGGACAAAAACCAAAGAAGAAGGAAGAATATGTGGCAGAACCACAGATGCTGAGTGAACCAAGAAAGGAAGAGCATGCCTACAGATCCCAGGAGGACATCTGGAGACTTAAAATAAAAATCTCCATACCTTGCTCAAGGGTTCATCAGCTTAGGCTGATGAGTGACGGGTACAGGAGGAGAAGGAATGAGCGAGGATGCACAAGTTCACTAGGTAATGGCAGATCACCTACTCCTGTCCCATCACCCTCATCTCCCACTGCCTCTTTCCCTGCAATTAGAGGAGGAACACCAAACCTGAGTGTTATAAATACCGTACAAACCAAAGCAGAGTGCTTTTCAATAATAAACCTCTCACAGTTGAATAGGCTGCCAGCCACTCCAGCAGGTCACATTTTATTTTCCTTCCCTCCAAGTGTCATTCTCCTACTGTGTATCATGTATCTTGCGCAGGGCTTCAAATCAAATCTGCATCCGCCATCCCCCCCCTCGCCCTGTATCCTCTGTGCTGTTTCTTACTTTACAAATATTTCCATTCCCTGTCTCATCACAATGAACAGGATTCTCTTGCAACTAGAACACCCAACTCACTGTGCTTCAGTTCTTTTAGAAAAACGAGACTGAACTAATGAGATTCATTTGGTCTGCAAGCTTGAAAGTGGCCCTGTGCAAATGGCTTCCCCCATCTCTGTTTGAGGATGAGGGACTGTGGGAGAAAGGCTGCCACAGCACCCTATATACCTGCCAGATGCATGCATGCCTAGTTTGGTTTTTTGTTTGTTTGTTTTTTGTATTGCTTATTTTATTTTACCTAGGTCTACATTTATAAAATGAGGTGGTCCTGGTGGAGAAGAACACCCCATCACCCTGTGTGCAAATGCAAGAAAAGCATAAACAAATACTTCACAAGACAGGAAACACTTATGATCAGAAGAGAAGAGCTCAGCCTCATTAGTAATCAGACAAATGCGCAAGAAGGTCAGAGGTCCCATAGACTCCAGCAAAGGAATATCACAATGGGAAGGGGGGGGGGGCACAAGAATAATCCCTCGACCATACACATAACCACAAAAGTTTCCCCTTGTGCAAAATGGTTTGTCTTAAAAAGGTGAATGCTTCTTTCTAGATTTGATGGCTTATAAAGAGAGGCTTGTAAATAACAGAAAGCCTTTACATTTAAAGTTAGTGGAGAAATGAGTCTATGTATTTTCCCATATTGATAGAGATTTAAGGGCATAACAATAAGCACTAACAGAGGAGGTATAGATGCTCTGTAGTTTTAAATGGTGATGTCAATTTGGTTTCTACAAATGTGTCACTTGATCTTTCTCTGTATGTGTGCTAACTCGCAATAGGTCTGTAAGTACAGGCATGAGAGTGCTTAGATCAGAGCTTAGATTTGGATGTTAGTCCCTACCTTCGACTTGAGATGAGCTCTCTTATTGATCACCACTGTGGACACTAGGATAGCTGGCCTGCAAGCTGTAGGGGAATCTCTTACCTCTGCTCCTGATCTCACTGTTCAAACACTGGGATTATAGACATGCTACTCTATCTGTTTTTATGTGGATTCTGGAGACCCGAATGCAGACAAGCACTTTAACCACTGAGCCATCCCTCTGACTCCACCTGATCATCAAAAAGTGAAATAGTATTAGACAAAGGCCAAATGTTGAAATTGTTCATTTGTAACTTATTTTTGTGGGTTTGGGTTTGTTCATTTTTGAGAAAATATCTCAGATAGCCCGAACTAGGCTGCAGTCAATACTGCCCTTGACTCCCCTGTTTGCCTTTTCCTCCAGAGTATGAATTTACAGGTCTTTACTTTCACACTCAGCTTAAAGTTGATAATCTTCTTTTTGAGATAAAGAACTAGGGAATTTAGGAGTTTGTTTACTCACTAATTAAACCACCAGTTGTGACTCAGAACTCAGTATCAATTATTCTAAAATGATTTAAGAAAAGAAGTTATGGACGCATGTGGGGTTGGTTTTTGCACTGAGCATTCTATTAACAGGCACGAATGAATTATTCTACCTCTCTGAGTTTCTGTATTCTCTTAAAAAATGAGGATAATTATGTTCACATTCTGGTGTTGTTCAGATGATTAAATGATATGATTTACCTATACTGTGGCATAATGGTTTCTGGCTCCTTTCCTCTCTAATTGGACTCTTTTTGATGAGCCACAAACAGATAGAGACCACTTCTCTATGGATGCTTCTCTGTGTCTTTGTGCAGCTAATAAGCATAGACATTCTTCAAGTCGTGACTGTAGATGGGTGATTCTGTCTTGCTGCTTTTCTTGGCATCCTTCACCGTCCACAGTCTGATTCCCTCTGCTTATGGTCCTCTCTACACCTCACTGGCTGTCATGCATGCTTTTGTCCACGGCTCTACTAGCCACTGGCTTGCCTCTTCTATACCAGTGGGAGACTGTTCCTTTTTTTCTGGACAAGAGTGCTCTGTGGTGGGAGGGAGGATCCATTTCTTTTTTATTGTGTTATTGTTCTTGTTTATTGTTGTTTATTGTTTTGCTGTTCTTACTTTAGCCATGTAACATTCTTTTCATTTAATCCTACATTATCTGCCACTTCTTCCATTCCATAGTCTTCCATTCACTTTTAGACCTTTGTGTCTCTTGAGACATTTGTCTGCAGTTCTGCTTCTGCTAACCATGGGCTGTGCAATCCTCCAAGCTCAAAATGAGCATTTCCTGAGACTTTGTAAATCCATCTGTCCTCACTCCCACTTGTTTTCAGTGCTTTCAATTCACCTTATTGCACAAGATCAACCTATTAATATATCAGAATTTTTCCCTCCTTGAGTGCTACAGAGATGGCTTTGTGGATAAATTGCTCATTGTACAAATATGAAGATCCAAGCTTAGCTCTCCATCACCCACACAAAAAGATGTGCATTGCAAAGACCAATAATCTCAGCACTGGGAGGGTTGTGATATCCTGAGGGCTCCCTAGCTAACCAACCATTTAAATAGTCAGAAAGATTAAGGTTAAATGAGAGAACTTGACTCAAAGAAAATAAAGTAGAGGAGATAGAAGACACCTAAAATAGATGCTGACCTATACATGTACATGGGCAGTATATGAGCACCCACACCCACACCTGCATGCATATACATAATTTACCCCCCCCACACACACACACCAGAATTATTCCTTTCTTGAAGTGTTTGTCTTTGATCATCTCTCTGACTACAACTTAGTAATCTCGCTCTCTATTTTTGTTTACAATATAGTGACATCTTAACTGATAGAAGAGCCTATTGGAACTCCTAACTGAATTTTCATGTGTCCAACTCTGTCATATGCAATATTCCATTGTGTTGCCTTTCTTGCAGGTGGGCTTGCACCACATACTCCTTGTCATTGTATACAGCCATCTGTAGTGTGCAGCATACCACTCCAGATGTTCTAGTAGATTCAGCTCAGACTACCACTGTGCAGTCAGCTATACACAAGACCTAAAGCCAGGACTAAGACCTGAGCCCAACCTCAGTCAGGTCCTCCACAGTTGTCTCTTTCTAGATTTCAGCTAGCTATTTCAAACCTTTACTGACCTCTCAAATGTCCCCTGTTAGCACAGGCATCTCTTGTCTTTTACGCTGTATGTTAATAGAAGATCTCAAGATAGAAATGTCTGGCGATTTTTCTTTGCGATCCACTAATGTCTCACCAGTTGACTCTAATCTTTTCTCTTGGGTCTGTGGAAGGCACTACCTCTTAACTGCTTTCAACTGCCTGCCCTATCACCTCCAGCTTCTAGGTCCTTAATCTTTGTCTCCTTGTTTGCAAATTATAATTAATAATAATATTAATGGAGGAAATAATTCTCTCCAAACAAACCGAACTCCTTAGCAAAACCTCCAGGCAGAAGGAGTGTCTTCCAGGTTTACAGGTACATAACATAACTGAGGAGGCTTTCTGGGCAGATGGCCAAACCCAGGATGTAAGAGCTACAACAAATTCCTCAGAACATGGACCATGTCATTACTTAGATAAAAATCTATAATATAATCATTTTATCAAATATCTACATTAACCTTTGCTGTCAAAATAGGAAAAATCCATATACTGCATTGTCAAATTTGTATTTGTTTTCATTGTGTCTAGAATATTGTCTCTATATTTTTAGCTCAGTCCCTACTTCTAGATCCTAAAGAAATGGGAGAATATAAGAAAAGGAGGTACTTGTGCATTTTATACATCAAATGTATGTCAGTTTTCTTGATTTTTTTCTTGATCCCTGTTTGGGAGAAAGAGAAACACACACACACAGACACAGACACACACACGCACAGACACACAAACACACAGACACACACCACACCACGAAATCAAGAACAAGTACTTGCTAGGTATTCCAAAGTACATGCTGCCCTTGAACATAAGATTGGTCATGTCTTTTCTCAGTCTTCTGAGACAGCAGTGGTTTTATGGATATTATTACCAGTGGAGAAAAATAAAGGCGTATAAACCAGAAGGATCTTATTTGGGAGGAACTTTAGTGGAAAGAATCCAGCGTTTCTTTTGCCTCCCTGGACAAATGTTCCACAAGTTGTCATATTTAGCCATCATATTTCTCCCAGCTGCCATCTCCCAGGCTGTAGACAACCTTAGATCCTCTAGCATAAGGGTGTTACCACATTGGAAAGTTTTTTTCTTTTGTTCTTTTCCACCTACTGTGAGTAAATTGCACTCTCTAGAAATGCTTCTAGATCCACGTCATCATGTGGGCTTTTACCGAGTGCTATGCCTCATCAGATCTGAGTAATTTAAAAAGATTGCATCTTTCTATTTGTAGTACCAGCATAATAGAGCACAGGGTACCATGGTAAAGATACCATGGTAAAGCATACATTGTAGTGACAGTGAATCAAAATCAAACCCTAAATCTCAATTTTACCTACTATGTATTCATTCATAAGAAATCAATGAAGAAATAAGCATGTGTACATCAATACATAAGTGCATGCTTAAAACAGCAGTGTATATCCTGAAATTCAACAGTAAGACCAATAAGAATGTCCGGTTATGAAACTATCAAAGGAAGATCTGCCTTTTAGATGCGATCTAATTTGTGATCTCCTCATAAATGCTTTCCAAATCACGTACTTAGTATTTTATCAGTATATATTTTGATACTGCTTCCAACTTCAGACTCTGTCAAGTTTCCCAGCCTCTCTGCCCTATGTGCTCTGTATTCTGATGTTCCCATGATGTTGACGATATCTTAACAGCTGTGATAGTTGTATTGTCATTTGACAGCTGGCGGGAATGAGTCCAAGGAGAACCAAGTGATTTGCCTGCTGTGAGTGTAGGTAGGGTAGAAGCTGGGGAAAGAATCGTTGCCTTGAGATTTTCTGACTAGTTCATTTTCATTTCCAACACGTGGCTGTTATTTTCCATTCCATGAAACACAATCTATACATGATAAGAAGAACTAGGCTGATAATTGGAAGTTTTGGGTGTGATCTCATGGGATGGAGCTTATATTCTTTGATCTTTTACTTGGCTGAGTTGAATCTTGAAATACAAGCAATGTAATCTTTATTTCAGCTTTCTTATCTGACCTTATGGGTCACTAATTAAAGAATAATATATCTACCCTCTCAAGTTGTGGGTATTGACTGAGAACTACAGGATACATTTACTGTTTAGCCACAGGAACTCTTAAGTACCTAACAAATGATTGGCAAGATATAATAAATTACTATTTGAACAATATAAGGAAATGTGTTCTTACATATTATGGGTGTGAGTCCTTTGGAAGATTCCTCAAACTGTATATTGAATGGAAGATGGTCAATATTAAGCTTTGCTTCCCTCCTCCTTTACCACCCCCACCTCATGTGCTGCACTTTAGATCCTTCTTACCAAGAGTTTCCTGACCACCAATCCACCCTCCATCACTGACTGCCTTTTGCACCTGACAATCTTCCATTTTGAGCTTCTCTTTCTGCTATCTGTACCACCTGCTTACAATTTTCAGACTCTCGGTGTCCTGGGGAGTGTAGTGCTCCCAACGCTACTGTTCTTTTCTCTTGACTTTTCTACCCTGTTTCAGGTTAAAAAATAAAGCAAAACAAACAACAACAACAACAATAAAACAAAAAACAAACAAACAAAAACCTGAGAGTTAGACTGCGGTCTTATCATATATCCTGTCCCTCCTGACTCCAACACCCTCCCCACACCTGAGTCTTTATAACTGCCAGAGAGATGGGGACTGTTTCTAGTTTTGCCTTACACTGGCTTCTGAGTATTTAACCAAATTTCCCTTTCCTCCTATGGACAGGTGGCTTCTACTATTTGAGGAACATATAAAATAGTTTGAATATAGTGTGTCATCCAGTGTCTCTGCCAGTCCTTATAAATAGGCACATTATCTTATTTTGTGGTATTTATTTTAAAGTATTTGGTGTGTTGTGTGAAGAAACTATAGGCTATCTGAATCTTGGTTCCAGTTTGTTCTTGCCTTCCCTGTATATCATCTGATACAATTTCAGCTTACCACAGTTAAAAGTCTGATCAGAATGCACTGTATCGTGAGGGCAAAATTTAAAACAATTGAAGAATTCATATTAAAATGTAAAGATCTTAAGTTATATTGGTAAAAACAAATTCTACTCAAGTGACTCAAATACATGTTTCTATTGTTCACTTTAACTCTGGGGAAAAATAGTTGCAAGGTTGGGGTCAACCAGAAATTAAAGAAACAAAACAGGAAGTTAGGGACATCTAATGCTGTAGCATAAAAGGAATCCACACAACACTGTAGCATATCTGTGAGATCATAGATATATCCAGTGTGGTTCCAAAGACAGTCTCAGGATTGGTTAGACATCGCAAAGAGAAAAATTACTGAAGAGAACCCAGATGATGAGGACAATCCCACAGAGAGATGAGCTGTGCTCAACTCATGGAAGCACCAAAGAAACTATCAAAATGGCTACCTGTCACATGCAACGAAGACAGATTACATGTGATCAGGGCTTTATGGTATCAGATTCCCTTCTGTTCCTCAGGCTATAGTGATAATATGAACCTAGACACAACTCCCAGCCTGGGACAAAGATTCCTAAAGTCAAGGGTTGGAAAATGGTGTGAAGGCACAGAGGAAGGTGACACATTTGGAAGTGTGGAAAGAAGAAGAGTAAAATTCTCTGGTTCACTCTCTTTCACCAGTGAGAGCCTCCAAACTGGGAAAGCACAAGTCAAAAGCAGGGCATAAAGACACTTGGCAAGGAAAAATTTCCCTGCTCCACAGAGGCTGATGAGAAAATGGCCTGTCCTGGGGCGATTCTTTCCTGGCTGTGAAGGTGAGCCACTGTCAAGTAGTGATGTGATAAATGAAAGGACAAAGGGACAAGAGCATGTCAGACATCACAGAGAAAGGGGACAAGTTCTAAAAGGACAGGAGAACAGACTCTGGGCCTTCTGACACACACAAGAAAGGGTTTTAACTTTCTAAAAGGGCATGCTAAAACTGAATCCTGTAGGGATACTGTGTTATTGCATTTTAATAATAGGCCAACAGAGGTTGCTAGAATAAGTGGCCAAGAGTATACTTTCTAAGTGAGATATGGGTACATTTCAGGAAGCTTCCATGACCCCCCAATCCTGAAGTCTCCTGTACATACATACAGAACCGGACTTTGGAAAAGGCTTGCTGTGATACGCTTGGATAGGAGCCTCCTCATGGTGCCTTATATCTGCTGTTGAGATAGAGCGCTTTCAGGAAGATAAAGGGATGAGAGAGAGAGGGGAGGAAGGGAGAGAGAGAGAGAGAGAGAGAGAGAGAGAGAGAGAGAGAGAGAGGCAGAGACAGAGACAGACAGAGACAGACAGACAGAGAGACAGAGAGACAGAGAGAATACATACTCTATGTACTGTAGGGCTTTTTAATCTATATATCCTATAATGTTCATGTTCAAAGCTCTGCATTGAACCTCAAAATATGACTACCATTAATAATAGCTTACTTCTTCAGAGACCTGAATATAACCCAGACATGTTTTTTAAAGGGATGTACTGATATTTCCATAAAATCTCCTGATTGTCAAAATTGTAAGGTAGATAGGGCCATGGTTAGTTCTTAGAGAACTAAGGCTACACAACAAGACATGATTAGACCCAAAGAGTTAACATCAGACTGATAAACTCAGACCTTGTCCTTATCCCTCTGAACAGTGAAACACAAACCTGTTCTAGCTTGCAATTGAGCAAATACATTTCCTACCATGGGTTGTCCTTCTGTAGGGCTTCTGATAAAGGACATCCTTCCAATGGGTGTGGTCAAAGTTGTGGCAAACTCTACAGCATTGATACTCTCAATAGTGTACTTCATTAGCTTTGCTGTTATCGTGTATATTTCTTTTCAGTGGATCGGCCCAGATATATTTATACTTTCAAAGGAAAACTACTAATTATAGAATATAAAATTATACATCTTCTTTCGGATTGGGAGAAACACATAGCTTACTATGTAACCCAGACCACACATTTGGCCTTGTTTCAGCCACTGATCCTGATTGGAACACTTTGTCTATGGCAGTGATAGAGAGGCCAGAACATCCCCTCCCACCTCTTTGGGACCAGTTGATGTCTGTTGTTCAATTAGACATCTTTCCAAGCCTTCCCTTATACAATGGTTCATTATACAGGTCTGCTTAATGTCCCAGGCATCTTTTGATCATACAAGGAAGGATCCCCAATGTTGACTGCAACTAAGCCCTGAAAGTCTGAAGGAACTGGGGTTTAACCTGAGAAGCACAGAGGACACAGTGCGAAGATTTAGGACGGAGGCTGATGTAGCAGCCATGGTACTTTCAGGACACTAATCTTGTCACAGGATGCAGGATGACTGGCACTAAGAAAAGCTTAATGGTAAGAAGTTCAGATAAGAGGTTAATGCAGTAAACTCGGGCCTGAGCAGATAAGGAGAGGAACTGGCGCCCTGCACTGCTAACTTTATATAGGACTGCACTATTAGCCGGACAGGGTCAAGCCCTGGTGTACTTGACAGTCCTTCAAATAGCAGGAAACATTATGCTCGCTCTTGGTCAGTGATTGTAAGTTAAACTCTAGGTTTTTGTCAACTGGCCATTAAAAAGGTGTTTCTTCATGGGAAATGGTAAATTAAAAACAAGCAGAAGTCTGTCAGATAGTTGGTTCTCTCTCACTCAGGATCTTCACAGGAGATATTAAAGCCACAGTACCTAACGGCCAGAGCTATTGAACGGATGAAGTACAGATGCCGTGGAATGAGGTAGCACTCCATGTGTTCTAAAAACAGCTGGGCAACATTGCCTACTGCCATCCTATCTGGCTCCTCTGGAGAGCCTTCAGCTTGGCTGTGTTTTCCTCAGTTTATGGGTAGTAAGACCAACAGTGATAACCACATGATAACGGAGGCAGCCAACTGCCTTTGGGCCTGGCTGCGCTGTGAGCATCTAGCTAGGACTGGAAACCTCATCACAACTCTGTGACCATACACTGCTGCTAACTCCACTTTGATAAACATAAAAGTATTCAAAGATCAAGATAATTTCCCCAAATTCACACAATGAGAAGACAATTACGAAGACCCTAGTTAACCAGGCCACTAGAGTGAACATTAAGTTTTCTTTTGTGTAAACAATTTGCCACAGAAAGAACACTTACCACTTCCTAGATAGGGCACTATTGTAATGGCATTTCTGCCTTTACATCATCATCATCATCATCATCATCATCATCATCATCATCATCATCATTTCACCATCAGAATTACACCTTTGATGCATTTATTCTGCTTTAAATATAAATAGCTTTGATATAACCTTCATTTTTAATTTTTTTAACTGTTTAACAATTCTTTACTTCTGTATAATGAGTTTTAGTTGGTTTAACTCCAATTTTTAAAAATTAATTATTTTATGAGTTTTAGTTCTTTAAACTCTCCATTTCCTTCCCTCATTCCTGTCTCTTTCCTTCTCAACAAGTCTTCATCCTACTTTCATGTCAAAAGTATGTAGCCCATCAAGTTTAATTGCCCTTTCATGAATGAGCATATGTGGGCCATAACTTATCAGGACTTACACCACTGAAGAACCTGGTGCTCCCACCCTAACAACTTAATTTCAATAGTAATTTTGGGAGGGAGGGACCTCATGGGCTCCTCCTTCACCTGTGATGAAATATTGAGAAGCCCAGACTGGTACTGGTCTTGGGTAGCTGTCTTCAGCTATAGTGAGTTCGTGAGTGCACGGCTACCATGTCATATCCAGAAGGCGTAGTTTACTTCACATCTTCCCATCCTCTCGCTCATACACCCTTTCTACTTCCTGTTCTCTAATGTCCCTTAAGTTCTGCAGGAAGTGATGCAATCGTCCTGTTTAGGGCTCCGCTCTCCATACCTCTTGTTCTGAGTGCTTTGGCCAGTTACGAATTTCAGTTCGGCCCAAGTCTGGTCCACAGCAGCTTTAACACCGGGTCTCCCTCGGAGGTCAGGGAGTGCACCTCAGCCCTCACCCTAGGTCTGTTACTAGCTCAGGGCACCAGTAGTGGAGGATCTGGCCCATAGTCTCCAGCAGCAAAGTCAATGAAACAGGCCATAAATGTTCATATACACTTTTATTTCTTGTTTCTATTTGGTTTCTGTTTTTTTCAAACCATGAACCTTATTGTACTTATTAACTTAAATATTGCCTAGTTACATTTTGCTTATTATTTAAACCCACTGCTGTTATTTACACGTCTACTTCTACAGTCCTATCTACTTGACTACTATTATCTATAAATTTTTCTCATTATTTTGTAGATTTTGTTTGAGTCATTAAACCAAGGATGAAATAAATCACAGTTGGTAATGCACCCAAGACTGGCACTGATATACTATCAATATTTACTGTGAGATAATTTTTAAACTGGCTGTAATTTGTTCACATAAGTTTCATTCTATTTCACATTATTTAACTTTGATCACAAATAGTCTTTCTCCTGTGAAATCTCATCTAATGATCATTTAATTTTTTTATTTAGCGTATGTGGTGTGTGTGTGTGGGGGGGGGGACAGTGCTCACGTGGAAGTCAGAAAACAATACTGTGAAGTCAACAACAACAACAATGACAACCAAAAACCAAAACCAAACAAAAACCTTTAACCTCTAAGTGGAAGTGGAACTCAGGGCTCTAGGCTTGAACCCCAAATGTTTTACCAATTAACTCATCTCACTGGTCCCCTGATTACTTAAAACAGTCTAAAAGTTGGATTTTATTCCTCCCACTGCACCAGTGGTATAGCCTTTCTTAATGATTTAATTTCCATTAAGCTCTTTTTTCTTTGCTTGGAAAACAGATAGTAAGATCTGCTGTTCTAATTTTAATTAGTTTTCTTAGAGTCTAATTATTGAACTAAAATTATTTACTTGCTATTTCCACCTCTAATCCTGGTTGAAAGAAGAAAATCAATAACATCTGCACAGGATGCTAACATGACAAGTCTTTGTGTGTATTCTTCCTTAATTTGCCATCAAAAGCTTATTGCTTGAGTAAACGCAGGGTTAGTGAAACTGGAGAAGTTTCCCCCTTCCCAGTCACCTAATTTAAAGAACTCATGTTATCTAGAACTTGATCCAGATTTGCTTAAATCAAGACTGTGTTACTGTTTATTAAGCCCAATAAAGATGTGAAGGAAACTGCAAGTTAAATGTAGCTCCACACTTGCATGACTCCATAAAAGGCAATACAAAATAGCAATTCTTTCTATAGTCAAGCAAAACCACTCTTAGAGGAAAAGCGTCAACAGATTTGCCTTGCCTTCCAAGGGGACCCCACTGACAGTTTCTGTCTGTGTTGTGTCTCATGGGGACAAGCTGGTTGATGGCTGTGATGGCCAAGTGGGACCGAAATTAGCAGAGGACTTCTAATGCAATTGGAAAAGGAAACATTTTCCTAAGCCAAAGTCAGAAAGTGATCAGCTGTAATTATCTTGATAGAATAGGGGGAGTTTAAATGATGACTACGTCATCAGTGCTTTTGTGCAGTGGCTAGGTCTAGACTGGAATTGGAGAGTGGTTAGAGTCTGACAAAATGAAGAGACAAGGAGCAGGCAGGCCATCTATTCCTGTTCTATGTAGTCTTCCCATTCAAAACTCCAGAACTGCCTCCCATGCTCTTGGACACATGAAGCCCAAGGATACCATGGCATTCACAGCTCTGCTCGGTCTAGTGACAGCTTGATGTACTTCTATTGGAAGCCAGCCACCTCGAGTCTGTTTTATATCTGGGACAAATTCTCAGGACACTCAGATTATGAGCCAGTTAGTTCAGTCACATGGTTTGTGAGACAAGAGAAGATTCCAGCTCTATACTCCCTTCCTAGGTGAAATTAACCATTATGTTTGATGTCCAAAGCATGGACATCTTTCAAGATCTGATTGCCAAATTTTCAAGCTTATTGCACACGTTTATGTCAATCAAAAGAAAATTCTTTACACTTCTCTATTTGGATAAGTGCACGGAGCTTGCTTTCTCATCAACTTCCTTGAAAACCTAATTAGACTGAACCAGATGCTGTGTTTAACACCAATTGATGTGACAAGCAGTTGGTTTTTTGTTTTGTTTTGTTTTGGTTTTTTGGGTTTTTCTGACAATGACAATATAAATCCATACTCCTCACACCGTTCCTGGGAGCTGCATTCCGATGTAATCATAGTCACTGCACTCCTCTCTTATTTTTAGCTTATTGAATAACACAGACAACCAATGACAAATTTACTCTAATATCAGCACTGTGAACCTATGTGCTCTTGCAATATGCAATGTGCAAAACACACTGATATTTCAAAAACCAAAACTGATAAAAAAAAAAAAAAAGAGAGAGTCTGCATATTAGAATCCCTAGAGATCAAATTAACACTTACATCCAATTTGGTTTCTTCACACATAAGATCAAAGGGAGAAAAGTATTATAGGAGTTGGGATTCTCCCTAACTCTGAACGTTCTCAGACCTATCCTTGATGATGAAGTCACCACATTCCCAAATTCCATGCAGCCACTGAAAGCTATGGTCATCTTCTTTATCCCAGAATGAATCAGCAAAAAGGAAAGAAAGGGAAAGCACTGAAAGCTTTTCAGTCAAAACTTCTCATTAGGTCTAGAGATGGGAAGACCCAGGTGTGCTGATTGAGTGAGGATGACCCTATAACCTTTCCTATTTAAATGCTTAGACCCCAGTTGGTAGAATTTGGGAAGGATTCGGACACATGGTCTTTTTGGTAAAGGTATGTCACTGGAGGGCTTTGAGTCATTCCCATTGTGTTCTCTCTCTCTGCCTCCTGGTTGTGTTTGAAGATGTAACCTCTTATCAACTGCTCTGGCACAATACCTGCCTGCATACCTGCTACCATGCTCCACCCCCACGCCATGTTGGCAAGGACTCTAACCCTCTAAAACTGTAAGCCTCAAATAAACTTTCTTCTATAAGTTGCCATGTTTGTGGTGTCTTATCAAATGGTAGAAAAGTAACTAAGATGCCAAGTGCATTAGTATTCAGGATGCAAAAGGGCAAAATGCACTCCTGGTTTAAATCACTGTGCTTATAAGAAACTCTATTCATGTTGAGTGGTTGATAGAAATGATTTATCTTGAGACTTGAAGGCATGTGTGACCTTGATCTATTTGAAATAGAACTGAACCCAAAGTCTGCAACTACAAACAGACATCCTGAATTCAAGGACTTGTAGGTAAAAGAAGCAAAGGAAGAGGGTTAAATGTTATCCATACACTTAAAACCTATACTAAAAGGTTGAAAAACTGTAATTCATTTCCTTTTGCTTCTGATTCCTAGGTAGTGCCAAAATATTTGTAGCCAATTCAGAGAAAAAAATAGAAATGAA
Organism: Uromys caudimaculatus; assembly: GCA_028551405.1. NCBI lineage: Eukaryota > Metazoa > Chordata > Mammalia > Rodentia > Muridae > Uromys > Uromys caudimaculatus. The sequence continues at coordinate 99,098,474 of CM052700.1, forward strand.
AACAAAAACAACAGTAAAAGCACAGGATGAAAATTATGCTTTTACTCATGATCTGTATTACTTGAGCCCCTTTCTTGTATAGAAGTCAGTCATAAAGAGCCACCCACCACACTCACAGAAGGACAGCCCTAAGTGATTTCTGTGTAACTTATCTGCTATATCATAACAATCTGTTCCTACCTACTTGGTAGCTTGCATTATCATTAATGGTAAGTAATTTCTAAAGCTAACTAGTAGTCTGGTAAGTAGATGGCTATCAGGCACCCATTAAATTCAACTATGGAACAAAATGTTAATGATATTGTGCTATCTCTTCCTGAGCATGAAGACACAGAGACTCAGAGACAATCCATAACAATCCTTTTGCTCTCCTCATCTCAACATGAAGGAATTTTAATCTGTGGTGTTTAAAAGGTAAAGAATACCATTTTGACCTTCCAGTAGTAGTTGTAGCTAACTACTTACTTCTTAGGAGAAAACACAATATTGGAAAAAAATACATTGCTTCATATATTTTGGAATATTAAGCAGTTATGTTGTATGATGTGGCTAAATTAATGGAAAATCTTCAACTCGCTCAATCACAAATGTGTCTATTAAATGTAAGTTTCATGTTTTGTTCCACCTGAGTTGTCTGTACGAAAGATCATCTGCTCTTAAATCAAGTACCACTTTCTCAAAGATAGAAATAAATGGTGGTAACACTGGCAAGGGAGAGACGATTGGTAGAAGCTCTGTATATGGAAGGGAGATCGTGGCGACTGATTTGGGCCTAAGTTCCCCTTTCCTTATCAGAAAGGCTAGGTTTTCCAGGGAGCTGGTGTTTATATAAACAGAAAGTGGGCTGATGCACTTAATAATTGACATGGCATTTTTATAGTCCCAGAGCAGAGAAACAGTTATGTGAAGTCTAAACTTTTCCTTTTTAATAAAAGTAATAATAGAGGTAATAAGTTGGAAGGCACCTCCCTGCCCTCAACATAACTAAATAGAATGCAGAATGTGGTCACTGAGTCAAATAATGCAGGGTGGTGTTTTCTAGGTGTGCAGACAGCAAGATGCAATCTGAAACAGCTTCAACTTGCTTCCTGAGAGGAGAATCCAGAGCTCAAAAACAATCTGTATATTTCAATATCCGTAGTTGAAAGTGTTTTTTTTAATCCTTCTTTAAGCTTCACCAGTAGATTGCCATTAATTCCTGCTAATTAACAAAATGCAGTTCAAGTTTAAGTCATCATTAAATCTACTGAATTGGCTCATGCCAGCGCTTGTGCCTTCTCTTGACCTTACGTTATTCAACTTCTTCCACAATCCTCACTGTTTATAAGGAAACAGCTTTCAGTCTAAATACAACACTGTTTCCAAATTCTGAATTGTCACCAACTTGCCCATTCTTGAATAAAAATAAAAGGCCTCACTTGTTAAAACTTTTTAATTGTCTTAATTTCTAGAAGAAAAGGAAGTTTTTGTTTTCCTGGCCCGTTAGTCTTATAGAAAACGTTAGAACTTGCTTGGAGCTGCATGAAAACTCCCACTAGAGGACATAAGGACCCATTCTGATCTGGCTGTAACCATTTTAAAGTCTAATGATTGACTTCCCTGAGTGAGCCTGGGCAAGCTCCCTGCATAATTTCCTAGCATACTATAAATAAGTAAAATCACTGGAGTAGCATGTGAAGATTAATGACCAGATGCTGACACAAACAGTCCCCAGAAATGTGCCTGATACCATTGGCACTGGTTTGAGATAAGCCCGGTACTTTCTAACTGGGGTGAAATCACTTTTATCCACAGCATTATACAAGCAAGCCCTGCTTCCCTGTTCCTGACCAAAAACATGAGTATACACCTGTCTTGCTGCATACAAGATATATGTGTGTATACAAGTCCCCAATAAATCAGAGTCTACATATCCTAATCATTGTTCTGTCTGTCTTTGTTTTGTTTTTAGTCTCCCAAGATATGGCTTGGTGTCAGAATATTCTTTTTTTCAGAAAAGAGATTTTTGTTAGAATTATATTACATGCACAGTGCGACTAATGGAGAAACTGTGTCTCTAAAACACAGTCTCCCTAACTTTGAGTGAAACCTGATAGGTAAAAGCATATTTATGTTGTCATTAGCATCTCTCACAGTTTTATAACTATTCATTTTCATGTTTATCAGTTTTATATTCATTTCTAGTTTATTGTTAACATTTGATAATATATCAAATAATGTCCTTTTGACAATTGACATTTTGTTGGGCTTACTGTTAGCACTACCAGGGTGTTCTTCAGACTGTCCTTTCCTGTGCACATAAGTTGAGACATAGTCCTATGTTCTTTATCAGACTGAGAGAATCAGGTTTTATATCAAGGTCCCTGATCTATTTGGATTTGTGTTTTGTATGGGGAAGACAACACAACTGGCAACAAAACAGAACAACAGCCCGATGTAATGATTCTAATGATGTTCTGCTCTACTCAGAGACTTGTGCCTGACTGCATCATCATCAGAGAGGCTTCCTCCAGCACCTAATGGGAAGAGATACAGAGATTCATGACTAAACATTAGGCAGAGCTTGGGCAATCCAGTGGAAGAGGGGAGGAAGCATGTAGGAGCCAGTAGGGTTGAGAAGACCAGGAGAACACTGCACGAAGAATCAACTGAGCAGAGCTCATAGGGGCTCACAGAGACTAAGTGGAAATCAAGGAGCCTGCTTTAGTCTGAGCAAGGTCTTCTGCATACATGCTATGGTTGTTTATCTTGGGAGTATTTCTGGAACTCCTAACAGTGGGAGTAGGGGTATTTCTGACTCATTTGTATGTTCTTGAGACCCTTTCCATCCTTCTGGGTTGCGTTACCCATCCTTGATATGAGGGTTTGCCTATTCTTCTTGCATCTTGTTATGCTGTGTTGATTTATCTTCCTAGGAAGCCTGCTGTTTTCTGAAGGGAAGTGGAGGATCAGTGGATCTGATCAGGAAAGGAGGTGGGGAAATCTGGAAGGAGTGGCGGAAGGGGAGGCTGCAGTTGGGTATATTATATGAGAAAAGAATAATGTTTTCAAAAGATCATGCTTTGCATGTGTCTATCTTAATTGACAAATATCATTTGTCTTTCCTCAAATATGCATTTTAGTCTCTTTGTCAAAAATCACTTGGCTCTAGTATTGTGGACTTTATATCTTCTATTTTAGTTAATTGATAAATCCGTCTATTTTTATTGTAATACCATGCTGCTTTTATTACTGCAGCTCTGTGGTATTTGGCATATAGGAAGAGAACTGATATTTGTGCATTAATTTTGTATCATACCACTTTGTGTTTTTCAGCTAGAGGAGTTTCCTGGTGAAGTCCTTAGGATCTCTTATGTAGATTATCATATCATCTTCAAATGCAGATACAGTATCATATCATCTGCATATGCAAATATAGAATAATATCATCTGCATATGCAAATAAAGAATAATATCAAACACCAATGTAATACATTGTCTCCTTTTCATATTTGTGCCACTTTATCTCTGTCAGTTGTCTTATTACTTTAGCTAAAACCTCATGTACTATGCTGAAGAGGAGTGGGAGGGTTGATATCCTTGTCTTATTTCTGAATTGAGTGGAAATCCCTTGAGTTTTCTCAATTTAGGATGATGTTGGCTGCATGTTTTTTGTATATTGCCTTTATTATATTGAGATGTGCCTATTGTATTCCTAAATTTTAGGATTTTTATCATGAATAGATGCTGCATTTTGAGAAAGGCTTTTTTTCTGCATCTAATGAGATGATCACATAATTACATCCTTCCATTTTTTTATGTGGTGGATTGCATTTATTATTGGTTCATGTCTTAGTTTGGGTTTCCATTGCTGTGAAGAGACACCATGGCCAAAGTGACTCCTATAGGTGACAACATTTAACTGGGGCTAGCTTATAGTTTCAGAGGTTCAGTCCATATTCATCATGGTGGGAAGCAGGGCAACATGCAGACAGACATGGTGCTAGAGGAGACAAGAGTTCTACATCTTAATCAAAAGGCAGCCATGAGAAGACTATCTTATGTAGACAGCCAGGAGGAGGCTCTCTGTTCCTCACTGGGCCAAGAATGAGAATGGGACTTCAAAGCCCACCCACACAGTAGTAAACTTCTTCCAACAAGGCTACACCTACTCCAACAATGCCACACCCCCTAGTCAAGAGCAAAGCGTATTCAAAGTACTGCAGTTTATATATGATGAACTATCCAGAATCTTTGGCATAAACCCAATTTGATTTTGGGTGATGATCTTTTTGATATGTTCTTGAATTTGGTTTGTAAATATGGTGTTGATATCTTTCACATGTATTTATTTTCATTAAGGAATTTGACCTACAATTTCCTCCTTTTTGTTTTGTATTTTACTAGCTTTTATATCAGAGTATTAATAGCTTCCTAAAAATAATTTGGAAATTTTTCTTTCCTTTTTAGTGTACAGAAGAATTTGAGGACCATTTATATTCTTCAGATTCCTTCCAATATTCTCTATGGTGCTGGCTTATAAGTCATAAAGTCCTTTAATCTGTTTTCATCATGGAAAGTTTCTGTCAATTTTAATAGAAAATTTTATTGGGTATAATAGTATGAGATGACAGTTATAATTTTTCAAAACTTGAAATACACTTTTCCAGGTGCTTCTGGGTTTACATTTTTCTGTTAAACAGTCAGGTGTTGTTCTGGCAGACTTGCTTTATAAATGATTGACCTCTGACCTTTCTCTCTTTTAGCTTTTAATCTCTTTTCTCTTTTATTCCAACCTAATATTTTATTGATTATTTGTGGATTGCACGCAATGCATTCCAGTCATACTCTCTTTCCATTCTTTCCAGGCCCACCTTTTTATCTTGTACCCTCCCCACATATATACCAAGTACAATTGTTTTGCCCATACATCATGGCTATCCCCATGTTCTCCAGAGGCAGCACATGACATAGTTGCAAGCTTTCTTTATTCTATGTTTTTAGTAGTTAAAATATCACGTGTCCATAGAGAGATTCTTTTCTGATCACGTCCATTTACAATTCCATAGGACTGTTGTGCCTAGATAGGCATCCCTCTATATAGGTGCGGAAATTTGTCTTCTATGATCTCACTGGAACGTATTTTCTGTCTTATGGTACTCTTATTTTTCTAAGTTTCTATAATCTGAAACTTAGGTCTTTACATGGTGTCCCAATGCTTTCCTGTGTTCCTTTCATAGATTTATGTAAACAATAATTGACTCTTATTGAGTGATACAAATCTACTACTTTGTTTCATACTCTATTTTTCACCTGATTTATTTTATTGGTGAAGCTTGTCTTTGAGATTTTAATTTAGCTTATTGAATTTTCACTTCTAGCATAATTTTAATTTGGTATTTCTTCTGTGTTTATATCCCATCACTGAATTATATTGTCATAGCTTGCAGTGACATTCCTATTTCACTTAACTTTTTGTTTTTAATATTGTCAAATTGCTCAAATACAGTTATAAGCTGTTTTGTAAATGATTTCCTAGATAATTGAGGTCATTCTCATTGGGTCAATTATTATGAAATTATTAATTTTAGGAGGAGGCATGTTTTCTTTGGTTTTTATGTTTCTGGTTTGCACTGAGAATTTGGAGTTACTTGGTTTGAATGTGGGACTGGTACTCATGATGTAGATGAATGCTTGTCTGTCAATACCAGAAGATAGGAGATCTGTAAATAGTGGGCAAGGCTTTCAGCATCAGGGACTACTTACCTGTCAGTCCTAGCATCTAGTGTACTGTGGCCAGTTCTTATGTATTGCAGATAGGAGCTAGGCTGTATATTCGATTTTTAAAAAATTATTTATCTATAAATCTTCTCTAAGAAACAATTAGCGAATATTCTCACATATTGCTTTGGGTTTGGGGAATTTGAATTTCCACATTTTGTCTATGATTCAAAAATCCTATTTAAAAAAGCAAAAGGCAAATATGGAATAAAGATCATTCCGAACATTTAACATTTTTGACTATGAAAAAGTTATGATTTTAATTACAGAATTAATATATCAGATAAAATAAAAATCTCCTTCAGAAGAATTCTTCAAGTTTAAACGTGCAAACAAATCAGCCTAGAATCACGTTATACCATGACTCAGAGAGCCTGGGCTCAAGCTCCTGTGTTCCCAACTAAATTCCACACCACACTGAAACAGTGAGAGATTCCTAAGACCCAAGCTTATGATATCCATATGGCAGCTTGGCAACACAACTGCAAAGTTTGTTTTCTTATTAAATACCAAAGGAAAATTATAAATTATAGTCCTAAAGTTAAAAATGATAAAAAGGAAAGTAGCAAATTGTCTAGAATTGTAATTACTCATTACACAATACTCCCTTTCAATCAGATCTCCTTCAGGGCCTTAATGAAGTTAAACATAAGATTTTCAAGTATTAGTAGTTTGGTAGAAGAGGGACTGAACAGAAATGTTAAAATTCTGCACAGGAAAAGAGTCAGTTCTCAGACAACCCCGGGAAGCCTTTTCTAACCTTCGTTTAATCTGAGTAACATAGCATGTGCAGGAGAAAAAAATCCTGAATACCAATCAGGTTCTGTAGAGGAAAACAGACAATTCATCATGGAGCTGGGTGCTCTTCAAGCTCTCTCTTCGGCTCTCTCCCTCGCTCCCATTATGGGCTTGCTTTTCTGTTCTTCGTAAGTTCTCCCTATTTCTATTTCTAATCATGGGTTCTTGATGAACTCTCCCTGCCCGGACACAAAGGTTGAGATTGAATGCCCCTGAGTTTAGATTTGTGGATTAGAAAGAACTCTTAAGCATGTTCCCTCGATATGATGGTATTTCTTTCTATTTCTCCGACCTCCATGACTAACCCTCCATGACTAACAAATAAAGTAAGACTATCTATATCTATCGCCTGCTGGCAACTGCTAAGATGTTATCTTGCCTGTACTGTAGGTTTTCTCTCAAAATCTCATAAAACTATCCTTGAGCTTCCTTCTATATCTTTTTAAGATTATTTTAATAATGAGGCTGAGGACCCCCCAAAATTAAATTCAATTTTTATAGTGAGAATAGTACAAAAGATAATAGTTAATATAATTTTTAAAAATTTAAATTTTAAAAAGGTGTTTTTAAAAAGTTACTTTCACTCTCCTCGCCTGCAGTCAGCCAGAGAACTAGATAGTGAAGACCATTGTGGCGAAAGTTACACTAAACCTGTACTGAACATTAAAAAAGTAAAGCTGCTACTCACAGTATACACCAGAAAGTGGAAGTCACTTTATGCACTTAATAAAACTATAAATACATCATGAAAATGTGAAGTTTAGAGCAGTTTTATACAAGTCAAAGGTCATATTTTTTCTAATCCACATTATCTGAGCAGAATGAATTTTGAATAAATTGCAAACAAACAATTTTCATACAACACTGATCTCCCTTCTTTGCTATGAGACCTCGTATATTTCTTCTAATTATTTTTCATACTGCACGTAGTGGCTTACTGTTAGGCACATCTGACAAGCTCTGCCATTTATGGAACACACAGTTCATATTTAGTGTGATGACTACAAGAGTTGCTATGAATCTCTTTATTTTTTAAATTTTTTATTTATTCATTATTGTGAGTTCTTATTTTTCTGACATGACCAAAGGTATTTATTTTTGTTAATTTTAAGTTATGAGTTTTGAGAATCTTTCCTCCCTGATCAATGAGCACACATCTGTTACCTGAAAACGAAATGCCAAACACTCCGTTCTTCTTCCTTCCTGTGCTCCATTCCTTTATTCCACGATTGCTTGTGGTTTTGAGACTGTCCCCTGTGTGATTGGTAGATCTGTATTCATTTAACACAGATTGTCATTTATATTCCTCAAAGCTATTTTATGCCATTCTGAGAACTGTTGATTGACAGCTCTGATCTGAGAAGAATAGATCTCAGAAGCAAGAAGCTAAGAAGTCATGCTACTACTACGAAGAGTGAGAGCAGTCTTCCTCCCTGGTACTGGAACTTCTGAAGGAGGTGACGCTGCACCTCGGGGGGGGGGGGAAGTAGTGAGTATAGTCTTTATCTCCTCTAGTACCCGTGGATTGTCAGTAAACCTTCAGGTGCTCTGGGGCAGGATGTACAATCTTCATTCCTGATGTAGAATAGATTTTTCCTCCAAAAAGTAGTAACAAAATAATTATTTTCCCTTACTCTATTTAAAATAAAATTGTTTGAAATTTGAAGGAAGTAAAAATGGTGATTAAAAATTTTTAATGCAGTCTAAAATTAAGACATCTGGGTAATCCAATTATTATATTTTGAACAGTTTTAAAAAATCATCAAGTCAGTGGGGGTGGGGACAGAGATGCTCTTCACTGCTCACATTTCGGACACACAGCAGTACCTAAGAGGTAATCAAGTCATTTACTTGTGGTCCTGGGTCAATAGGAATGATCAAAATCTGTATTCACAGTGCTCTGCCCCCTTAAAAATGCACAAATGGATGGCTTACTAATCCATCCTTTGGAGCATTGTTGTTTTTAATTTCTATTTCCATCTCAATTTACATATTCTCAAAGGTTAAATGCTTTACCTCTGAAACAGAAGCCAGTAAGTGGTTCAGTTAGTATTCAAACAAGATATCTGATTCAAAATCATGGACTCTTTCCAACATACAACGCTATCAAGAATGGCAGAGCAGCAGCAGCAGTGCTAAAATCATGAGTGAATTCTTCTCCAAAGAATATTTACTAAATAATCTCACTTAGAAAAAAATAGCAACTGGAATAGCTGCACTGCTAACAAAATCAGGCCCATTATTTACAATGAATACAAGCAAAATGGATGGATATTAAAATCATTGTTTCCTCCGCCGTTTTGAAAAGTTACAAAGCACATGACCATGATCTAGGATCAACACAGTATATGATGAACAAACTTTCCCCCTCAACATTCAGAAAATAGTCACTACAAATTACTGAACACCCACTGCTCCCCAGTCTCTACACTAGAAACTTTCAATATTTCATTCACTTTACAATCCAATAAACACAGCATTGTTTATATCAACCTGCTCATGGGAACCTTGAGATTTACAGGAGATAAATAATTGGTGCAAGGTCACACAGGCAGAAAGCTGAGATTTGGCCCAGGGTTCAATCATTACTGAATTTTCTTTCTTCCCTGCATTTTCCTCTGCTTCATTCTCTTGTTTGTGTTTTCTAATTTTTATGGGCTCATGTTTCTGATCTATGAGGTTCAAGTAATATTTCATATACTACATCAAAATGCAAAAAATCAACTTTGCTTCTCTGCTAGGAGCTAAGATTAAAAAAATATAAACACACCAGTTATGATGGCACACTCCTTTAATCCCAGTACTTGGGAGGCAGAGGCAGGTAGATTCCTGTGAGGCCAAGACCAGCCTAGTCTACAAGGGAGCTCCAGGATAGGCAACACGGCACAGAGGAAACCTGTCTCACAAAAGCAATATACAAATGCATATATACACACAGTTTTCCACATCAGAAGATTAGAAATTGCAGGAATCATAAACATCATTGAATATCAGGGAATCATTTTAATTTTACTAATTGTAATAGCAGGGCCCATTTCATGAGCCTGCTCTTTAGGAGCAGTGACTCTGAGTCACAGTTGTATGGGGAATTTCTCCTTCTCATGCAGTATCTGTCATGGTTTTGACATGATGAAATCCTCTTTACACAACTGAAGAATTCTCACTCCAATATTATTCTGGAAATTCAATACACAGGCCTTCCTTTATAAAGTCATTTAAAAGATAATGTGTATACTCTGACTTATAAATTTGATATGAGTGCTCCCATAGCACCTCTTTAAGGACACATTGAGAATATAATTTCTTTAGCACTATTTTAATTCTTTTTTTTTTTTGCAGGTGTATTTTGTGAGAACTCATCAGCTGGTCATACTGCGGATCACTTCCAGTGCTTTAAAAAAATCCATGGTAGTACAAAACTTTGAATCACACATACATTACTTTTTACACACAAAGAAACATGCCAAGCAAAGCTCCACTCTAACCATGACCACGTCATCATATGGCCACATAGTTTTATGCATTTTGGTCTTGTAATCCAGGTATACAGAAAACTTTTTGTTTTATATCCCATTTGTTTCCCTCAGAAATGGAGGTCAAGTAATAATAATGAAATAAAAATACCAATAATTTGTATGGAGGGCTAGCCATGCATGTAGGCATCATGTAAAGTGTCTTATATGGTGTAGCCTAATCACGCCATGAAAACACTGAATAGCAGACTACTAACTTTATTTCACTGATGAAGCTGTTGATAAACTTAAGATCAGATTTCTGAATACAATTTGAACCCAGATTTGTGACATCATAAACTGCATTCCAATCTGGCACATCTAACTATAGTCCAAGTTATTGGTTACTTCAAAAGTAACATAGAATGTGAATTGTAGATGTTGTCTCTGAGAGGCTAGAGACGTGAGGAAGGGGATCCACTGAATGTGTGAGTTTTGACAGCATAGCTTGCTTTTCTAAGTTTATCCTCGGGTATAAATAGGATTTCATCAATTAAGTCTCCTGCATCTGACAGCTGCAGCAGAGGCACCATGAGGAGGCTTTGCAAGCTCAGTGACTGTCCTCTTCCTGGATGCTCACAGCACGGTACAAACTGAAGTGTGCAGAGAAATGCAGGCAGATTCCACAGACCCCCGGTGTTCACACCTCTTCCACACACATGTCATTTCCGTCATATAACTTACTTCTATCACCTCCTCCTCTAAAACGTTGTCCGCTACAACTGCTGTGAGGAATTTGGACCCCACTGCCTCCATTATGAGACATAAAATATTAAAAGTATTTATTTGATCATTTACCTTAATATATAAGCCGAACTCAAACATGCAAAATCTAAGCTCTGAAGTCAGAGCAATGGATTTCTGTGATGGGGTGGGATGTATGGATTTTAAAATGAGTCAGGCATTGGTTTTTTACACCCCCCCTACACACACACACACACACACACACACACACACACACACACACACACACTGGAACTGATATACTGAATGAATTTCTATGTGCAAAAGCAGTGGTCTAATCCTTCCGGTCCCATTATAAATATCCAAAAAACATGAGTGAAATAATGTTATGTGACTTCAATTATAACTCGGATCAAGGGAATCAGAACAAAGGCAGCAACTAGAATTAAATGACTGAAGCAGACAGTCTTTCCAGTAGGTAAACAGAAGATAAATTCTATGGCAAATACTCAGAAGTTTCAAGTTAAAACAAGTCCAATATGCAAGTAACAGACAATGAAAAGGTATAAGGAGCCAGAGAAAAAGGGAATTGAAAGGAAATCTAGAGCCATCCTAAATAAAAAGCCATGAACACATTTGCAGATACAAGAGATGTCAATATTGAGCACCCCAGTACCTAATGCACTGAGTAGAACCCCGATATTCTCAGGGATTACCAAGAATCACAAGTGCCTATATGTCAACATTTTTGTTTTTCATTTACCATCTACTATGAAGTTGTTTTTATTTTATATGTTTTCACACTTTTGAAAAAATATGAGTCATCAATTGCTACACTTGCTGAAAAGTTAGACCTCTCTTTACTTACTAGCTAATTGTTATGAGCTTGCATCCACTATACAACTTTTCTGAGCCTTCTGTCTCCATGCTAGCATGCTGTTGATAACTCCTGGGTAACTAGGGAGAAAGGCAGAACTAATTCAACCGGCTTGAGGGGTTTCCTTCAACAGCAACCTCATACCTAACACACTAGAGCCAACACAGATGTGGCCTTCATCAGTAGAAATGCACTCAGGACGATCCAGCATTCTTAACACAGTTGGGAATGGGAAGATCACACCCTGAGTGTTATTTCCATTCAAGCTGATAACATTTTTTTTCAGATTTTTTTTGATACTTTATTTACATTTCCAATGTTTCCCCCTTCCTAGGTCTCCTCTTTGGAGACCACCTATCCCTTTCCCCTCCCCCCCTCTCTATGAGGGAATTCTACCTCCCACCCACCCGTCTGCCCACTCCCATATTCCCACCTTGGCATTCCCCTTTACTGGGGCCTCTCCTCCCCCTGATGGCCAACAAGGCCCTTCTCTGCCACATATGTGGTCCAAACCATTGGTCTCTCCATGTGTATTCTTTGGTTGGTGGTCCAGCCTCCAGGAGGACGGGGGAAGGGGTGTCAGGCCAGTTGACACTGTTGCTCCCTCCATGGGGCTGCAAACTCCCTCCGCTCCTTCAGACCTTTCTCCAACCCCTCCATCTGGGACCTCACTATCAGTCCAGCAGTTACTGTAAAGTGAAACTTGGGTATTCCAAACGTTTTGGCTAATATCTACTTATCAGTGAGTACCATGTTCATTCTTTTGTGACTGAGTTACCTCGCTCAGGATGATATTTTCAAGTTCCATCCATTTGCCTGCAAATTTCATTAAATCATTGTTTTTAATAGCTGAGTAGTACTCCATTGTGTAAATGTACCACATTTTCTGTATCCATTCCTCTGATGAGGGACATCTGGGTTATTTCCAGCTTCTGGCTATTATAAATATGGCTGCTA